>JAFMSR010000009.1:5423660-5966394 GCA_022818135.1 Saxidomus purpurata
AAGTTCTAAATTCCTTTCTCTCTACATCTCAATTCGATGGCTGAATAAATGGGATTAAGATTCTTAACCGCTACCAGGGTCCAATCTCTGATGGCTTATTGGTACAGGCTCATTCTAGCCAATGAGAAGCCAAAGATTTCAGACTGGTTACACAAAAATAAACAGATATTCTTTGTTGAGATTACTGACCTTTGGTTTAGGACTGCCCACAATGACACAGTCAAATGTCACTTTATCTCCTGCTCTCACAACCTTGTCCTGGAACAGTTTCAGGAACTCGGGCGGGGAGTGAGTGACCTCTGTCGTGGTACGTCTGACCTCAACACTCTTCAGTTCCTGAGAAGGTGGAGCTGGTCTTACAGTAAGCTTGGCGTAACATTTTGCCTCGCCTGCTTTGTTGGTGGCCTTGACCATGTAGTTACCACCATCTTCAACAAAGACTTCTGGGATTGTAAGGTTGTGTACATCTGCAAATGCCGTTACCTAGGAAACAAAATTAACACATAGTGATAACAGTTTTATTAAAGTTCTCAGCATCAAAGTTAAACACAAAAACATGGTAAAAATATGTATCTTTTCACAATGTTTGCTTTACCATTATTATGAAAACAGTAAAGTTGAGCTATTGCTGACAAATAATATTATGTAGCCTGCCTACAGTATACACAGCTTATTTCACAAATGTTGTTACACAATGAACACGACGTACATGATGCAATAACTGCGCCCCTTTGTTGATGTCAGAGTATTTATAACATGCAACAATGTAAACCTTTTCCATGTGCATTTATTTGTTGTAGGTAAAGTCCAATTTTGATTAGTGTTGAAATAATTTTATTGACACCTGGCATTATGTTAATTCATGTGATATTTACCTGGAAGTCAGCACTGGGTTCCAGATGTCTGTTGTCTTTGTACCACTGAACACTTGGTAGAGGATGACCTTGAACTCTGCACTGAAGGGTCACCCTTTGACCTTGTTGTGTGTTGACATCTCTTAGCAACTGTGTGAATTTGGGTGCAGAGATCTCCTGGCTAATTGATGCATCACTGAGCTCACTTAGTGCTGGAAATAGTACAGACAATAAGTATACTAACCCTGATACCTCCCAATTTCTTAGATATCATTCAATGTTTATAGAGGTGTTTAGCAAATAAATCATGTCTGGTGGAAATAAGTACTAAACCATGTACATTAATTTTGAACATTTGTTCTGCAATTTTCTTTTTTTCACCCTTTAAATGCATTTCAGATATTTTGCAAATTTTGAGTCGACAGTATGGAAAACAAATGATTCAGTTATACAGCTGTCAACATGATCTGATAGTTTTCACTTACGTTCACAATGCAATCTGCATGAACTCTCTGCGGTGCCGTGATCGTTCTTGGCGGTCACCCTGTAGTTTCCGGCATCTTCGAGGTAAGCTTCTCTGATCACCAGAGTGCAGCGATCACCCTCAAACAGGAGCTGTATATCTGATGACTCTTTGACTGGTTTCTCATTGTGATACCAGATCACCTAGAATAAGATAAAATACTGAACACACTAGAACCAGACAATGCAATTATCCTTAATTGCTTAAGACTGATACTACTAAATGTCTACAAAACAGACTTGTCTTTCTTCCAGTTTGACTGCAATCTTTAACTGAGTATATCAGTGTGAAATGAACATTAATCGACTAAAAGCAAAGCACTGTAGACATTGGACAGACCATAGAATGTGCTGGATGGTCATAGTCTACACTGGTACATATAGCAGAAAACATTGCCTTAAGGAATATAGCTAGTATGTGAAAACGTAAAAGTTCTGCTTAAATGTGTACCTTACTGTATGTACAGTTGGTCCAAAATTATGTCTATAACCTGTACTGATCTATATCCTGTGTGTACTGAAGTATTAGTTCAGAAGTTAAGCTTTTTCATTTCCATACCTCTGGTTCTGGGTTTCCTATGAGTACACAGTCTAGCCTTACACGGCTTCCTTCCATCACTTCCCTGCTTGGCAACAGTTGCTGGGTGAATGTTGGTGCCACTGGTTCCTCAAGGGAGGCAACTGACACATCCTCACTGAAAATCATTTAATAAAGGGAGATTATACATCTTGCAAATAAAGTCTTTTTCCAATTATGACAAGAACTGTTCCTACAGCTTAATTATGATGTAACTTTCGGTGAACATACAGACAACCAGTAGTTTTAATCTTTTATATCTCATTGCCTTGACAAAATGAAATTTTCGATCTAAAAATACCAGCTTTAGCGGTATAATATCATGTACAGGAAGGCATACAGTCATGTACAGTACGGCATACAGTCATCAGTCGGTATAATGTCATGTACAGTATGGCATACAGTCATGTACAGTACGACATACAGTCATGTACAGTACGGCATACAGTCATGTACAGTATGTACAGTCATGTACAGTACGGCATACAGTCATGTACAGTACGGCATACAGTCATGTACAGTATAATAAGGACAACATGACAATGACTTAACAGATATATAGTTTATATGCATACTTCATGACATCCATAAAAAGGTAGAATAAGGCATATACAATGTATTATTTACCCAACAATAATAAACATTTCTGCAGAGTCACTGTGTAATTACCATAAACATACTGTATTCTCTTTCTACATATATTACAAATATTATCACAACAAATTTTCATTAATATTCAAATTAAAGAAAATAACAAATTTATATTCTTAATTAACTGGAATCTGAAAAAAATGGGGCATTTTGTGAAAAACTTTAGGAAGTGGTGGTGAAAAAATATGGTATTCTGTTTCAGAACAAAAGAAAGTTCACACAGATCGGAAGCAGACAGAAATACCAACAAGGTGAGGAAAGAACCAAAAAGGAGTAAAAATACCAAAAATCAATGTTTTCTGTATTTAGTCACATTAAAAATACAAGTTCATTTATATGTTAACAGAAGTTTCAGATTAAAACAAAACAGAAGAGGAACAAAAAGTGTACATTGTATATTATTGAAATAAAATGTAAATGAGAATCTGTCAATATTCTACGCTACAGGCTTTCTCTGCATATATATTTTTTAATACTTATAAACAAGACAGTCTGGCATATTCTGTTGCCACTACAGGATAATGTATATGTACTTCTCACTTTTGCTAGTACATGTCTTTATATAACAAGTATGTGGTATTATGCATACCATACATGTATCTACTTTATCGTACATGTCCATGTGTTAAGAGTATTTCTACCTTCATGCTACATGATTTTTAATTAAATGCACTTTCATACTGCAGCCTATTTTGTCTTTAGTTTTTGTTCTTCGTGTTCTTTTAACTTGTGATTTCTTTGAATGAAGAATTGTCCTGCATTATTCCATAGCCTAACGAAGCTTCTATTATACATCCAAATTTGACTAAAATTCCGAAATCAATAAAAAATATCAAAATTTAAAATGACTTGATGACTATAATGGAACTTGGGTGTAAATTTTCTTCAACTTTTAAATACAAGCATATAAAATTAATTCTGTTAGATGGACAGAATTCACATGCCATATAAGGTAAAACAAATCAAGTAAAAATGTTAGAAATATCCATATTTGGTCATGTGCATGTTTACAGGTGGCATAACAAACTTGCCTGGCAGTCAACGTGGTCTGACTAGCTGATAGCGTGCTAATGTCACTGCAAAGCAAAGATCATATGTTGCTTACTAAATAATTCAACTTCCTGTCACCTAGCAACATACCTCTAAGAGTCAGGGGGTCAAATATTTCCCGAACTTTACAAAGCAGAAACACTGAATCATTGCATTGGGAAAGGCCATTATAGAATAACTGTTTGTTTTCCATCTTTCCAAATCACTTTAGCAATAATTAATGCATTTCATTTGCTCAAGATAATCTCGTAAAATCTGATCCAGATTCTAAATGTTTAGGTGGTAACATTTTACCATCCTGTCATCTTTGATTGTAGATGGAAAACAAACATGTTTTCAATGCTGGCCTCGAAGCAGACAGCACAAAGAAAGAAACTGTCTGCACTAATATATAAGTTGCCAGTGAAGTATTGAAGTTAGAGTGCTAACATCACATCATAGAGAAACAGTGTAAGTATGTAAAGCAGTGTGTTGGTTATAGTTCAGTATTAGAGAAACAAATGCTGAAACAGGTGTGGTCAATACCTGGGCAAACGTGGTCAATGCCTCTTTCAAGTTTACAGTTTACAATTTCACTTTATTGTTTTAAGACAAATTTTTACACGATTTTAAATAATAAAATCTCTACAAATAAGGTGATATCAAAAACAGAATAAAATCATAAGGAGCACAATGACCTGGTTAACAGATTTCTCTCAATAATGATCTATACCATTGGACAAAGTACACATACTGCAATGAAATTTACTATGCATGTTAAGTAATTCTACACACTTATGTATATCTGAGAGATAAATAATTTCTATCAATAGGCTTATTAATCCCTAATAGGGTAATTACATGTAATTATCATTTTCAACTGCTAATTTAATTAGTTTATTAGAGAACATTATTTGAATGACAGACATTTTGAATACTGGTCACAGTGTCACATCATTGAATAAAAACACAGAAATTTTTGGAGGGAAATAAAAAAACCTCTCACCTCAGTTAATAGCAGACAGAAGTTTGCAAGCAAGCTGTGAAGGGGAATTGAAGAACAAAACAGTACAAAACTGTTGTTTTTACTGGAGAAAGTTAAAAGACCTTATATACCTTACAGGATTTATGTAATTATGACAGACTAGAAGTGAAGAGACATTGTCAAGAAATAGCAATGTGTCTTACTGGTACTTTCAGCTAAGGAACTATAGCAGTAACTCATGGTCAAAGAACACATAGCAGTGACAAATCAACACTTACACTTGTTGTTTTTCACTGGGTCAAAGGAAATTCACTGGGACTTTTAATAAAAGAAAATAATACACTTTAAGCAAAGGAAATTTAAATGTAACATTAGAATGAAATATACTTAAAGGGTAAAGGAGACATATAATCATTTAAGAAAAAATACAGCAATGTTATTCCTTTAGGTCAAAGGAAACATACAGCAGTTTCACTTTAAGGTCTAAGGAAACATATAGTAGTAATTACGTTTTAAGGTAAAGGAAACATACAGCAGTTATTTAAGCAAAGAAATACAGCAGAAATTACATTTTAAGGTCAAAGGAAACATACAGCAGTAATTACATTTTAGGAAAAAAAAAAATAATTGCACTTAAAGGGTCTACATGGGGTCTAAAAGGGACAATAAGCAACTGTCACATATGCCTTAAGGTTAATGGAAACACAGCAGTACAATTTACTTTAAGGTCAAAGGACACATTCAAAGATTGTTTTACTGAAATCTCCATGAAGAAAATAATGGATAGATATTGCAGGTAAAAGGAATTTTTTTCTTGATACACATAGACTCTTGAATAATAGCTCATGAAGGAACATATTCCTGATGGATTAGGGACTAAGAATGTATACATAACATGAGAACAGAATTTCTTGCCCTAAAATCCAACATTTATCTATCAGCCAGTGTTATTTTAGCAGTAAGACCATTGCAAACCAACATTGAGTAAGTAAAAACATTTTTTAAAGCTCATTAATATAACATCACAACAATTTTCGTTAAAAAACACTTTAGCTAAAACATTATTTGTCTATCTATAACATTTAATTCACATGAAACTATTCACTACCAAACTTGAACTTTTGACAAAAAGCTTTTCACTACCATTGATCTATAAATAGAACACTTACGCTGCACTAGAGTAGAAGCTTTCTATGGTGATTGTGCAGGAGCTCCTTGCTTCTCCGAGTGGGTTTCGTATCACAACCGAGTAATCACCGGAATCTTCCGGATATCCTTCGGTGATTTCTAGAACTGACCTTGTTGTTTCTATGGTGATCTGCAAGGTCAAGGGGAAAACATGGTGAATAGCAATGCTCCTCTACTCAAAAGCTGTGAGTTGGAATCAAACAGCTGTAAGTTGAGTTCTACATGCAGGCTTCTAGGCTCGCTTTGCCTTCACTTACTTGAGGTATAAACTGAACAAGTAAAACTATAGACCATAAATTCACTACTTCCACAAGTTCACTGCTACCATGACATTTTTATTTGGAAAATAGCTCTCTTACGAATGTATAGTGTGAAACACTTACCTTGTAAAGATTTGATTGGACAATTTTCTCTGGACCTCTGTACCATGTGACCTGAGGGGCTGGACTTGCAGAGAACACAATCTCTACTCTGATTGGCTTTCCTTCTGGTGCTACCACATCCTTGAGATGCTGTTGTATAACTGGTGTTTGTGCAGCTAAAATGAACGACAAAATCAATTTATATAAATAATATACCAAGCACAGATCCAACTGCTATGACCTTTGTATATCAAAGTAAAACTGTAGCCTAGCATGTAATAATTATGTTGTTTTTAAATCATCTGATTATTTTCCCTTTAAAACATAATTATGCATTTAACTAAACATAAAGACTGAAATATATTTTGAGTAACTGAAAACAATGTTCTGAATCTATATAAGAATAGTAGAATAAAATTATGTGAAATATTAAACTAAATCTACACTAGTTTGGGAAAAGTGAAACTAAGCTATTGGCAAATCTTGTGATTTTATAGACTATACTACAAAATAGAATAGAGAAACAAATTTTGTTTCTTGAATATAAACAGTCTTAAACTTCTATAGCCTGCCTCGGACCTAAAGTCAATAGTTTACTTTTGTCTCAAGATACAATTAAAACTGCTGAAGTAGACAAACTGGCTAAATTAAACCAGCTTTTTAGTCTATTAGCTGTACTAGAAACAGTAACTGTATCCACATTTCTGACAGATTTAAAACTTGGCCATCAGATTTGAACAGAATTATTACATAATGACATTGTTTTTTGGGGGACTATATTAAGACATTACTGGATTAAAGTATTAACTAAACATAATTTTCTCTTAACATGTTACTAAACATTCATGCATCTACCCCACCCACTCACTAATTCTAACCTTACACTAGTCCTGTAAACAGGTTACAGACATGCTTTCAAATCAACCATCCACCTTAATCATGCAACATTCAATACCCACTCTCAACATTTTTGCTTCCTCACCAATCTCTGTTTAGCAAATTAGAAATTTTCTTTTCCATTTTGTTAATCCAACATGCGTAGCATGTTACACATGACCCTTACCACAGACACAGTCAAACCGCTGCCTAGAAACCGTTGCCTAGAAACCGTAGCTTTTTTAGAAAGCTAAGCTGAAGCAGCTTGTTCTCTAATTAAAGCACTACCTTACCCTGTCCCTGCTAACTTTCTTAATTGGACTTGCCATTTTATAACGTGGACAGTTCCATTAGTTCTCCATAGGGGTGCTTGCTAAAAATTCTACAGACTTGAACAGCAAGCCATGTAGATCATGATCAGACTACACAGATGTGCATTCTAAACATGATCTGCACTTTGCGATACAAACAGACCATCTCACTACTAGCAGGGAAAGAGTAAAGAAGGAAACTGCAGCAAATACTCTATTTCAGTATTTGCTTTCATGTTTTTTAATTTCTATTCCTATTTACTTAATCAATTCAAGAACTGATTTTACATTGCTAAATAAATACTCCCAAATAAATAGAAAGGAAAAATGCATAACAAAAAACAAAAAAGAATTATTGTGAACTTGATCAAAACTTAACAAAAGAGCGCAAACTAGAAAATGTATAAGAGCAGCTTTTTCACAATGTAAAAGTGAGCGTGCAAGACATATACCATACACCAGGGGACTTACAGATGAGGCAAGCACAAGAACACAAGGTACACAAACTATCCAACTACACTACTAATGGAGGGAAAATACTTGCTGGATTCGGAGGATTCTGATTGGTCAGTCCGGGTTTTGTTTCCTTTAAACACAAAACAGCGGGAAAATATAAAACATAAATCTTCAAACATAAATCGCTGGGCAAAATCTGATTGGTGATTAGTAAACAACATGAACAACGCATGCATTAAACGCTAAAAAGAAATAAAATTTTATTTTTTTCTTGAAATAGGTTTTTAAATGCTAGAAGAGTAACATCATCAATGTGTTAAATTTCACTGGATGGCTGCTCATTACAGGGTATTAAAGTAGACTCAACAACATAAAACCTAAGACTACACATTTTTGTCCAAATACGCCACATGGACTTTTTTCTTATTTGGCTGTATTAAATGGTTAAAACATTAGATTCTCTACCGCGTACTGTTTGTTCATACTAGTATGGTGACTTATATATTGTAGTACTGAACTATCAAATGCTGATTTATGTATGTGTTTAAACAGACAGAACACTAATACATGTGAATTTTGTACCGTAATAATGAGACATAATTATTTTCAAACATATAAGTTAAACTGTCGAACTTATCTGAACTATTCAAATTGTAACAGTACGAATAACACTTAACAATAAAAGGGGAAAAAAGTGAAGTTTTAGAAGGTAAAATAAAGAACTAAACATTTACTGAAAGCTCAGCTGCTGCAAATTAGATCAGAATGGTATTAATTAATTCATTAATTATAAAGCACTGAAATATAGATAAAACAAGTACAAGAGATAGGTGCTACCATCATCCATTAAAGTCCCATGAGCACTTGAAGCTCTTATATTACCTAGAAAGATGTCTTACCAACAAAATTGACTGCTATAAAACTTTTACTAAATCGCAAAGTAGATGCTATGAATAAAGTGCAGTATTTTCTTCACTGATGTTGTAAAAAATAAGAAAAATTTTCCCGTCAACATTGTTTCATGAAGAAGTGGCATAAATGCAAATTAAAGGCGTACTTAACCTCGTTAAATTAAAGGCGTATGTTAACCTTGTAAATTAAAGGCATATGTTAACCTTGTAAATTAAAGGCGTATGTTAACCTCGTTAAATTAAAGGCGTATGTTAACCTCGTTAAATTAAAGGCGTACATTAAGCTTGTTTTAGAATAAACGGTAGACCGTTCTATATCATTTTACCAGTAAATTCATCATTCTTTATCTGAGTCAATTTAAAGTGACAATGGGACTTTAAAATGTAGTCTTATAATACAGTCAACTTCAATGTCTAAGATGCTGAATGAAACAAAAATTTCATAACTAAATATTTCTATCACTTCTACTAAAAGTACCCCTGTTTCAAATCCCACTAACCTAAGTAAAATAACAAGATTAATTTTATGTCTTGAAGGCTTATATGGGTTATTGTTAATGTGGGCATGTCTTAATTGGATCTTAATTAGACCAGGTCTCAACATGCTGTACATGTACATAACTCCAGACAGACATACGAACAAGACAAGAGTAAATCAAATGCTACATTTTTACATATAACAGTTATTATACATGAAAAGTTACAGTTGTAACTTTTGGTAGGGTGCAAATCAATATAACTAACAGGGGATCACTCAATCATGCATTGTATGTTTTCATACAGCAGTCATTCCCATGCAGCAATCATGGGAACTTACGTATGACGGTCAGACGGGCTGAGGAAGCTGCCTCGCCTCCAGGATTATTTGCTCTGCACGTGTAACGGGCACTGTGCTCACGTGTTACTTTCTTTATCTTGAGACAGCACGTGCCATTTATCTTTGTGATGACGTATTCGGGAGAATTGTCAATGTTTATTTCATCTTTGTACCAACTAATCATTGGTGAGGGGATACCCATAATGTGACATTCAAACACAAATGGACTTCCCTCCAGGGCATCAACAGATTTTAAGTTTTTAGCAAATTCTGGAGGTACAATTTGCTGATGGGTTTCTGTAAGATAAGGGATATGTCCAAGTCAATAAAGGAAGATAGTTTATGTTAAAGAAAACCTTAAACGAGAGATTACGATGACCTATTTGGGCAAATATTCAATTACTATTACATTGTATATTGGTTTGTAGAATACAGAAGAATGAACACTGCAAAGCTAAATTGCTCAGTCCTGGAGTTGACAACACTGCAATTACAGTGATTTTCTCTTTAACAAGCCTCATTTCAAAGATCAGGCCATGGAACAAACATGTCAGGGTCATATCTGCCCAATCAGGTCAATGTAACTTATTGTATTGTATATAAACTAACATTTTCTAAGTAACTCTACATAAATATTAGCTGAAAGTCAAAAGCTGGATAAAACAAAATCACATTTTAATAAAATCAAATTAACTCTTTCTTCCCTGAGCAATGTCTACAGAAAATAAAAATATATCTACAGCTTCACTAGCAGTAGCTAATGCCCTTAGGCTTCTATAACAAAATTTACCCTCAAATTTAATAATATCAGGAAGTTCCAGGCTGCGCTGAGTTACGTGAGCTTGAATCTCTGTGGTATACAGTTCATATAATTAATCTTTATCCTACCTAACTGTCTATTAATGGACCCACCCATATATCTTTCCATTTGAACAGTTTCATTTAATGTCTGTAGGGGGCTGGGGGGCGGAGGTGTTCAATGAAAATATACTGACTGACCAGCAAACAGTGTAGATCATGATCAGACAGCATGTCAGTGCAGTAGACTGATCACAATCTACACATGGAGCAAAGACCAAAATATCTGCTGCAAGCAGAGAACTTATAATGCCAGTTTTCAGTATTTATGTCTAGTATTTAGTGTTTACTTGCTTTCCTGCAGGATTTATTGGAAACTGACTATGTAAATTACATGTTTCAAATGGACTTCTGGAGTGAGGTTCCCTATAGAACAATGCTAAAACTATGTACTGGAATAATCCTGGTTATCATATTTCTTACTGTATATTTATATAAATTTACACACATATGTTTTTTTACATATTTTCATACATTGTTGCATTGTTGTATGCATACATGTTTATATTCATACATATTTTCATACATTGTTGCATTGTTGTATGCATACATGTGTATATTCATACATATTTTCATACATTGTTGCATTGTTGTATGCATACATGTGTGAAATCATACATATTTTCATACATTGTTGTATTCCAATATAATTCCATACTTTTATGCACTCATACATATATTGACAAACTCATGTATTTAAAATATGTTCACACACTTGTATATTTTACTATCAATTATACACAAATATTTTCATATGTTCATGTATTCATATATATATATATATATATATATATATATATATATATATATATATATATATATTATATACTATGTATGCAAACATATTTTCATACATTCATTCATAATTTCATACTTTTCAAATACAGTTGGACCTCAAATTCTTTCCATTCTAACACAACAAAGCCCTGACATAGTGAAACCTGACCAGAAGGTCATACTGATTGAGAACATGAACCTTGGTAGGCTGTGGTGTGGTAAAACTCTTCGCTGTGAACATTACATGTAACTGAAAACCATAAACTAAATTTCAACTGAAATCAACCATGTCACAAAGTTAAGAATTTATCCTTCACATGAGTGACCTTTGTTTATAGGTTGGACTGTATTTTGATGTTAAAAAATCTGTCTGAATGAGTCACAGAACATGAGATTCAACTGTTGCTAAGAGATTCAACTGTTGCCTAACGATCTCACCTTTGACATGTAAGTATGCCGATGACTCCGCCTCGCCTGCGGTATTTGTCACACGTATAGTATATCTAGCTGTATCCTCAGAGAAGGTTTCTTCAATCGTGAGTGACGCTACGTTATGCTCCAGTCTCGTCTCATAATCGGGACTGTTCAGTGGTAAACTGTCCTTGAACCATCTCACCTCAAACGTGATCTCAGACTCAATGTGACATTCAAATATCACCCTAAAAATGAAACAAGAAATCAGTTACTTCAGTTTGTTAGGTTATATCAGGCTTGTGGAGCCAGCATATCGCTTATATCAGTTAACTGGTAAGTGACCGTAGCTAACCTCATTAAGCCAATCAGATGCAACGATGCATAAGATTTAAGACTGGTTTCACTTCAACTTGATATTTTAAGGCTCTGATTCAAGTAAGTATCACAGACAAAAACCTCAAAGACAAACTAAGTGAGAAAAGGTTAGAATCGTGTAAATGTTTTTGCCTCCACTTACTTTGTTCCCTCCATGACTTCAGCATTCTTCAGATGCTGGGTAATTCTAGGTGGCTTTGGTGGAGCTTGAGCAGTGACCGTAACCTCCATGGGCGTGAACTCTTCCACAGCTGGCTGCTGAGGTTGCTCCTAAAACATTCAAAGGTCAAGGTCAAAACATCAATAGCAAGTATTTGGTTTATTCAGGTATTTTTCATAGTCTTCTTGTTTTAAGAAAAAAAAGGGAGTCTGTGGTTTTTTTTGACAAATGCTTAATGCTGCTAAAAATATGTAATTAATATTTTGCACAATACTAATTAATTAATAATTGCTGAAAAGTCATTTTTCCGAGAATTTACCATGTTTCAGTTTTCGGATTATTTTATTTCATTTTTTTTAAAACTTTGAGAAATTATTTCGTCATAAATACTTACAAGGTTGTGTTTGAGCCTTGAGATTTCATTGTCTGCCTGTTGGAAGTTCTGTAGTAAGTCTTGGTACTGTACATGTATATTGTGTACACGGCTTGGACCCTCATCTCCTGTACATGTGAAAAGAACAGTCATATAACTGCTTGTGTGATATATACATCTTTCAGCTTCACATATTGTATTAGTACACAAAGGTAAAAAATGTCCCTCACTCACTTAGGAAAGTACCATTTATTGTTAATAGGGGTGCCCAATGAAATTTTATAGTCGTAAATGATTTTAATATGAGGTTGGTGATATTATATGCCATACTTCATGTTATATAAGATTGCTTGTCATATGCTAATGCAAAGACCACATGCCACATTGGAGCTTTAAACAAAATACACTGTAACTTTATTATTTCTGGACAAATTTACAAATATTATCCTAAAAGCATGGTTTTATTGTTGTTGTTGGTGTTCAGAGTGTAACACCTGTTCCAATCATATTTTAGTCATTTTTACAGGCAGGCACTTTACCTAATCATCTTCCATTGGAAGAACAAGTACTAAAACCTATCTTCTGTGAGAAACTGCCAACTTTCTGACATAAAGGGTCATGGTCAGTAGCAGGGCTCAAACCCATAACCCTCAATCAATGTTTAAGTCTACTAACCATAAAGCTGCACTGCTAGCTCTGAGATCTGTCTCAACCTGTCATCCTGAGATGGTTTACCCTCCTCCACAAATCTATTTATAGGTTGGATCAGTTCATTTGCCTCCTCGGGGGAGCGGCACTGATTGGCTCTCTGACTGAGTGTAACTAGTAAATTGTTTCCTTCGGTCATCCATTGGTCAGACTGTGAAAACAAAGAAATATTTATAAAATTCAGTAATGATTTCTCTAAAACTTTCATATATTAGCAGTTCAAAACATTCAAGGATCAATCCTGGCAAGTCTTCAAAGTGATTTGATAAGCCAGTTGAGTCAGATGTGAATGAAATATGCTGACAAAATATGCAGACAAAACAGGCGATTCGACTCTGCAACCCTTGTAAACTATACCTATACCGTGCCTTAATATCTTACAAAGACAGTATGCCCCAGCTGAAATATTCCTGCATATCTTGCAGCAATTTAAATACACCTTACATGTGCTTTCTGGAGGGGGCAGGTCGTACCGATTATACACCTCAACTGAAGTTGGTGGACATAATAAGCAAATACAAACAAATGTCGGAGTGGTCTCCCATAACCTCTAAATTCTGGTCAAACTCCTGCTTATCTCACAACCACTTTCTGGTACTATTCAATACATTTTGAAATAAATTCTGACTGTTTAATTCAAATTGACAACAAGTCAATTTAAGACAATCATTTCAGACTGGTTCCACATACTTCAACTTATCGATAGCAAAATTTATTTACCTCTTCCGTGAGTTTAAAGTAATCTATGGACACATCTAACATATCCCTGTAGTCTTTCACACTAGTGTGGAATGTTGTCCATTTTGTATTGAGCATGTCGATTTCGCGGCGGATGTGGACTGAGTCGTAATGCTCGTCCTGAACCATTAGTTCCGCCGTAGTTGTGAAATTTTGTATCTTGTTCTCTATCAACTGAAAGGTCAAAGTTCAAGGTCATTAGAAAATAAGATGATATGTTAAATGAAACTATAAAACCTACCTAATATTACCTGAAAGCACATGTTTTACACAGATATTTTATGGTAAAACAAGTAGAGGTATCCTGTATTAAGTAAAACCTTTCCCATTTATCATCAGACCTGGTGCACAACATCCGACAGGGGAGCCAGTTTTTTAATTCCATGTAGAATGGCAAATAATTGTTGAAATTTTCTTATAATTGTAAAATTACAAAGAAACAGAAAAACCTAAAAACAATTAAAATGATTACAAAAAGTTGCTATGGAAAAAAACAGACTTTTTATCAGTTTTGTAACAACATCGTAAATAAAAATACAAAAATTATCATAATCCTGCACAACCTACATACATGTATTCAACACTTTTTTTAAAAATTGTTTTTCATTATAATACTGACCTCAACAGTCATTTCAAACTGTTTAAATGCTTGTGATGTCATCTTAGCAGCCGGCAACGAGTTGCCATAGCTACCACGTCTAGCTTGTAAATGATGATGTAGTTCATCTATTTCTGAGTGAATCTGAAAACAGCAGAAAACAAAGGTTTTACGGAATTCTTTCTTTTGCATTACATCCTCACCTTCTGTCTTTAAAATGGACTACTTTGTCAAAATATCGTGAATTTTCACAGACAAAAAAGAATAGTTATTGACAAAGACAGTAAAAGCTGTAATCACCCCACCGAATCCCACCAACAACATAAGTTTAAGTTGATAACTGTTATTGAAACTAGAAGCAACTTAACAATACCCCCACCTCCCTACAGTCCCCCAAGTTGTTATTATTTAAAACAACATGTTTGTAGAAGATATGATTTCCTACCTGTCGTAGATCAAAGTTGAACTGACAGATTTGTAGGTTTTGTCTCAAACGACGTTCTTGTTCCTCCCATGTGTTGTTCCAACGATGTTTGTATTCATCAGCGGCACCCAGTACACGCTGTACATCTTCTTTGGCAACTGCCTCTGCATCCTGCATAACAGAAGTAACCATGGTTACTAATTATGCATATAAAGGATGTTTTAACTGAATCAATCAAAGCACACAGCTCACAATTTTTCAAATCAATTTAAATTTTTGCCTAACTCTAACAATAGCATATCCTTATACAATTCGCCTAACTCTTGAAAAATGATCATAACAATATACATAAATCTGCTTAACTCTGCATATTCAATATTTATATTAATTTCATTAATTTTGCCTAACTTTCAACAATGACATGAATGACAACATGATACTTACAGTTTGCCTAACTCTGACAACTATTTTCTCTCCCTCTTCAGCGGTGTAGTTTATAAGATGGGAGATTTCTTGTTTCTTCCTCTTGTGTTCTTCCAGCATGTTCTCAGCTCTACCGAGATCATTAGGAAGCTCGGACTCTAAATATTCTTTCTCTGTTTTCTCAATCAGCTTATCCAGCTGGAAGGAACAATGAAACACATGTTATGTACTGTCTGATTGGTGCACAGGTTAGGACACTCAATGTAAGGAGCTGTCTGATTGGTGAACGGGTTAGGACACTCAAACAAATGTGACATTGGTTCGATTTCAGTCCTAGGTAGTGTGCGAGATGGTAAATGGTCACCAGCTGGGTTTCTTCCTAACTTTCTCCCAAAAGTAAGGCCACCATCTACATGGCTTATTATTTAAAAACTTATTAAATATATCATTATAACTGTTATCATCATTATTACCTTTATATTAAATGGTAGTGATCAAACATGACGTCAAACATTTCATACCATTGTAAATATCAAAACTACCAAACAGTTAGCCCTTCATTGGCAGGATCAACAAATGACTTGGAAAATAATGTAAGTTTCCTTTAAAGTTTATGGCAAAGAGACCGGAAATGTCTTTCTTTACTAATAAGAATGCAATATACATCGAGAACAGAAAGTAAACTCCTAATTGATAAAGACAAGGTCACTCACCTGATCCAAGTTCCTGAAGAACTGTATGGTCATTTTTAACAATATTTGGTACTCATGGATTCTTGCCTGGAATCTCTGATGAACTTTTACCAGTTCATTCACAATTTGTTCCTTTTGGCCCCTCGTGTCCCCTTTAAGGGACAACAGCTCAGCTGTCTTCAAATGTTCCTCAAGTTCTGCTTGGGCCTTCTGTGATTGGACAAAAATTACATTGTAATTTGTAAAACTTGTTTTGATTGGATAGAAATGTATTTAAAATTTGTTACATTATTAACAATTGGCTGAAACACTACATATTTTTTAAAGTACCATAAAGAAATTTCAAAAATGAAACTAAAGTAACCATGACAAAGTTTTCTACTATGACAGGTTTTTCTCTACAAGGAACGACAACAAAATTTTTAGTGATTTATGCAATCAAATGATGATGGAATGATGGACAGAAAAAATGATAAAGAGACAAATAATCAAACAGATAATGTGAAATAATGTAACAAGTCAAATTGCTTAACTAGAAAGACTGAATGTCAGTTACAATATAAACAATGGTTAACAATTCTAAGACTGCCTCTGTCTTTATACTGTAAATCTGCTAACTTTTCTAGTGAACAAACTTTGTGAACTAGAGATTGTTTTTCACAAAAAAACTTGTCTCCCCCCTTATGACCTTGACCTTTGAGTTAGTGACCCCAAATTATAACGAGAAATTGACCAACGGTCAC
Source organism: Saxidomus purpurata (assembly GCA_022818135.1). NCBI lineage: Eukaryota > Metazoa > Mollusca > Bivalvia > Venerida > Veneridae > Saxidomus > Saxidomus purpurata. Next base: position 5,440,483 of record JAFMSR010000009.1, read on the forward strand.
TGACCTTGACCTTTGAACTACTGACCCCAAAAACAATAGGGATCATCGCTCAATAAGACCAATCATCCTATGAAGTTTGAGGTCTGTAGGTCTAAAGGAACTCTAGTTATCATCCGGAACGAGAAATTGACAAACGGTCAGATGACCTTGACCTTTGACCTACTGACCCCAAAAACAATAGGGATCATCAGCTCTATAAGACCAACATCCTATGAAGTTTGAGGGCTGTAGGTCAAAAAGGAACTCTAGTTATCATCCGGAAACGAGAAATTGACCAACGGTCACTTGACCTTGACCTTTGAACTACTGACCCCAAAAACAATAGGGATCATCTGCCAATAAGACCATTCATCCTATGAAGTTTGAGAGCTGTAGGTCAAAAGGAACTCTAGTTATCGTCCGGAAACGAAGAATGGACGGACGGACTGACGGACTCCCCCAGTTTGAGGGTTGTAGGTCAAAAGGAACTCTAGTTATCATCCGGAAATGAGAAATTGACCAACGGTCACTGTGACCTTGACCTTTGACCTACTGACCCCAAAAACAATAGGGATCATCTGCTCTATAAGACCAATCATCCTATGAAGTTTGAGGTCGTAGGTCTAAAAGGAACTCTAGTTATCATCCGGAAACGAGAAATTGACCAACGGTCAGTGTGACCTTGACCTTTGACCACGACCCCAAAAACAATAGGGATCATCAGCTCTATAAGACCAATCATCCTATGAAGTTTGAGGGCTGTAGGTCAAAAGGAACTCTAGTTATCATCCGGGACGAGAAAGACCAACGGTCACGTGACCTTGACCTTTGAACTACTGACCCCAAAAACAATAGGGATCATCTGCTCAATAAGACCATTCATCCTATGAAGTTTGAGAGCTGTAGGTCAAAAGGAACTCTAGTTATCGTCCGGAAACGAAGAATGGACGGACGGACGCGGACGGACTGACGGACGGACGGACTGACGGACAGGGCAAAAACAATATGTCTCCCCCCGAGGTGGGGGAGACATAATTAATAGCACACAGACTTAGTTTGCAACAGAAGAAAATTATCTTAATTAGAAAAAATTCAACGTAAATGCTGTTATTTTCCCCCTGAACTTTAATCCAGTTCTAATCCAATCTTTGATCTAAAGAAATGTATATGTAGTTAGTTCTTCTACAATTAAATGTAATTCTAATGCTAGTGGGAGGTACCATAAATAACCTTTTAAATGAGCATGTCTGTAGAGCCGTGACTAAACTGCTAATAAAGTATAAATATTTTCCGATACAACAAGTTAAGAAATCTGAACAGCAGTCAATGACAAAGGATAGTTATGGTACTAGTACATCAAGACCACCATGTTAAATTAATTTTTAATTGATTCACATGCAAAATATATGTAACTTGACACTCAGTAAGAATTATTATCTACTTCTGCATATAAGGGACTACTCTTCCTCCTCTCAAGATTTTTTTCTACATTACAAAATCATTTTTCTCTCAATTCTACTTTACTGCTTTAAATATTTTTTAAACATTCCACAAACATTAGTAACGTAAGAAACCTGGACAGTGAAAACATGCATTGATGTGTGTATTACAGATGTTATTTGCCTAGTTCATGTATGGAAGACTCTTCCAACAGATGAATATGACTATGAAATACAACTGAACCTGTGTCTAGCAGCCAGTACACTGCATAAAGGGGGTCATCTGTATCAAGCACCAACTAAGTCAACTATAAAATTGACGATGTTGGAAGTTACTGTAGTGAATGCTTATACGGAGTGGGCCCTTAATCAGGTGACCACCCACACAGGTTCAACTGTATCCCAGGGGGTCGTATTCCATATGCATCTTTAGCGATTTCTTAAATTTTTAAAACTTAAGTACAAAAGTCATAACTGATATAATACCCTCAATAATGGAAGATTGTGTATAATTATACCATCATTATAAAATTTATTGAAGCTTTGATAAATTTTCAACATGCTGCAGTATACAGTCTTCTTTTTAACTTCTCTTTCTAAGAAAATTTTTCAATTTTAAGGAAAATCTTAAAAAATGGCTTAAGATGCTACTGGAATATGGCCGCTGTACAATACATAACAGACCATGCATAGAATGAAATGGTTGGCTGAATTATCAAATTAACTGTAAAGTAATGACAACCTAAAATCAACTTTAAGCAATCTAAAGGCCAAAGGAAAGAAGTTTTGATATATATGGGATAAATAATCGGTAAAATAAGTATATTTTTCCAATAATATTTACCAAGACCACTAAATATGATTCAGTAGAGATAGAAACAATAATTAAGCAAGCTGCTGCAAATAAAGGACATTGTGAAAAAGGAAACTAAATATCTGGCAGAAAGGGCGATAAATTCTTTGGATTACCCAGATTACATTGCAAGAGCAAACCTGGGATTTTCTTTCATCATGCTTAATTTGTCACATGCGGACTGATTCAATCTAAGATTCTATATTTAGATTATGCAGGTTTCTACTCATCACTATGGCAACAAGCCCATGTGACTTTAATTCTACCTGTGCCACTGGCTCAAAATCTTGAAGTTTGCTTTGAAGTTGCTGCGCTTCCTCGAGGGAGTTTCCAAGGTAACCCGACAAATAGGGTTCAAATTGTTCCTTTTCTACGGCCATTACCCAGTCTATGCTCTGTATAGTAATGTACAACACTCAATAATGATACAACAACCAGATGGAGGAAAAGTGGAGCAAAAAAAAAACGTCCTTATCTCTTATGTCTGTGTCATGTCTAAGCACCATGTGACATCAGGAACAACCTACCCAGAATGCACTTCTGCTTTCACTATCAGATTAATCGACAATTTTACTACAAAAAAAGTTTGCTGCATTTTAGTTTCGAGACAAGCTTAATTAGAATAGGCAGAAAAACAGATGCCCCAAAATATTTTTTTTGATTCAAAACCTAAGAAACAAAGGACGTTTTTTTTCTCATTTTTCTGAAAAAGCAATGAATGATTTAAAACCACGGTCCACAACACGGCAATTTACCTCAAACTCAGGCATGAAATTATCAAGCTGATGTTGATACTCATTGGCTGCCTCCACCGAGGAGCCGAGCTCGCCAGCCAAAACCGGGAAAAAGTCGGCTTCTAATTTTTGTACTCTATCTATAGACTGTAAGAAAATAGTTACGTAAACAGTCAATTATATCCGACTTAAATATATGAAATATCATTAAAATATCACAAGTTTTCTATATCATTTACTGAATCGATAAAAAAATTGAAGTTTTTTCTATAAATTTGAATTTGAAGGCTACACAACTTATATAAGAACTGTTCAAATTTTCTGCAAAAATGGAAGGCCTATCTGGCCTCAGTGCTGAAATAAACCAACTCATATATTACTGTGTCCAGAATGAAAACAGATCATATAGAACAATTTATGGAACGATTTATGTATGACATGCTATTTGTTTATTTATGACATCAATTTAAAATCAATTAACAACATTCCCTGAAAATAAAGTCAACCATCATTAAGTGATAACAACTATAGTTATATCAGGTTGTGTACAGGTCTTTCCTGTTCTTTGGTAAAGTAATAACTGGAAATGCAAGTGTCTACATTTAAGTGAAGGATTTCTTGAATTGTTTTAGTTACACGAACAAGTCAGTTACACAAAAATAGGCATGAATGACTGAGTTATAAGTTGAATTTCACCATGAGAAAACAAGACGTATTGTCTACGAACCTTTCTGGCATCCTGGATGAACTGATGCCACTGAGTTTTGAACTGGCGGCTAGTAGACACGTGGGTCTGCCATGATTCCCACTGTGTAGTTAAGAATGTCATATGATCACGGGTGTCCATAAGAATGGACTCGACCGTTTGAATGGTGCGACGAATTTGTAATGATGAATCATCTGTGATCTATAAATAGAAACGTAAATGTTAAAATTGTGTAGCTTAACAGATACATATCAACCACTTTTTACAAGTTTCTATATAATTTCAATGCATTGGCATGCTAATCTATCATTGTATATGTGTTTGTAAGTAGTAGCATAATATCATTTATTTAACTATACAAAGTCCTCTTCCTAATCGTTAAAAAATTCCACCAATCAGCTTTCAGATTAAAATATTAATGTAGCTGAAGCAAGTAACTTACGGTGGATGAATTTTTTAAGAATTCTCTGCCTTTGTCGTCGAGGTCGTGGAATGTTGACTCGACCTCGTTCCAAACTTCTTCGGTCTGCTGTACCGCAGTGTCCGTGAGATCCTGTAGATTTTCTGTGTCTGATCTCAGGGTATGTTCGAGGCTCCTTATACAGTTTGTGTTCTGTAACAGTTAAATAACTTACTTATTACATGGATAGCGTTCTGTATCAGTCAAATAACTTACTTATTACATGGATAGTGTTCTGTAACAATCAAATAACTTACTTATTACATGGATAGTGTTCTGTAACAATCAAATAACTTACTTATTACATCAATAGTGTTCTGTAACAGTTAAATAACTTACTTATTACATGGATAGTGTTCTGTAACAGTCAAATAACTTACTTATTACACGCATAAAGGTAAACTTATTTATTACACAGATAACAGTACCATACAGAATTAACTATTCTTAGTTTTAGTCAAAACACAGTTAAAAGATGTGAAAAGCCTCCAAAAAGCTCTCATTCAATGTACATTGTACCATAACTTTACCTGTTGGACAAGCCTCTGGAAAGAGACATAAATGAGACAAAGTTTAATGCGGACTTCTGTGACACAATGAAGGCGTGTGATTTGTTGCTGAAGATGTTCAACCTTCTCCACGGCGACGTTTGCCTCCTGGTCCCCTGACTTGACCATCGACATTGCTGCCTCGGATAAGGACTGAACTTCCGCATTCTTGTCCTGAAATATAACCGGAAAAAAAGGGTTCAATATTTGTAAATAGCACAACACTGAAAGAAAGTATCTTTTTCATCTTTACTGAAGAAAAATATCAAATTCTTAAGTCAGAAAACAAATCCAAAAGCTCTTTAGAAAATAAGATTACTCACGCTTATGTCTTCTTCTAATTGTTCATGTACTTGAAGGAAATCGGCCGCCTCTGTAAGGGTACTGCCCATGTCGCTATGACGACTGAGTGTTGATTGGATAATCTGTGTCATCCATGTTTGTAACTAAAACAAAATTATGCCATTGTTTTCAAAAATGACTTGGTTTGATTCTACTTTCAATTCTACTATTTTATATTGCCCTAAATTATTGATATATTCTTTAAGATTATTACATAATTAAATATTCAATTATAACAACATACAGAAATAATATTTTTAGCTTGTATTAACAAACATTCTATATAGAAGCAACTCAATGTTTTCTTTAATTCATATTCCTTTTTTTGCTGAAGTTGGGATATCAATAAAACATTAAGAAGTTCGGATTTCTATAAAACGGGAAGAATCTTACACTTGAATATGATTCCTGGAAGTGTAGATATGTCTGGCTACGTTCCCAGGCCTCAGCTCGTCTGGCCTTACAGAGGGACTCAAGCTGGGAACAGCGTTGCTGCAGCTGCTGCATCTACAAATGGAAACAAAATTTAATGTCAACATTTTCCCCCATTTAGGTTAACCCTGTTTATTGTCCTCTTCACTTTTTCATGACAAAGTGATAATCATATAATCTGTTTTCAACATTCTTCAAGAAGATTGAGCTAGAAAATAATTTATAAAAGCACTTTTCCTTCAACTTAAATAATATTACAGTAAAGTTCCTGTATTGAGACCACACCTCGGACCAGTAAAAAGTGGTCTTATTAATAAATCATTCTTATTACTAGCGAGACCTATGACATTGAGTATTTGGTTCTGAAATGTCTGATTTTGATATCAAGGGTGGTCTTAATAGCGAAACTGTATTCATAACAACGCTACAATCTTAATCTTAATACATCATAAAAATTAATTTTTCAACACATACTCTGCTAAATTTCTACAATGAACTTGTCCAGCGTCCAATCTTAACAGTACAATAAATTCATTGATTGAAGAACATAGTGATCAGACTGAATGGATGTGCATGCTGCTTAAGATCTGAACTGGTCGCAAAGGCAGAATCATTTGTAGGTTTATTGATTGACTGGGACAGTATATAAGGAGAGCTGTAATATTAAAGTATTACCCTGCGTCTGACGCCATCAGCACCGACATCGTCCCTACTGACCCTCTCAAGTAGGAGACGACCCTCGGTTTCTGCTGCCGTAGATACTTCTACTATGACGTTAGACAACTGAGAATGGCGATCTGCCAGTTCCGCGCTGTTCCGTGGTAAGTCCGTGGTGTTGAGTTGGACTTCAATCTCGCTTAATTTTGTTAGAGCCTGAAAATCAAACAATGGGAAGTTATTTTTAACATTAAGACGAAAACATGAAAGTACAAATAATACTGTTATTCAAAATATCACTAAATAAATACATTATACAAAGGCAGATCATTAATTTATAACTCTAGTCTTGCATTTGGAATTAACAAAATAAGGCTAATTTATACTACAAATAGATATAATGTAATTCGTTCATTTCTTACCGTTTCTGACCGGTCAAAGAATGACACGGCCATTGTGATGTTCTTTCTGCGAGTGTCTATTTTGATCATAAAGTTCTCACATTCTGTGTCGACTTCCAGTAAACGCCGTCTGACTCCCTCGGCGTCCAGAGAAGTTCGCCGTAAGAGCTGATCAGCGTTACGAACCAGCCGTAACACAGTTTCTTGGATGTCCTGGAAGCATGGAAACAATATTACATGTAGCTGTATCTGAATTAATTCCACATAGTACAGTTTTATAACTTATTCTCAAAATAACTAATTTAGCGAACTTCCGCTCAAATTTGTTTTGGTTCTAATAATCCTGTTATTATAGCTGTTGTAAAAAATTCACTCACTCTTGCTTGTTGTTCAAATCTTTGGTGGTCGGCTTGGATTGCTTTAGCGGACTCGTAAGAGTCGCCGAGCTCTGTTTTCTGGAGCTGCGCATGTCCTTCGATTCTGTACCAGGAAAGCACCTACAAGCAAAACGTAACGTGTTCTGTTGCTTTGTGTAACAAGAGGATCATGAGTTACAAATCTGTTTTATTGTATAAATTGTCCATTAAAAGAGCTTACTCACAACACATGAAGAAGAACTTTTGAAGGTAAACAATACCCAATTTTCATGACCAATAGTCAGTTTTTAAACCTATGTACAATGACACTATAGCACCACAACGGATAAACAAATCAATACTGTAAACAGAGCTCAAATGATGAAAGCCTCAATCAAATAGATTACCTTGTTTACTTCTTGGTCAAGCTGGAATAGCTGTAGCGATTGTTCAAGGCGAATTCTGCGCGCTTCCCATAGATCCTCAAGCCTTCGTCTTCGGTCTTGTAGCAATTCGAGTAGATGTTCAATACCATAACACGCCGATGTTGTTGCGTGTCTGTTCGTAAAGTCTGCATGCATTCCCATTTCCTTGATTCTATCTAGAAGGGCGTGACCTAAATCAAGGGTGGATTTCGATGCTTCGAGTATTTCTGAAAGATAAAAATTTCATTACACTCGGAGACATCCCTCTTGACAAAATACACTCTATGCACAAATTAAAATGTTTTCTATTAAAATAAGTTAACAATTATGGCATTTTGCATTCAAATAAATAACAATAAATTCCTCAACTACTGAATGTTAACAGAAAGATTTGGTAAAGGACGTCTGCTGTTTTCTGTACCTTGTTTCATCTCTTGGTGCTGGTGTAACTGTCTGCGTGCGGATTCCACATCTGTAGCCAATGGCAGACTGGCAAACCTGTTGTGGGCTTGCTCCATCTGTGATTCGAACTGTGAACAAGCAACGCCATATGAATATACATAATCAAATAAATAAAGTAAAACTAAGACAGGCCGAAAAGCTCCAATTACAAACAGTTGGACACCTGTAAATGTCTACAACTATCACATCAAAACTTTCTAAATAAATTCTCATTTCAAACTTTCAACTAAGTCTCTGGCAAAACAATGGTAATTCTATAAATTTCATTGCTTTAATCAGTCCTGTGTACCTTCACAAATACAAGGTATAATAAATTCTGACAAAAACTATGATAATTTAATCATAACCAATTTAAATCTTTTCAGTTTAGACACTTTTTTCTATTTAATAACTAATTTATGGCATCTAGGAAATGTAATACTTTCAGTTAACTGCTGGGGAAATGTAATGCTTATAGTTAACTTCTTGTCAAATCTAATGGTTAACATATATTTCTGACTTTCGGTAAAATCTAATGGTATCTGTTAACTTCTGGTGAAATGTAATGCTATCAGTTAACTTCTGGTAAAATGTAATGCTTTCAGTTAACATATATTTCTGACTTTCTTGTAAAATGTAGTGCTTTCATTTAACTTCTGGTGAAATGTAATGCTTTCATTTAACTTCTGGTGAAATGTAATGCTATCCTTTAACTTCTGGTGAAATGTAATGCTATCCTTTAACTTCTGGTGAAATGTAATGCATTCAATTAACATATATTTCAAACTTTCTGGTGAAAAGTAATGCTTTCAGTTAACTTCTGGTGAAATGTAATACTATCAATTAACTTCTGGTGAAATGTAATGCTATCCCTTAACTTCTGGTGAAATGTAATGCATTCAATTAACATATATTTCTGACTTTCTTGTAAAATGTAATGCTTTCATTTAACTTCTGGTGAAATGTAATGCTATCCCTTAACTTCTGGTGAAATGTAATGCATTCAATTAACATATATTTCAAACTTTCTGGTGAAAAGTAATGCTTTCAGTTAACTTCTGGTGAAATGTAATACTATCAATTAACTTCTGGTGAAATGCAATGCTATCAAGTAACTTCCAGATAACTGTAATGCTTTCAGTTAACATATATTTCTCACTTTCTGGTGAAATGTAATGCTATCAGTTAACTTCTGGTGAAATCTAATGGTATCAGTCAAATTGTACTTATTGTGTAATTTAACACTATCAGTTAACTTCAATTCTGGCTTTCCCATGGAATGTAATGCTATCAGTTAACTTACAATTCTGGCTTTCTGGTGGAATGTAACGCTATCAGTTAACAATTGTCGTCTATATTGTAGTTTGTCATTGAGATCCCTCCACGCTTCAGCGAGAGTGTCCGACATCGCAGAGTAGACAACGGCCTCCGACCGGTTCTCTGCGGCGTAACTATCAGCTCGCGACAGGAGTTGTTTAATCTCTTCTTCTTTCGCCTGAAAAAAGACATACCCTTCATAATGATTTAGTTTGAATCAAGTGCACTTACATTAAACCAGAATAATTCCTATGCAAGTACAACCACAGGACTTTTTATGGCAGACTACATTACAAGGGCATCTGCTGTAAAAGGAATGGTGTAATTCTTCCCTGTCTCTATTTATAACCTGATTTATTCTATTAAATCTTAAATTTATTCCTAAAATATTATATGACTTTGGGTGAAAAAAACTGTTAAATGTACTCATTTTTCTGTTTAGTAAAAGGGAGGGGGGGGACATTTTTGACTACATATCTAATATAAAATTCATACTAAAAATTTTGATAATTTCATAAGTTTTCACAAATCTTCTGCTAATATACAAACTTTTTATCAAAACATTTACTACATTCATTACCCACCTGCGCTTATATACAAAAAAAAGTCACTTTGAATGGATCTAAGACATAAAGTTTTTACTTTTCCAGAGATGCAACAGAAATCCTTATCAATTAAATACAAACAAGTAAAACCATGTTGATGATGATAATCAGAACATATAAACAATCAGTGACATGTTTTACCAGGCTGGATAGGGCACCTGTCCCCCCACCAGGAAGTCCTCACAGAAATGTTGTACCAATTAGGATCTAGGACAACCAATTAGCATGACATTGTGTCATTAATTAACTATGCATCACTATTTATTAAGATAAGAATACTAACATGAAATCTTGTTTATTCCTGACCCAAAACATTTAGGTATTCTCATTTGATTAATATTCTGCTTTGAATATCATTTAAAATATAATGTTCCAGGTACTAACCTTTTGATTCTCTCTCTTTCCTTAAAATTCTTCATGAAATTTAAGTAATTCTTGCATTTTTAAATCACTATATTTCCTGTACACTAATTCTAACTTTATTTCATTTTGTTTAAATTCAACTCTCTCTTTAAAATATACTCCAATTAAGCATTCCTTTCAGTGAAAAATACAAAATTACAGATTTAATTTAATTTTATATATTTTCCGAAAAAAATGAATAACATTCGTGAGACTTCCAAGCTCTAAATGCGCATCCCTCTAGACTTAGGATGTGATGTTTTTCCAAGAGATAAACAAAATTTACATTTTTACCTGATCTAAGTTAACAAATCAGCAGCTGGAAAATGTCAGATAATTCTTTAGTTTTGAAACCTATCAAGAATTATTAAGTGCTTCTTCAAGAACTTAGATAACCTTTTTTCTTAGATGAGTTTTGTAAAAAATGGGAATCTGTACTGCTTGGCTGGAACAAGTGAACTTTGAACTGCAAGAAATTTTTCTAATTCAGTTGCTACACATTTGCTTTTTTTATCAAAGATACCAAGGTATGACATGAAACACTGGGGATGATGTAATAGTTGAAAGTTTTCATAGAAAACAACATAAAATTTTAGAGGAATTGTGATTTTTTTTTTTAAAATTATACAGTGTTTAAACATTTTAAATTATTACAGCTTTTGTCTGCAACCTTTCTGCATCACATTGAAGTGTTTAGAAGGTCCATCTACTACATAAAAGGGGCATTTTAAGGATGCATCCCCTTTTAATCTGCAAGCTCCTGGCTTCCTGCATAATGATGGTCTCAACAAAATGAAACAGTGAAATAAAGATGATGCCAAACTTTTGCAATTGTATATCTCTGTACAGATCTACCAAGACAAGAAATGATATTCATCTTCCATATCTAATCTCATCACATGAAGAGCAAAATTTATATTGTCTGTCCATGTCTGAACATTATTGATTGAGGTGCATTTTTTTCTCCGGAATGAAAGAAATAAATTGGAAGTAAAATAGAAGCCTGCTATATTTTCCACTGAACATACAAAATGCACCCCCTTCCTGTGGAGAAATAGACATATGCATTTTTGTAACTGCTGACAGGACTGGTGTCTCTAAAGAATGTGGGATGAGCGTTACTTTGATACCAGGTACAGAAATCAAAACTAATAAATTGTTTGGACATTTTCTACTCATTACAAGTCAACTAGTCACTACTACTAGAAGAACATAGATTCCTTTAGGATAGTAACATTTTTTTCAAATTTTATTACATAAAAGGGAGAGCACATTGATCAGAATTCACAATGTTGTCTATATACCACTAAATTGCTTAAATGGACTTGTCCATCTCTCAATTTGGATGATACCATTAGTTTTTCAAAGGGGTGCTTGCTGAAAAATTGCTGACTGGATATCAAATAGTGGAGAGAATGTTGCAGAGTGATCATGATCTGCACTGGTCACAAAGACAGAACCAGCAGGGTTAGAGTTAAAGGCCTTCAAAATATGAAATAACAAGAGCTGTCAGTTGACAGCGCGCTCGACTATTCTCAGTGCTTGATTGTATAATATAAGCTATAAGTAAAAGGCCCAATTCTAAACCAAATGAAAAAGAAGACCATAATTTTAAAAAATATTACCTGCTTGACATTTGGGGTGAAGTAGTGTTTGACATTTTGTGGTGATACGCAAACTTAAACATAAATTCTAAGTTGAAAAAGGGGCATAATTCTGTCATAATGCTTCATAGAGTTACCTCCTCTTGTGTAGAGATTGGGGACATGATGGTGAACAAGTATGCAAAGTTTCAAGGCCATATGGCATTGCACTTTGAAAATATTTGAGGTGGTACGCAAACTTTAACATAAATTCTAACTTGAAAAAGGGGCATAATTCTGTCACAATGCTTCATAGAGTTACCTCCTCTTGTGTAGAGATTGGGGACATGATGGTGAACAAGTATGCAAAGTTTCAAGGCCATATGTCAATGCACTTTGAAAATATTTGAGGTGGTATGCAAACTTTAACATAAATTCTAAGTTGAAAAAGGGGCATAATTCTGTCAAAATGCTTGATAGAGTTACCTCCTCCTGTGTACAGGTTGGGGTCATGATGGTGAACAAGTGTGCAAAGTTTCAAAGCCATATGTCAATGGACTTTGAAAATATTTGGGGTGGTACGCAAACTTTAACGTAAGTGGTTACGCCGACGCCGACGCTCGGGTGACTAGGATAGCTCTCCTTATTCTTCGAATAGTCGAGCTAAAAATCAGATGTCATTAGCCTTGATCTTGAATTATCTGCCCTTGAAAATAAAATTGAGATACATATAGAAACGCAGTTTCATATTTCTTTTTCAGATTTGATTCTCAATCAATATACCAAGTTTGTAGAAATTCTGGTATAAAAAAAAGTTTTGCCCCATACACATTATAGGAAATGGTAGCAAACACTTTTAATAGACTGTAGAAGCCATTTTGTGACTTTAGCAACCACTATAATTATTAACAGTTAGCATATTTCTGTCAGTGGTGCACCCTGGGATAAAGAGTCATCAGCTGGCTGGGGGGCTACTGTCTGCATGGTTTTTATCTGTTTACTGATAAGATGTATGGATATTTTAGGTAGATAAATTGCCTCTGGTATGCTGTAATCTATGGAATCAGTTCTAACCACACACTCTAGATGTCTGATACAACACCTATGTATGTATCTACCTTTCAGGCTTCAAGAGATCTCTGAGTCATTCCATACTTCAAAATCTTGGGAAGATCAGAGAAAAAAAAAATATTTCAATGATTTACTTTGAGCTATATTTACTGTTGGGGAAGATTTAATGGCCTCTATATCTGACAAACACTAGTACTTGAAATTCATTCTTTTGTACATGTTCAAATAATTCCAGCAGAGCATCTTTTGTCTGATACTAAATTACATAATCTCTTTTCTATTTTGTAATTTGCCTGATTGCTTTATATTAGCTTAATTTCCTTGGCTTTTTGAAAAGTGTTTTAGCTTTTTATTAATTTAATTTATTTAATTGACCTGTTTATTTACTTTATTAATTTAAACTTATTTATATTACTGTTCAAGGTCAAAAGCCAGTCTGTAGTTGGCTATTCCGTCCCTCCCAACCCCCCGCTGTCAAATGCTGCTGTTGTGATTCGAACCCACAACCTCCCAGTTAGAAGTACAAAACTCTACCCTTATAGCATGGTGCCTCCCTGTTCAGTTTGATGCACCCTGTTTCAGTTACTTTCCACTGGCCATGTACCCAACTACTGTTCCTGGAAAGAACCAGTACTAGGTTCCCATCCTCTATTACAAGCTGCCAACTTCCTCAATGATTCTTGATATAAGTGCAGCTGGGGCTTGAACCTGAACCAATAGAGAGGCTTACTGATTTTCTGTCAGCAACCTTAACCACACAACCATGGACAGGGGTAGCTAGGGTCTTTGAACTTCTAAATTATATTTTTCTGACCATAGTAATAATTGTGGGAATTTTATTATTTCTTAAATAAATTTAAGGATACATAATACCGCTTTATAAACTTAACTTACAACAATATTTTACAAAACGTACCTGTAATTTGGACAATAATTGGTCATGTTCAGTCTGTAACTGGAGAGCTTCCTCTAGGTTGGACCCGACCTCCATCAGGTCAGGTTCCATTTGGTGCACGCGCACTCGGATCCATTCTCCGCACTGCAAAGGAAAAACAAAAGACTCACTTCTGCTCTTCTTTATACATAATACATAAATAAGATGCCGTTTCTGCTTTATACTTGTTGTTTGCTGCTGCAGCTGTTGTTGTTGTTGCTGCTGCTGCTGCTGCTGATGTTGTTTTCCTTTTTTCTCAGAAATTTGGGATTGGCTAGACATAGTAACGCAATTTTCTATTATTTTGCCTGTTTTGGGGTTTTACTTTTTTTTTAGTGATATTTTATTATTTCGTTATCTTTCCATAAACACTACCAGTAACTCTCATGAATAACCTATCTCTGTGAAGCCAGCAATGGGGTTTGTTTTTTGTTCTTCTATACATATCACTGTAATACAGACAGTTCCAAAAAAGCGAGCCTTCCTGGCCTTAGAAAGTAATTGAATGGCAAAATTTTTTCACTAATTTATCTCTTTCACAAAATGCAGTATTTCAATGAGTACTTTCAAACCAGAGCTTAAAATCCTATCCTGCTTTATTTGTAACTTTTTATTTTGGACAGTATCGTTCCTTGTTCAATTGGGTATTCACTGAATATATACTGAATGAATAGAGAACAGTGTAGATCATGACCACTTTAAATGGTTGTACAGTTTGATCATGATCTGCACTGGTTACAAAGGTAGAATCACTCTCTACTAATAGTATAACAATTAAAATCAGTTTCAAAATAACAAAATGCTTGTGTAGCCAAAGTTTTTCAAGCTCTGCCCCCACCATTACAGGTGAATAGCTTCACTAACTGCATGGCAAGCCTTGTGATAGATGATGATGATGATGATGATGATGATGATGATGATGTTTTATGTTTCAAAATATATTTGCAATCAAACAGTATGACATATAATTATATGAACCAACAGAAATTGATGAAAAATTCTATATAACATTTTCTAAAACTCACTGGTGGCAATGGACAGTTTCTACTTATCATAATATATAACAACAAGTGTAAGGTCAATATCACCCAAAAGGTTTTATAGTCTGAAACATAGTTTTGCTTTAAGATAAGTTTCCCAAGACATTCTCAGTAAAAAAGCTTTCTGAGTTCTGCCTAAGGGCATTTTGTGCTGCATTTTAGGATAACCAGTGGCAAGTTTTTGGGTAATTCTTTGTACATTCTTTTTTGTCATTGGCTGCACTTTGGGGTGTAATATTGTTTCATACAGTGTTAAAGTTTTTTTGTTTTTTTCATATACCCGGTCACTAAGTCTTGCTTTTGAATCATAAAAAAAAAATTATATTATTTTTTTTTTTTTTGAGGAAACAACACAATTACACCAATGCATTTTTGCATGTTTTATCTTTGTTACTATTTACGTTTATTACTATTGTGATATTTTTAGGATGTTTTGAAACCTTACAAAACCATAATAAGCTAAGTCTGTAAGATACATTCAAGCAACAACACCTATATATAGGGTTTCCTCTGGCTTATTCGTAAGTTGCGTCAATTTATGATAAAATGGTCAAAAATTACCAAATTTCTTTTAAAAAAGTGTTATTAAGAAGTATTTTTGTTACAAAACAGAAATATTGTAGCCAAATTTGTGCTTTTATTGCATATCGCAAATATTTGCGTATGGCAGAGGGCACCCTGTGTATATGTATCATCGCTTGACTTCACCCTGATGGGTGATTTTACAGGTCTTGCAATTGAAATATGTATTTTCAATGGGATTGAGGTGAGCGGTGTCAAAATAATTAAAACCATAGGTGGGTAGTAGTGGAAGTTTGTTTGGCTCAGCTCCAGAAATTATCATCCCTGTTTCAAGAATCATGCTTATAGGAAGTTATTCTACCTATATATTATCTTGCTGATAAATAATACTTGTAAACACAGATTTGTGATAGCATTGGGCATACGCCCAACTAAAAGCTTATGAAACAGAAACTGACCTTCACCTTCACAAAGTCAAGAATTGTTGTTATACAACTCATTCAGGATGATAGGACAGTGATGAAACAGATACAGGCTTACACAACAGTTTACAAACCATTGCATAAAAAGGCAGATCATGAACGCAAGAAAAGATCGGGTGGTACCGATTATACACCTCTCACAAGGGTGTTGGACCCAAAAAGCACGAATACAAACAAAGCAAGAAAAGTTTTAATCTTTACACTAGCCATTGAATTTACCCAATGATATTAGACTATTCTATCATGTGACTATCACACTATCCTAAATGAACTGTAGGTTTATTTGTAGCCCATCAATCAGTAACTGTAAATTACAGTGTGAGTATAATCTGTACCATATGTGCATCATACAATATTATTACCAAGCACACCTGGAAAATATCTATGTAAAAGCCTAATGGCTTATCAGCTGCTATTTGGCTTACTAACTATTGTCTGTTTCATGTAACATACATGCCACATCTATGTTGTATGATTCTGTTATATTGTTACTGGTTTGTTGTTATCCCAACCCTCTCCCCTAGGGTTGGTAGTTACTGACTGAATATGAAATAAATCTATTTAAAGCCCCACCCTCTCCCCCTGAATATACCCTAAGGTTCAATGAATCATGACTAAGAAATTTACAAAGTAAAGTTTTAAACTATTTCAAAAGATTAATTAACATTTTGACTCTTCATATATCTTATATAAATTCTTAAAATCATTCTAAATTACATATCAATGTTTTGTAATTGGAAGGGCAGGGCAGGGTAGCCATTTTGTATTGTATCGTCTGCAACACAGGAAGTCTGAATCACCATGGCTACTATCCAAAATTTCTTGAATTCCTTTCCACCTAATATTTATCTGATAAAATCTATTCAATTTCATTTTCTCAATTTTCAGAATATTCGTTTTTTCTCTATAAAATTCAAAAATAGACTTTTGATTGTTGTTTATTAGTCTGAACTATGCAAAACTTTGCATGCCACTTTGAAAAATTTACATATTTGAGGGTGTGGTCTAAAATTTACCTTGATCCAAAATAATCCCAATGCAAATATGCAAAATTTCTAAGAAAGTCTGGTTAGAGATTGAAGCAAAACATTCCCATTAGAAATGAGAAAATCTCCTTAAAAACTAAGATTTGTTGATACCAGACAGCTAAAACGATTCTGGTTAAAACTGGGGGATTAAATCACCAAAGCTCGTTATCTCTGTCACTGAATATCTGACAGTTTGTTGTTGTTTTGACTTCTAGCTCTGCCAGCAGATGGACAATTTTTCAACTTCATGCTAACATTTTTTTTCAAATCTCAAAATATCTGTATATGAAAAATGAGAACTAAACTGAAGAACTTACACGGAGAATGGCTAGGACAACCTTAGACCGTCCAGCCTGCACGGCGACGGTGCTGATGGTTGTCGTCGAGGGTGACACCTCGGATATATCCGTTATATTGGACGCTCGATCCGCCATATTTCTCTTTTTTTCTTGGTAAATCCTCTATCACAAAAAGTTACAAGCACACATTTGAATGGGTAAAATTTCCAGTTTCAAAAGGGTGTAAGCTTTTTGCAGCATTAAAACTTTTTAAAATTTAAAAAGCGAAATTATGCAATTCACTAAATAGCAATGCATGCAGTTCGGCTCTTCTTTCCTTACTAAAGATGCTACCTACAGATTTCTTATACTTTGCAATAGAATCTTGGACTATCACACTATACATGTTTAGATGGGGGTGTTCTTCTATAGAACAGCAATAATAAATCTTCTTGGTATTTCTAATAAAGAAATTTTGATGTACATGATTCTTGGTTCACTCTTCTTACCATTCTTCATTCCATAATTTCTTAATATTAAAAGAAAAAATGCAGTTAAAATGACAAAGCCAAAATCAAAACACCCTTTCTAAAATGGCATAGTCTTAATGGGAACCAGCTTGCAAAGATAAGCAGGGAACCAGGAAACCTTAAAAGGCGTCTGCTATTTTCTACAGAGGTGAAAACTCATTCAGCTGTCTGCCTCTGTAATGTACAGGTAATAGACTTGCTTACACACCTAGTAAAGCTACACATGTATGTGCTGATAAGCCATTAGGCTTGCAGTATGTTACTCAGAGGTACAAAGCCAGTCTCTTGTACATACACAAAACACCTGTGCATGAAGAGCTATTTTCATTCATTTCATGGCAAATTATCATTATTACATAAATCATGATCAGTGATGAATGCATCCATAACAAAAATGATTTGGGAGGATGCTGGTGAAAATATAGAAAGTAAATTTTAACAGAATTTGGTTCAAAAAGGTATTTATTCCCATATCTCTATGCCTTTCCTAAACAATATTTATTTTGTTTATAACTTTAAACAATCATTAAAAATGAAAGGATGAGACTTACAAGCTTCTTACAAAATTGTTAACACTTATCAAATTAAAGTATTCTCTTTGGTCCAATTCAGACTCAAACCCGTAACAACAATGTGACATGAAATCTGACTGCTCACACAACTATTCTACCATCAAAATTAAAATTACACCTATACTACTTAAATGAAATTCTAATGATCATATATATCTCTACTACAAGGCTATAATCAGACATTACTTTGTGGAATGACTATAATCAGTCATTACTTTGTGGAATGGCTATAATCAGACATTACTTTGTGGAATGGCTATAATCAGACATTGCTTTGTGGAATGACTATAATTAGACATTATACTTTGTGCAATGACTATAATCAGACATTACTTTGTGGAATGGCTATAATCAGACATTATACTTTGTGGAATGACTATAATCAAACATTACTTTGTGGAATGGCTATAATCAGACATTGCTTTGTGGAATGACTATAATTAGACATTACTTTGTGGAATGGCTTTATTCAGACATTGCTTTGTGGTTGCTTTGTGGAATGGCTATAATCAGACATTACTTTGTGGAATGAATATAATCAGACATTACTTTGTGGAATGGCTTTAATCAAACATTACTTTGTGGAATGGCTATAATCAGACATTACTTTGTGAGGCATTACTCTGCTGAACATTACTTTATAGCACTGTATTAAACAGACATTACTCTGTGGAATGGTTATAATCAGACATTTCCATATAGGCTATTTTTAGTCTATATATAGACATGACTATGGAATGATTATAATCAGACATTACTCTGTGGAATGACTGTTTTTAGTCTATAAACAGACATGACTCTATGGAATGGCTATGATCATACAGCATGACAGGTTTTGTATGATTGAGCTGTGATCACTCAGTACTCTGTAAAATGACTTTGATTAGACCATACGGTTATGAATGGATATGAATGTAAAAGTTACTGATCGAATATATGACATTAATGGAATGACGTGACAATGGTCCTCTCAATCAAATTTCTCAAATACAGTTTAGCCTTGTTTTCATAAGTCTCTTGCCTGTCTGTACAATTTATAAAGAAAAGATGGTGAATTATAGTCTACATCAGTCTACAGTATAACTGCATTTACCTTAACTAATATTAACCCATTTCTACCTAGATTTTTTCAATGGGATCTTCTTCCTTGCAATTTGGAAAAGTCTTTTTCTTTAAATAGGGGTATTTTGCAAAATTGTGATCGAAAGGCGAACAATAGAAATTCTGATCAAACAACATTGTAATTGTCAACTGCTTCAGAGTGTAGTAGAATCTTGAAAAGGTAACATATATTTGAATAGACTCTACAGTACAGGCACAAATGAGAGGGGTCTCATCCACGAAGAAAAAGCTAACACAATTGCTCTCATGAATGGACCTTTATCTTTATAAAAGTCCTATTCAAATCAGGCACAAATGGAAGTTATACAGATAGAGGCATAACCACACAGAATCTTGAAACGCAATTTCAACATAACCACAAAGACCGAAGAATCATTACTAATAAATATACCAGTAATACCTATGACTTGATTCCACTCCAAAATTTCATGCGATTCCAAAACATCTTCTGAAATATGCTGGTTGCCGTGGTAACAGAGATAAACAGTCTGACAAGACATGATAAGCCTTCAGGCTTTTACTGTTACCTGGCAGAGATACAGAGTAATGTTGTGTAAACAACATTTATGTTTTTTTCCTCTGATCCTCTGATCAGATAAAATCTGTCTGCTGTACCTGAACTCTAGAACACAGTACTACTGCCGTGATGCAGTGGTTATATAAAAAGATGATGTTGTAAAAAGATGATGTTGAAGATGATGCAGATGATGATGTTAATGATATTATATCAAACCCCACCCCCTCCAAACTCGAAAGTGTACGTGTTTGTCTGTTTCAAAATAAAAAGTAGGGCCTCATCTTGGAGGGGATATTTCTTCAAGTTACAATCTTAAAAAACTTACTTGTTTAAGTTAAATTAAATCAGTACTACTAGTTTTCTTAAGTTTCTGTATAGAATAATTATGTGAAATAAAGCACTACATCCCCTTAATGGCCACATTTCTGTAAAAATTCAGTTTCTAAATTTTCCACTGTTAGAGAATACGAAATTGATTATTTGTGCCAAACAAAATCAAATTCGGACAGGCCTTTTCAGAACTTTTTTTTAATTTCATCACCCCATTAGGACCTCTTCTCTGAGGGTTAATTCTATTTTCTGCATCTTACAGTCATACAGGACTCAGATATTGCATAAATTAATCGATCTTTCAAAAAACAAAAGTTTAATTAAATCAGAAAAGTGCTACTCAGGGCCTTTTATCCAGGGGCAGGGGGGGGGGAAAAGAAGGGGGGATCATAAAATAATTTGAGCCAAAAACAATTAAATTTTATAACCGGTTTCAATAAATAAATTTAGTTTTTATATTTAATATAGATAACAATTGAAGGGCAAGTACTACTAACAAACTTGCAATTGCGCATGCCGCATCATTATCCTATTGTATAAGTATATAAAGTTTCATGAAATCCTATTCATTGGTTCCTTAGTTATGGCTCCATACGGACTGACAGACAGACAAACAGACGGACAGCCAGACAGACTTTGACAAGGGATAATAATGATGATGATGTTGGTGGTGGTGGTGCTGCTCCTGATGATGATCACAACTTGGTGGATAAAAGCTTTTAGCATGAAATATAGTAAAACAAGTAGAATTTTGCCAATTAGGCCAATACCTGATGCTTATTATTTTACTGAGCTACTGTCAATTTCGTTTTATGATATCTATTATTTTTTAATCATATCAACCTTAACTCTTCTCCCCCCTCTACACCTGCTCAACCACAACCATTGCCACAGTGCATTGTACATTAAATGTAGCCACTATTATAATCTGGATGGATGCCTAAATAACATAGAGGCACTGTGACATTACTGCTCAGGTGTGTTAATAAAAGTCTGTTTAATTAATGTTTACCTTTTACAGTTTATTTCATCTATCATCAGCGACACATGGAATCCAGCGTTAAGACAAAATAATAAGATTTTGTATATACTGAACAAAGTATATTTAAATTTAATGGTAACAAATTAGTTTTTGTTGATACTAATTTATTTCAGCTTGATCATGAAGAAACCTTGAAGCTTATCAAGTTTGCTTCCCGGTAAAACCAGTATTGGTGTTATATGAGGAAGTACGGACCTAACCCTAACCCAGTGGGGCTTGAACCTGCAACCTCCGGGATGAGCGGCAGATACCTTAACCTCTACACCACCCCTCCCCTAAAGCTTCCTATGTCCAAAAGATACAAAATAACAACACCTTGAATACATACATCTATTTGGTACTGAGGATGGCTGTAAGGAAATTTTGACTGCATACTGTACATGCACACAACACAAGCCAATTTCAAAGCCAATATTTCTGCAGTTACAAAATCCTGGAATATTTTACATGCTCTGTAATGTGGGAGAGACTGGCAGATGGACAGATTGCCAGGTAATCTATTTCACATTGATATCAAATGTATTTCTGGTCTATCACTTGTGGAGAAATGAAGGAGATTTCCTGCCAAACTATTCAAAATGCCACTAGCTTTCTTGGAGCAGATTCATACTTTAATCATTTCTTCCAGTTTACACCAAATACAACCTACAATACTTCCTGGTTTTAGACATAGTTGGTTGTTATATTGCTTTTTCAGACTTCCCATTTCAGTACCTTTATGGTTTGTTTGCATCTTGGCACTTTGTTTACAGACCTTAAACTTTACAGTACCTTGATGGTTTGTTTGCTTCTTGGCACTTTGTTTCCAGACTGTAAATTTTACAGGTCCTTTACGGTTTTGTTGCTTACTGTTACAGCGAAATGTCTACCTTTTGGTTGTTGCTTCTTGGCACTTTTTTACAGACAGTAAATTTTACAGTACCTTATGGTTGTTTGCCTCTTTCACTTTGTTTACAGACCATAAACTTTACAGTACCTTGTGGTGTTCTTCTTGGCCTTTTTACAGACTGTAAATTTTACAGGTCCTTTATGGTTGTCTGTTTGCTTCTTGGCACTTTGTTAACAGACTGAAATTTTTTGTTTGCTTCTTGGCACTTTGTTTACAGACTTTAATTTTTACAGTACCTTTATGGTTTGTTGGCTTCTTGGCACTTTGTTTAAATACTGTAAACTTAACAGTACCTTTATGGTTTGTTTACTTCTTGGCACTTTGTTTACAGACAATAAATAATTTTGAAAATGGTATATCCAGGAAAATCAGACAATTTTTCTCTTCAAACAATTCCCTAGCTTAACAACAGCATGATCACACTTTACACTGATACTTCTTACCTCAAAAGAAAACTCAGATGTTTCAGGGGATATTTTCTAGATCTACTTAATAGCCATTGTAACTGTGACTACAATACATAGCTTTTACACATTCTGAGCTGAAGTCAGTCATGCAAAGTGAAGCTTTACCATACAGAGAAATGTAGGTGTAAGCAGGGTCTTATTCTACTGCGCAATATGTTTAATGCCATCATACTGCCAGCAATATCTCTCAGAATCTGTCATACTTTTTACCTGGGTTTTCTGCCAAAGAACAATGTACCACAGTATAAGAAATGCCTGGCAGAAACATGAAGTCTTTGCATATACCAGCACATAATAACGCAGTTTGTTAGATTTTCAGCAAAGGAACAATTACTTGTTTTTGTCAATGTTTTTGTCTCTCTTTCTATGAACAAGACATGAAACAAAAACATCAGAAATTGGTTTAATACTTTATCAATTTCTTTCAGCTGCACACTTCTCTTGGCTTACTGATACCGGTATTTACAGCCAAAAAAATTTCTAAGTTTTAGACAATGTAAACTTTTGTTTTGTTTTAATAGAAACCTTCATGTGATTCTGAAGTACTTCAAATCGAATAAAATACTTTAACAATGATGTGTGTGTGCCCTTTCATATACCCTCAAATCCAAAGTTCTGGAACATTATCTAACTGAGTTAACCCTGCCTTTAAGTGTTAAGACCACCTCCAAATAAAAACCACCCTTTCAATACAGACCAAAGGGAGAAAACAGTACACTTTGATTATTGTATAAATTATTACAGACTGTAAAGTCCACCTGTAAACAAGAGTTGCGTTACTTTTTTTTCAGCTTGCTGTCTTTCTAAACATGTTTGAGTATACAGCTATAAAACAAATTTACTAATTGAATCATTACACTTTGTTTGTGTAATGATACCAATAACTGACATTGCATACAACACCTATATCTCATGTCCAACATATATCCTGTCCAAACCATATCTCTTGTCCAACACCTATATCTCGTACAACGCCTATATCTCTTGTCCAACTAGAGCTTTTCCTATGTGCATGCTACACCGTTATCTCTTAAAATCAGAGTTTAAGTGTAGGCAAGTACCAAAAAAGCATGTAATAAAAGGGTCAATATTACAGACATGTGATCCAGATGCCGAAATTACTCCCATGGTGGTCGAATCATACTCATGCTTCACATGCGTATGATCCGACACATGACTCGAGCAAATCAAGCATTCAGGATCACAGCACTACATCTAATATATCCTATTTTATTATTATTGAACATTCACAACTCACCTCCTCCAATTCCCGCTTAATGCTGGGTTCCTGCTGCTTGTCCGAGACCTTCAATTCATCATCCAAGTACATGGCACGTGATTTCAGAGCTTGACTGATATCTTTCTGCACCTCCTCTTTATTTTTACTATCGACTGGTTTAGATTCCGTTTCACCAGTTTGAAATTTAGTCAATAATTCTTGGAAACTTTTAGGCGGGCTATCAGCCCTTCTAGACGAGTGAAATTTTGGCAGAATGTCAACCTTTGCCGGCGCTACACCCTTTGTAATAGCTGGCCGGCTTTTTGAAATCGGTAAGGTGTCCGGTATCATATAGGAGGATGAACGTTTTGACACATCGGTTTCTGATTCAGATGACATAGAGTTTTGTTTTCTATCATGTTCCGATGACGACGAAGGTTTTAATGAATTTGACACTTCTGGTTTGTATTGCATCGACGAATCGGATTGCATTGAATCGGGCTGTGAGTCCGCCCGGTAATGCGAATGCACTGATTGGCTAACATCTGGAATAATTTGATCTTCCAACGCGGCATGAACACTATTTTGGTTCGGTTGAGATAGTTCAGAAGAGGGCTCTGTATACAAATAACTAGTCTGTGGTTGTGGGGATGGTGCCCGGTACACATCCATTGGCTGTGGCTGTGGGGACGGTGCCCGGTACAAATCCATTGGCTGAGGCTGGGTATAGTCCTGTTCACTAGTGGGAAGATTATATGAATAACTAGCTTGTGGAATGTGTCGAGAAAAATCTTCTGACCTTGGATAATATGACTGACTAACATGTGGCTGTGACTGAGGAGCAGGAATACTGTCTGGTTTATATTGGTCCTGACTTACAGACCGGCCATTAGTCAACACTGCATCAGCTTCATCGCTTGGCCTTGACATTTGACCCTGATTCTGTTGCATTTCTGCAGTTCTACGTCTCAAACTATTGTGTTTTGAAATTGGTCCCTTTCTAATCCTTTTTGGAATGTCTTGTTTGCTGCCTGTACGACCTGGTTGCCCTAGTGACAACCTACCTGGAAGAGTTTGAGATTTTTGACCTCTTTGTGACTGTGACCTGCTTGGCAACGTCCCTGACCTTTGACCTTTGTCTAATGGCATTGACTGATATGCTGCGGATTTTGAGATTTTTGGAGTGACAGAGGGAGGCTGACCTGTTTTCTCCATCTCAGACCAGTACCTATTCAGTTCTGATGTTTTATGTTCCATTTTCCGAAGACGGCTATTTATAGTATCAGATGCACTCTGGTCTTCTGAACTGAGCTCCTTCACCAAGCTGAAAAAGAAAATAGAAGTGGTGTTAACACCATGGTGATGGCAAGAGAACATAACTTCATATTAAGAACCTGAAGACAGAACTACCATATTTTGTTTAAAGCTTAATCTTAACTCAGCAAGCACCCTCCCAGTTGTCTACAAAATCTTCTTTGACTTTCTATTTTTCACATGTAGCTTAACAAAGCTGTTAAATGTAGAAAAGGCATTTTACATATTTAAGGAAGAACTGAAGAAAACATTTTAGCTATGATTTTGTTGTTTAAGATTCCCATACTTAAATAGTAATTAAGTAAGCTAATAATATTTCATAAATATTTTTAGCTAATTTTCACAAGAGTCTCGACTTCTATAAATACTTCTGAGATGAAATTAATTTCAGCAGTTCAAGTATTTTTTTTAGATAAAGTATTTCTAATAATAAATATTTACATTACACCAGCTGTTTCAACCTAAATCTTTCTTCATATTGATTTCAGCTGAAACTGTCTTAGAGGTCACCTAGCTGAAGCAGTCACTTGCCTTTAAAGCAGACAATAACCACTACTGTTATACGGTCAAACCTGTGTTAAGCCAGCCAGCTAAGGGACACATCAAAAACTGACTGCTTAGGATAGGTGTCAGCTTTATACAGGTGTATTACATATGAAAATGGCCGACTGAGATATATTAGTAATGACTGCTTAAAGCAGGTGCTTTTTTATAGATAAGATAGGTTCAACTGTATTTGATACAATAAATTAGACAGCCATTTACTATATATGGCAACTTTTCCTTTGGCTACCTGTATGACACGGGATAATCTGTATATTTCAGACTATCAAATTGAAAGCTAGGCTAATAGTGATCACTATTGCCCTATGTACTGAAACTGTTACATTTAATCATTTAACTCTTTACTTCTGAAATCTGTTTATAGGAATATACTTATATAGAGAAAGGATGCTTTTATTTTTCCTACATGAAATGGCATCAGTCTTTCCAACAAAACCCTGTACATTCTAATAAAGCAATAACAGATGGTAACATCAGCTCCAGCCAAAGAAAGCCTTGTGCATTGAGATCTAGGCAGTGTAGATTGTTAACTGGTTAAGGAGGTAAACAGTTCTTACCTTACCACAGAAATATAGTGAAAGTTTTACAAGATTTTATTTGGACACCGTCAAAGCTTTTAGTAGAGTAAATTTCAAATTTCTTTAACAATTTTCTGTGAAGCTTGGGTTAGGTTTGTGAAGAGGTACCGGTAGATATTGACGAGTAAAGACAATGGGTTCAAAACCCAGCTGTAACCAATAACTAACAGTTAAAAAATGAGTATCTTTAAAGTGTTCAAACAGTTGGAAAAACAATGGGATAAGTCTAAAAAGAAAGACAAAATGGATAAAGGAGTAAATGGCTCTGGAGAGTTTTGTCCACACTAGTCTGAAGAGAAGGCATTGCATAGGAATATAAAATAAAAGCATTTTCATGACGAGTTCCTGTGACGCAAAAGCCAAACAAAACAAATGTTATTGTAACTGATACCTCCCATCTTCTTAATACTGAGCTTGATGCATAAAATATTTTTTCCTTTCTTTTAGAGAAGTTCTTTAGCGGTAGGACAAAAACACAAAAGCAAACTTTAATAATTAAAAGTTAAACTGAGATACATGTTAAAAGTTTGTGATAGAGTTACGTGCTTATTCCTGTGTTACACGTGCACGGCAGGAGTTCAGTGTGCAAATTGTGGGTGTGAATCAATTATCATGTATGAGCTAGGGGTAATGTATGTCTGTTTTCAGTGTGGAGGTAAGTCAAGCATCTCTTATGTGTATGAATAAAATAAAGCATACAGGTTGCGGTCATTAATCTTGAATATTGAGTAAACAATTAACGCCAAATTTGATTTGTCAGAATGGTATCCAAACTGACTTAATATACATAAATGTTTGTCAAAATAAGGTTAACATAATTTGCTGGAAACTGCGCAACTAAAACTCTCAGATGACAGCTAGTTATTCTTTTGGCCAAACAACAACTTATAGCGGTATAAAAGCCAAACCAATCACTACATTCTGTCTAAATACCTTTAGTAAAAACACATTATAAGCTAAGATATAATAAACAACAAAGTTTCTAGCAGCTGTACACCCAACAATCTAATGGGAACGAAAAAAAAAAAAAATGAACTTTTTACATTAAATATATCCTCAAACTGAGTAGCTGATGAAAAACAAAACTGAGAATTTGATGAAAGACATGAATAACTGTTGTTAGCAGATGATGATTCTGGCGTACATAACCAAAGCAAAGGGGAAATAACTCTGTGATATTATACCTGTCTGGCCAGAGCATGCGTTCTATCCCTGCTCTAATATCATCAGGCATAGATTAAAATATTGCATACCAATTTTGAAAATATAATAAACTTATCTATCCTATGTTATTAGCAAGAACATATAATTAATAAAACTTAATGAAACAATCAACAAAGTTCTATAAAATCTGAATTTGATAGTAAAAGCACTGTAAGAATTCTTTCCTTTGGCTAATTAATCTATGATTTTTTTTTTTAATTTGTTAATGCCTCCAATCTGATAAATAAACACTAAATACAGGTTTGAGAATGTCAACTGTTAAACTGAAATCTACAGTTGACAATGTCCTCAAACTGTAGTTGTCCTAAAACACAGTTGTCCTAAAACTGTAATAGTTGTCCTAAAATTGTAGTGTTTGTACTAAAACTGAAATAGTTGGTCTAAAATATAGTTGTCCTAAAACTGTAATAGTTGTCCTAAAACATAGTTGTCCTAAAACTTTAATAGTTGTCCTAAAACTGTAATAGTCCTAAAACTGTAATGTCCTAATTGTCCTAAAACAGTCGTTGTCCTAAAACTGTCAGTCATAATCTGTCCTAAAACTGTAATAGCAGTCATTAAACTGTAATAGTCCTAAAACTGTCCTACTAAAACTGTCATGTCCTAAAACTGTAATAGTCTGACATGCAATTTGAATTTAGAAGCATTCTGTTTAGGGTTTTGTCCCCGTTAAGATTCAAATTTGCAAAATAGTAAAATGTATTATCCATGACTATTTAATGCAAGTTCATTTTAACCCTGACCCAGTGGATGTTAATTATTCATTAGAAGTCTTACTGACATTGTTCTAACTAAGTGAACAGTGTAGATCGTGATCTGACTGCATGGATGTTCAGGTTGATTATGGTCTACACTGGTCACAAATGAAAATAATCACTGTGGCTTGGTAGATTAAAGCTAAACATTTTTTTAAAAAGTACTGAATTTTAATAATTTCTCTATCATCCTTAACATTGGAACTGCACAATGAATACAAAAGTTACCACATACAACGAGACAAGGTTATACATACCCATCAATCACAATGACCGGTAGAGCCAGTCTCTCTAGCAGAGCTTTTCCCATCCTAGCAGTATCCTGAATCTCCTGCTGCACGTCTCCTTTCTCCGGACCATATCGCATCAGAGCGTCTCGGACAGAAATATCCCCGGTTAGGGTCTGAGCGATGACCACCATTAACTGCTCAACACGTTCCAACTGCTACAATTCACAATAAATAAATACATACATATTTTTTTCTCTAAGGAAAAATGACTGATATACTTGTTGCAACAGTAACAAAATTCCAAACACAATAAACCATCACAAAGGGGTATCATAAGTTCTTTTTAATTCTAAAATGTTTCTGTCCATTTCTTTACATTCTTTCAAGAAGCTAAGTAAGTTTATGTTCTGCAGAATACATGTGTAAAAAAAATATTTTGTATGGAACCTCTTTCTTGATTTCACCCGTCCATTAAATCAAATGTGTAGATTATGATTTGATCTATGTTTTGTTTTTTTTTATTTTAACTTTGCTTCTTAAGGTTTAGAATTTGTTTCAGTTGAAATATTTTGTGAGGGTTGATTGTAAAGGACATAACTGACATATTTAAATTACATTTCTGTTACAGTTAATTTGAGGTCATTTTACATCAATATTGTTGACTCCAGTCACTGTCAAGACCCCTTCCTAAGAAACACCTCTACTGGTGCTTTATGTGTAACTGGCAAGTAAACGCCAGTTGGGTTTTATACCTGCATGCACCGAGTTCCTATAACCCTATAAAGTTACAACAATTTCAACATAAAACACATCCAATTGGGTAGAAAAAAACATAACAAAATGAGGAGTGAACATGAAGGTATTGTACCTGCATCTTTTGTCGATATTGTAGATACAATAGTTTCTAGGTCAACCCTGAAATTACATGTTCTAGTAGTGTATATTACATTTATAACCGTTGAGGATGTTACTTTGAGGACTGTAATGTTACCTGTATCAACCCTTGGAATATGTCTTCTAAGACAATATCTTACCTTCTCTGACTGAGCCAGAAACATCGAAGCAACGTTGAGTCTATTTGCACGTTCATTGTTGCCCATAGAGAATCGTTTCCAGGCTTCTTCTAACCTGTGCATGAGAATGGTGTTGGGCTCAAGCTCCATCCTCAGAGACCGCCTCAATACCAGGGCAGCTTGCAACAGCTGCTTGCCATAGTCATAAGTACCCTGTGAATAATAATACACTTTCTGATTAGCATCTGAAGAAATTTAAAATTAAAGGATTCAAAAATTACATTTCATTGCCATGCTTCTTCAATATCCAAGAAAATTATTACTTAATACTAAAGGTGCATTAGAACAGTGTAGAACTTGCAGCAGAGTAGCAGAGTAGAGGATTTTTATGGCCTCATCATCTTCAGTTTATTCTGTTGCCATAGAGATATTGCAGCCATTTAAAGCTACCTATTTAATCACAAATATCAAATTCTCAAATCTGATAAAAAGAACGTACTATGGATAGTGGTGATCCATACAAACTACCGAAGAATTAAAATGTTACATTAATTGAGGAGATAGCTTTCTTGTAAGTTTGTAACTTAAAGTGTCTTGATTTTACAGCAAATAGATGGTGTCAGATTCTTGGTGAAGTGTCACCAGAACATTGAACACATAAAAACCGCTAGCGTATACAAACCCCTGCAGTTGTCTCCACTTGTTTATGCTCTTCCTGTAGGTTGTCAATCTCCTGTGGGGTCTGACCTATGTGTGTCTGTGTTCTCAACATTACATCACACAGCTCTACTATCCAACTGATCGCCTGTGTATGGAAAATAAAACCTTTTGTATTGCTGTGACTTTTGTTTCATATTGATGTCATGGATACATACAACCTTTTAAAACATGGAGTTTCACGTCTGTTTCAACACTGTTTCAGTTTAGAGACAGGCATTTTACCTTACCATTGTTCCTGCAAGGACCAGTACTAGACCCTTATCCTCCATAAAAAACTACCAACCAGATTGCATAAAGTAACACAGGTAGCAGTGGGGATAAAACACACGACCATCAAACAATAACTCCTAAATATTTCTAAATGATATTTATCTTTTCATTAATCATGGGTTCTCAATGAAAAAGTTCAACAAAAATTGCAAAGCAGACATAAGACAATAAGACAATAATGTTTGCAATTTAATCATAGTCTGCATTGAGAGCAGTCCAAAACATTCTTGCATACCAGATTGGGTTATCTGCAGTTTTTACCAGTGCTGGAAAATTTCATCTAACAAACCCTGCTCCAATGTTATATGACTCTCATGAATTACTTGTGGCACAACATTATAAATATTGTAACATCACTATCCCAAACACAGCATCTGAATAAGTTTTGTTTTTATATTTAAAATGCACCATTTCGATAAGTTTGCATTTAAACATCTAATTTAAAGTGCAAAAGACTGTATGCAAGAAAAAGTTTCTCCCGTGAGACATTTGGTTCAGATGGAAATATCCGTCACTTTGGGTAACTGTTTCGCGGGAACTTGGCAGAACCTCATTCCCGCCAAAACAGCTACCCTAATTGACGGATATTTTTATCTGAACCGCATGCTCATGGAAGATTCTAATATTCCTAACCTGCTCAGCATCCTTTTCACACGTGCGTAGCTGTAAAGTCTGCTGCAGTTTTAGTTTTCTCACATCCGCCAGATCGTCACACCGCATTTTTCTTTCCTGTAACTCCTCTAGACGCTGGTTTATGTGTTTTATCTGATTTGCATAATCTGGGGATATATCCTTTCCAAAAGCATTTTTGATTGGTCGAGACATTTCATCCAATAGGCTGTGTCCATCTTGCATTGCTCTACTTGCAGCTACGTCTGTAAAAAAGTGGCATAGAATAATCCTATGGTGTACATAACTAGCGACCAAACCAGGTAAACATTACTATGTAGAGTTTAATGCACTATACATGCAAATTTTAAAAGTTAAATAAAGCATAATTCTTCATCTTTCCATGATTCCCTTACAAATTAAGTACTCATTTGTAAGTCTGTTGTATATAAATCCTTTTGGGGGGATTAGACTATACATGCAAATTTTAAAAGTTAAATAAAGCATAATTCTTCATATTTTAAGTTTTAAGTTTACCCTTTCTGTTATTTATCACTGAAACAGAACTTTTATGTATTTTTTGTATAAACTTTATCATAATATATCATTCATCATAATTAAATATTTTAGCAGGACCCATGGCTAACGTTTTTTACAGGTTTTCAGTACTGTTGCTGCATCAATGGTCTGCAATGAAATGCCTCTCTTTCCTTGGAGAAGCAAGTAGTGTACTAAACCTAGGAATACATACATGTAGTGTTATATCTGCAAGAAATTGCCAACTTCATAGCATGAAAAGTCGCATCGAAAGAGGATGCATTCTACAGAAAATAATAGTTTGCAGGGATCACGCTAGCCCAGACTCATAGGGAGAAGTGACTTCTCCCTCCAGAGACATTAGGGAGAAGTTTTTCAGACAGGGAGAAGTTTGTACAACACGTTGATAGCGTTTAATGTAAATTCAGTGTACCCTTTTCATACTTAAACAACTGCATAAAACAAACTTTTTATTTATAAAAAATCTTTCTCATTATATAAACATTCTTGAGTGATAATATTATGTTCTGTGGGTTCCTTCGTGCTTTTTAACATTTTTATAGTGAAATGCAATGTGATTGCATGAAATATTTTATTAAAACTCTTTTTCCTACTGATTTTAATCGCCGATTAAAGAATTGATTACCGAGATAAAAAAAAATGCAGCATACGATCAACAACTGAACAAGCACTGTCTGATATTCTTTGCATAAATAAAAACGTGTCAATATGACCAAAGAACTTACTGGCATCTTAACTGCCAGTTTAATTGTAAGCATGTGTAATTGGCCCTTATTGTTCCCAATCAATGCTAATCCGTTTAATAATAAATGTTTACTCAACTATTAAATTGACAATAAACATTATACGTGTCAAAACGCACATGTCAACCTTTAAATCGCTATGTTGTCTCGCCACTTTTGATTGGCTTACCCTTTTTAATTGACCAATGAATGCTGATTTAACAAATAGTAGCGAGTAGGCGCTGCAGTAACGGGATTGACACTCGAAAACATTGTAAGTGTTTTCGAAAAATAGAGAGACTTTGTTTTCACTTTTCTATGCGATCACGGCAAAATGGGGGGGGGGGGGGGGGCTTTTTTTCCCCCGGGGCCCTCAATAGTTTCCCCCCCCCCCTCAAACGTGATCCCTGTTTTACTAATATCTGGGTATCTACTAGGTTAAAGTAGGCTTTTCATTAAACAATTTCAAGTTGAAATCAACACAAACCTATGGCATCAACTTTCTCTTTCAGCAACTCCAGGGCTTCTTGTGCAGCTTCCATAGTATCGGCTTCTTTATCATTGTATAATATCTCTAACAGATCATCTAGCTTTCTCGAAAACTGAAAATAAACAAACAATGCATAGTTCAGTTTAAACATACATCAGTAAAAGTTTGAGACAACTTGATGCTGGTTAAAGCAGGTTGCTGGTTTAACCAGCTTTTCTCCAGATGAAGATATATAATACATAGAAGTGAGTTAAGACAAAATGTAAAATTTTGCATTATCTTTTTTTTTTGCCATTATTTTTATTAGTTTATACAAATTTATTTCAGATCGATTACGATGAAATCACTGTAGCTTATTGAATCACTCTTGACCGCTCACACTCACATATTTATTTCTATTGTATAACCATATACATCAATTTGAAGGTACATAAACATACAGTATTTTCATATTGCATTATGCATTTTAAAGTTCTGTTACATTTGCTAACAAATCACTAGGCCTACAATGGTTAAGTCATTTAGCAAATGATAGAAGAGACAGGGAGAGAGAGAGAGAGAGAAAGAGAAAGAAAGATCGAGAGAGAGAAAGAGTGATCTGCCATATCTTACCTCTTCTGTTAATCTGTGGAACCTGACCGATGTTATTAGAAGGGTTCTCCGTCTCTCCAGACGGCTCGCGAAACTTCTACAGACTGTGTCCATGTAATCTCGCTGTGCACGAATGTCATCTGTGTACTGGTCTTGCTCGTCAAACAGATCTTCTGCACGGTGACGAAGTTCCGCATAGTGACCATACGTATCCTAGAAGTAAGAAAACAATATGTCAGATAAATTCATTGTTTCACTATTCTAATATACTCAAAATGAATCAGGATAAAAGAGAGTGACACCTTTTTGGTTGAACTACAACCAAAATCTTAATCTATAAATTAACTCAATGTACAACAAATTGCTATCAAATTGTTCATATGGCAGGGCTTATCAGCTGATTGACAGTAGCAAGCTGACCAGTGCATGGCAATTATCAAGAACAGTGGTTGTCATGGACTCAAACCCATGACTTATAGTTTCCTGGGTATTATATTTTTACTGAATCAGCCCACCAAAGTGGTCACTACAAATCCTTCTGTATATTTTCATACTTACTGTGCATTTAATCTCCATTTCTTCATGTTGTTTTCTCAAGGCTTCTGCAGTTTCGTATGAGTCCCCGATATCTGACTGCGATGCTAACAACTTTTCCCCGGGACCCAATATCCAATCAACAACCTGTACAAGTCACAAAGTAAACAATAAACATTACGGATAAATGCAAAAACCAAAAGATGGAATTTTAACAGCAGATCTCAGTTCAACCTTACTTTGTCAAAACATGTAACAATGAGTAAATCTAAACAAATAAAATCAGAACCTGTCTTATTTCTCTCTGGACAGAATCCCGCTGCACGTCTACATGTAAGGATCTATCTCTGTTTTCTAAGTATGTCTTTATCTTGTCAACACGACTTTCTATGTACTGTATCATTCGTTTCACTTGTTTCAGAGCCTCGAGGTTGTCTAGCGTAGTCACCGACTCTTCGCCTCGCATAGTTACATCACTGTACTGTTGTAACTTCCTTGAAAGTTCTTCCCCTGTACAAAGGAAGCATGTCACATGAATCAGGTTGATTGTTACCCTTATTTCAACAGAACAAGTACTTGTCAAAGTCAGTGTATTAATCACTTGTTACCATAGCAACCAAGGATACTAAGTTGAAAATAGTACCTATGTTATGCCAAAATAGCTGAAATATCTAAATATTGCATTTCAAAAATAGATGCTTAATACGAAAGTCAGTATATTACTTTTGAAATAGTTACAATAGAAACCCATGGTACTAAACATGTCCCGTTTTCCTGTAGTTAAGTCAAAGCTTAATTACATTATACAATACAAATGTGGCAGACAGTACATTACCTTGCTTTATGACCTGATTTGGCACAGACAGTATGGAGTCCTGAAAGAACCTATGCTGACGAAGAGCTTCCACAGGGCTGATGGATGAGTCTGGCCCCTGCTTTCTCTGCTGGAAACCAATCTCTGATTCAGACGTGTCTAGATGTGAGGCTGCAGCGCGAGCTTCCCGCAGAAACTTTTCAAAGTCCTAAATAATAATATATTTTTCCATGTTATTTGTATTACAACAATTATACACTTATATAAAAGATATAACAGACAAATATCTAATCAAGGTGGTATTTTAACGCTTTAGTTTTCAAACAAAGGTTTAAGCTCAATATACTGTAACATATAGGGAGTTGGTCTGTCTAGGTCTTCACTTTGTTTCCTTGGTTTGGTTTTCTTTTCCTGGATAATCTATTTTAAAATATTGGCACATTTCACCTTTCTTTCCTGACTTCCTCAGAACCTGGCTGTGCAAGGAAAAAGCTTTTTGTTTTCATCAGTAAAAATTTGGTTATTTGTTAGCTGTTTTATCTTTGTGTATGTCTTCACTACATTCATTGGACTATTTATGTATTTTGCTATGCATAAGCTACATCTTACCAGTCAACTGTCTGTCTCATTATAAAATCAAACCAGTCTACTCCCCATTAAAGATTATACTTACGAGTCTGTTCTGGAGCCAGTACGTGTGATGGTACATCAAAGTGCCGCCCATACTGCCAATCAACTGGTTACGATCTACGTATGTGTATAGCCGGTTCAGATTGATAAACTGTGGCTAAAATTAATCAAATTTGTTAGAACACTAAATGATCATTTAAATGCAGTCATATACACATCTTTATTTAAAGAAAAGTCATTTAATGATATTTAAAGTTGAGTTTTTAAGAAAAACATTATAGACAGTACATGTATCTAGATTTACAAAGCATTTTCAGATTGATGTGTCTGTCCCTGTATAAATCAGTCTGTTTTCAAAGATCTTTCAAAGAAAACAGTTCTATTTAAATAAGTACTGGCATCATGAATGTTGAAATAAAGGAGACCCAAGGTTTTTCTAACTGCAGTTTTGCTTCAACATTTTACACAGCCTAACATTATTTTCTGAACCCAGCATTTCACCCAATATTTTAATTACTTTTCTCTATTTGCTTGAAAGACTGGATAGACCTTGAAAAATGCTTTCCCAATTTGCTGTGTCACATTATGTATCTTTTCCCTATCTTTTAATTTACTGATTTTCAGAAATAAACCACCTCATGAATTATTCACCAATCTCATCAAAATTTCTTTAGATCTTAACCCATTTATATATATGCCTAGCATTTAGTTAAATATACATCTTTTCAGAAAAAAAAATCTGCAAAGAAGACAACATTGTATTACAACAAATACAATGTGATCTTGTCAGGATTTTTGAATCACAATTCAGCAAAACACCCCTATTTCAGGTAATAGATTTGCCCAA
The DNA here is from genome assembly GCA_022818135.1 of Saxidomus purpurata. Lineage (NCBI taxonomy): Eukaryota > Metazoa > Mollusca > Bivalvia > Venerida > Veneridae > Saxidomus > Saxidomus purpurata. The sequence goes on from JAFMSR010000009.1 coordinate 5,476,669, forward strand.
ATTGAAAGTCAGAAGATCCCATTTTTAAAATTTAGGCAGAAATGGGTAAATATTTGATACTATGATCCTTGAACTTGCAGGGTTCGCTTAGGAATTAAAAACTTGTGAATAAAAAAACTTATATTTAACTACAAAGGAAACAAACAGCAAATGCAAAGACATCTGCAAAATATTTAGATTGAGTGTATCTCATATCTTCCAAACAATCTGGTATGATATATCTAGTTTATACAAGCCAACTAAATCCCGGTATCAAATGATACTAATGGGGCAATGACAGTTAGTAAACACAACGCTTGATGGCAGATTTGAATTTCATTAAACTACCAACAAAAGGCTGTTAACAGTTGAAATGTCACAGGTTTTATACATATTAAGTTACTTATCTATCTGACAAGTGAGTCATATAGAAAAGTTTTTTGTAACAAATGGTTTTCAAGTTTGTTTTGGAAGTTCATCTTTATAAGTTTCAATACAGTAGTACACAAATCTTTATCTAAAGAAAAGGCATTCAATGATATTCAGAATTTGAATTAAAAACAACATTATAGACAGTATCTAGATTTACAAAGCCCTTTCAGATTGATGACACTGTCCCTCTATAAATGAATCTGTTTTCAAGGGCAGGAGAAATCTTTCTTTCAAAGAAAAAAGTTGTATTAAAGCTCATCTTAACCCTGACAAAGGATGTGGTAAAATCTACGAAAACATTATTTAAGAAAACATTTATAACTGGGAGGAGAACAGTTTGAAATTAACCATTGATGACAGTCTAGAAAATAATCTGAGACCAGTTTATAATCCCTGGCTTCTGATTTCTGAGACTGGTTTAAATCTAACAAAACATCATATTTCATGACCCTTTGCAAAAACTTTGTGACAAATTTGGACATCAACCCTTAAAATGCTGAGTGTTGTATTCATGTTCACTCTAGTGTATGTGTTTTTTTTTCTTGATAGAATTATTCATTGCTTTATCTAATACATTTGTGCCTTACAAGTGGATACAACCAGAGCTAAGAAAACATGTGCTAGACAATTTGAAATCACTTAAATGTGAGTGCTTCACAGATCACTACTAGAACCCACACTTAAATGTGCAAGAAACCTCTAAATACAACCTTTGCCCTTTTGGTGTATTGACAGACTTACAAAGTCTGTTGAGACTGGGATGCTTTTGTGCCAATATAATTATGCCTTTTTCCAATTCCTTAAGACATGTTTCTACGTGTTCAAATAAAGCTCATCTAAACTAAGCAGGATCTTTGATTTACATTCTCGTATGAAATGCTATAAAAGAACTGAAGCGAATTTTGTTTTGAAAACATTCAGTCTATTATATAATAATGGACAACTGCCCTACAGCTGTACATCATAGCTTAATTATAGTTCATTAAGGATAATATAACAGTGACATAATAGATTTATGCTTACACAAAAGTTTGCAATCAATGTTTAAAAAGGGAGATCATAGCATGAAATATGAAAGAAAAGATTTAACCCTTTAAATAATTGTACAATAAATTTTCACAATAATAATTATTTGACTGTTGTATTGTTCTGCTGTATGACTGTTACATTATCCTGAATCATCTGTACAGACTGACATTATCTAACTATTGTTTGAATTTACATTTGGCTTGTAATATTATGCATGACAAAGAACATCCCATGTCTAGACACAAAAAGCATATTTATTTCAAGTTCTATTTCTGTGTTTCTTTCATTGCCTCACAATAAATGCATATAAAACCAAATGCAAGAGCAGTGACAGCAGAACTAAATTTAAATGCATCAACAAACAAGAAAATAAGAAGAATAGGTGATTGCTTTTAACTTTAAATATTCTAGAGTAACTATCTTGTCTTTGCAAATACTGGTGACATTTATGTGGGTGGGGAATAACAACACTTGTTTCAACAATACTTCAGGTATTTACAGACTGGCTGATTTAACTTATCCATTGTATTTTCTGTCAAACAAAAACTGCCAATTTTACCTATAAAAGGATCACTTCAATTGTGGGGCTTGAACCGACAACCCCAAATAAGTAACAGGACTGGTATAGTGATGGCACATCAGTGCTCTTAACCACTTGACCACAGGAGCAGGTCCACAGGGGCAGGTCCCTGCCTTATTTCTTGTACCATTTCTTATTTGTCTTAACTTTTTCACTGTTTTGTTAATTGGGAAACTTTAGGGCAAGAAATGTTTTTTTTGGATATATTATTTAAAAATTTGCCACAATAATTATAATCTAAACTATCACAATAAGGTCTTCTGCAACTATGCAATATACAGCCATTAGATGAAAAATGTGCAGAAATTCCAACAACACCAAAGTCTTGTGCAACATAGCTAAAACTCTACTGAAAATGGAATTTAACATTTCAAGTATGGTAAGCCTCTGCCAACAAATCCCTGTTGGTGTTAACACAGGAATCTAGATGTTTCTGTTACTAAATGGTAAGCTCAAAATGTTTTAGTTTCATGCACTTGTAAGTATGATACATAAATTCAATTATGATTGAGGTTTGTCATTATTTACATAGTTATTTCAAGTGACTATTCAAACTAACAAATGAAACTTGCAGCTGAAACAAACTAGCACTGACCATCAAATAATGTGCCCTCAAAATATTAGAATACAGGTTTCATGTTACTTTAAAGCCTCATGATCATTCTGAATTTACTGATAGAACAAAGTTTTAGTTACTCTAAACCAATGTTGACGTATGCCTTTCTACGATATCCATTCTTCACAAAAACGGGCTGTCTGAAAGCATGTCTTATTTTTAGCAATCTCATCCGAAAAAATACTGCGCTACATTGTGTATTATAGTATCTATAACATGGACAACATCAGGAACATTTTTACCCCTATAACATCTTTCTTGTTAATATAAGTGCTACCAGTGACTGTAACTACCAAAGTGCTCATGGGCCTTTAAACTGCTAATGGGACTTTCAAGATCTTAACTTTAAAATATTTTTAAAAAAATATCTTATGATTTTTTTCCTCGCCAGCTTTTCTTATATTTCCCTGTATCAAACAAACTTTTGCAAATGACACCCAATCCTGTGTGAACTGTGCTTTAAACCCAACTCTCTGTGCATCAGTCTTACTTCATATAACCCTGAGATTATCTGATCCTTGTAAATAAATACATAATTTACTAAACCACAAACTTAAGTAACTTATTTTAATAAACAAACAGCTCTATGTCTCCACATTTAACTAAATTAAGTGTTATACATGTCCTAAAATAATCTGTTCAAAAACTGCATAAGGATAATAAATCAATGTCGACAGAGGTATGAACGTAAAACTTTGAAACAGACTATAGATTTACCTAGTCATAATGATAGGTATCTAACTTTATTCATCAATGGGCTATTTGTGAAAGGTTTTACCCTTAAAACATGCTTCAAATATTTGCAATACCTTAAGGTATTTTAAGTACATGTTTTTGTACACAAATTACAAAATTGGATTACTTTAAATTACAATGTTTTAGAACACATAACACATATATTAACTTTTATCATCGTGCAGATCATCATGTTATGATATGATATCATCGCAGCCATGATTGAGGAAATTAGATACGCCAAGATATTTTATCCCATGATAAATAACAAAAAATTGAACAAAAACTGAACAACACTACAGTGTCATTATGAACTTTTATAGCATGAATTTAGTTAACCTCTTTTTCAGAAGAAATAGCCTACTTCTTATTTAATTTTTTCTGGTTCAATTGAAAACTATTATACTGGGTCCATCTGCCTTCTTTTCCCTACACTGTACTATAAAGTATTAAGTTTAACCTTTCAAACCACAGTCTGTCACCTTGACCTATTGACAAAATTGTGGGTTGAACAATGTTAACTGGCTTCATGTTGTGATATTGTTTTATTGCATTCATGTTTGTTTTAGCCATGTATGTACTCCATACCAAAATAAATCTTATCTTATCTTATCTTATCTTATCTTATCTTTGGTTTCATATGCAGCATAATATTTTTCAATAACTGTATTATGAAAGCGTAGAAACATAAGCATACGTTCCACTGTTCATCTATGAAGATCTACTCACATAGCATAAAACGTTCTAGAAGATAATTACCTCAATATTTGGTCCCCTATCTCTACGGAAACTACTACTGCTAGCTTGGCGGGCACCTATCCCATCAGTCCTTAGTACAAGCACCTGTTTCAGATAGTCACCCAATGATTGCTGAAAATTAGAGATGACATTATTAATGTAAAGGTTATATGAAACTCTATACACGTTTTACTGCTCCTTGGTACATGTACATTCTAGTCTGATAAATCAATTTTTGGTCTTTTGAAACCCAAGGAACTCAACCAAAATCATTAAATGATTCTTATGAATAAAATCTTCTACCACAAAGCGAGGATTTTTCTCACTACATTCACATTTCAGAAAATTGTTGATATGACAAAGTTTTTTATGTAATACTGGTAAGATAACACATTGCAAGCTCCCCCCATATTTCATCAAGCATAATTTGCAGGTGAGCTCAAAAAGCTCTGAAGGCCTGAAATTAACAACAGCAAAAACTTGTCTTATATGACATCCCGGTTGTTACGGAAATCTTTCTTCTCCACTACTGTCACTTGGTGCTGGCAACGTGTAATAAAAAACCTGGTTTAACAATCTTGCTTTAACCATGGCATGATCATTTTGGTCCCGTCGGGTACCAGGTATAACAGGTTTTACTGTACTTGTTTGAAAGGCAACAACAGGAAACTGGTTCATACCTTTAGACATCCAAGAACTGTAACCAGGTTTGACCATGATCCATCTCTACTGTCTATGATAGCTGTGAAACCTCTCCGCTTTGACTCCTCACTGAAAATACGATGTATAAAAGTGAAATAAATTACATGTACTAATTATATGACTTTTCTACAGAATACTTAAAACTCCCAAATGGACCAAAATTTGTTTAATATTTTTCAATACGCAAATTTCTACATTTAAAAACCATGGTAAATTCATTCTACATCTATGCACTATAAGGTACCAAGTATGATGGGAGGCTCTCGGGTGTAGGGCATCAGACCCAAATTGTGGAGGTTGTTTGTTCGAGTCCAGGCAGTGGCATTTGACCACGACCTCCACAATCCTTTCTTTCAACACGAGCACTGGTCAGAACTACAGGAAGCAGTCATAGATAGTAGTTCAAGTAATTAATGTTCAGGTGAGATAAATAATGAAATAAATAAACACATTTTTGAGTGATTAAATTTTCTTTAAGACTAGTCTTCCAGGGAAGTGATAGGTCAGAGATCACCTCAGTTTAAAAACTGACCAATCTAAACAAAGAAACATGGGACTGGTTCTATGCTCACACACATCACATGGAATAGACATAAAATGCTTGATTTCTTCAGTTGAAAATGTCCTCAAATTCAACAGCTTTTTATTCCAATTTAATATAAAGTTTAACTTTCAAGCTTAGGGAAACAATATTTGCCCCATCAGATACTTTTAATAACTAACATTAATTTAGTTGTGTATCTTTTTTTATGTGAAATCTACCACCCTGGTACATATTAATATTCTTTTTTCAGACTGTTAATAATATGCTGACTATTGTATCTTGATATCACCTAAAGGATATTTTGTTACTATGGGAATAATGCTGTGAAAATGGTTTGATTTATCATTGTTATCAAAATTTACAACAGCATTGTGGTCATTTTTACAGACAAGTAGTAAAGACTACCTAACAAACTCGACCCTCCACAAGAAACTGCCAACTTTCTCACATGAAGAGACTAAGTTGGTAGTTAATTTCATTTTATTCAGTTTTCTGTGCTGTAATTGTTTGAAAATACAATGCATTTTTTGTGTTTTGTGGCGGGGGGAGGGGGGGGGAATAGGGGTGATGGGTATGTCGTTTAAAATTTCCATGTTTTGGAATACTGCTCTCAGCATTGCTTTATTTACATTTTATACATTTTTCGCAAGTGCTGCAATCCAACTAACCCTAACCCTGTACATGAGAAATAAACTGCTCAACCTAAACATTTCTCTAGCAAGTATGTGTGGAGAGCACTGGTGTCAAACTAAAATATTAAAACAAACATTTAAAATATAGGCTCTGAATATTTCAAGCACTAAACAGTCATTTTCCCAGGGAAAAAAATACAAAAGCTTAAACAGGACATAAAAAGTCTTTGCATTTCATGTATTTCAGGTAAAATTTTATGACTTTTTAGAAGATTTGCTAGTTTAATGGTTGCCCATAGCAACAGCCTTGTTTTATGCTGATTAAGAAATGAAATGATATGATATCTCGAAAAACACTAGAAAGGAAAGGATATACCTGCAATAAAATGTCTGGTTGTTATACAAACCCTGCATCCAGACTGACATAGATACATAGCAAACAGATAACACTACTCCCATTACAGACTTATGTTACATTATTTACATATACATGTACATGACTGTGTTCTAGCCTCAGTGACACTAACACCTGCCTGTTCTCATCAGTTATACACTTTCTGCACTCATTTTCTTTCACATTTTTTATATTATGCTTTCATATTTTATTAGTTAATACCAATTTATTTTAGCTTGATTGTGAAGAATGCTTGAAGCTTTTTGAGTCACTCTTGAGTTCCCTTCCTGGAAAAAAGTACTGGTGACATATGAGGAGGTATGGTCATGACCCCAGTGGGACTCAAACCCTCAACCTCCGGAATGAGCAGCAGACACCTTAACCTCTACACCACTGCTCAATAAATATATCATGGAACCAGACCAAAGCAGGTAGAACTGGACTAAGGTCAAGGCACTCCATGCTCAGATGACCTAAAAGCTGGCCAGTACATGCAGCTTCAGATTTGATAGAGTAACCTGGGCTAGTTCCAGGGTCTCCCTGCATTTTCAAAGAATGCAGCCCCTTTTCTTCCTCAAACCAAATTTTTAACCTACTGGTAGATAAATATACCAATTCCTATTTTGCCTTTTTCAAATTCTTAAACTATTCTGCTGAATCAATATCATCTGGCACTACTAGCATGTTGTAATGACACTATCATGTCACAAAAATTCTGGGTAAATCAATGTTACCTGGTATTCTTTACCTTGAGCAATGAAACTTGATTCTGAATACAATGTGTTTTTTCATAAAAATATATAAGGGTCACATTCACAAAACTGAACAAACCTGGGTATTTGATAGAGATACTTCAAGCATGCTGTGATATCGTTTGGCATAAAATATTCGTCTCGATGGGGTGGAAACATCAGGAGTGGTCCCCCTTGTCTGTCTCGGCCACCCGTCAAGAAAACAATCTCTTTCTGAAGTTGATCAAGGATATGTGACGCTTCCAAACTACGAGCTGAAAGAGAATAGGAGTCTGCATGTAACAAAATACAAAATTGAGCCGCATCTGGGGACATTTGGTCTTGTTCACGTAACACACAACATCGGTAAAATGACCTAATTTAAAACAAAGTTGACGTCAGTCATATTTTGATATTTTGACCTTTAACTATGTGTTACTGTTCCACTTGAACACAATGTAGTACATGTATCTTAACTATGACATAATAGCTGTATCAACTGAGAAAGGCAGAAGATTGGAAAATTTAATGTAATAAAAAAAATAAAAAAATTTAAGTTCCAAGATTTTAACTGACATCCACTGCTAACTTTCTTAAACGTACTTGTCATTTCATTTTATTAGAATTTGATTATCAATATACCGGATCATTATTATATACATGATATACAGTTAAACCTGTGTTATTTGTCACCTCAATTAAGCAACCACCTGTCTTAAGCAGTCTATACTAATGGCTTTACTAACCAATGGCTATTCTAATTAATGGTTATACTAATTAATGGCTATCTTTATACTGATATATTCTAAACACCTGAGTTTTGCAGTTACCTCCTTTAAGTGGACATTTCTATGTATCCACTGATGGATATTTTATGCAGGTTTGACTGTTGTTATTATTTATCCAATCATCATACAGTTTATATTTTATAATATTTAGGTATTCGTAAAAACTCTCTCACGATCAAGACTTTAGCATGTAGACAATTTCTGGCCACAAAACTTTGGATTTATCAAACATGTATTAAAACCTTTTAAGTTAATACTAATGTGGTGAAGCTTAATTGTACAAAAAGTACTCTCAACTTGGTAGACATCTAACAGTACAAAAACAGTGATAATGTTTTTAGTAATTTACAGGAGTTACAAAATGTTTTTGCAAAAAGATGACAAATTTACAAGATAGTTCTATCAGTTGGAATCCTTTAGACTTTGACTTTGTCCTCATTTCTTATAGAGGTATCCCAATTAACCTTGTGTGAAAGAGGTATTCCAATTATAGTGTTTCCTGCAGGATCAGAAAGGGGCATGGCGTTTTTGTCTGAAAAGGGCACATCTGACGGCGGGGGTGGGTTTAAAAAGGGCACTTTTCATGTATATATATTGTTCTTTCTTTACACTTGTAACTGCATGTAATTAAAGCCATGTTTTTGACCCAATCTGGCTTAATTTATTGCCATTGGTTAGGAATTTCTGATCTGAGGAGAGGGCCTCAAAACAAAATGTAAATCAGATTGGCCTCTTTCCCTCACCTCCTTTGAGTTTTTTTCTAGAGAAGTATTTTTAATAATACTGCATGTATACATGTAGATTATGATACACCCATGTCTCCCACCTTTTCGAGTTTGTTATGTTAGACCAATTTTAAACGGTTTTGTGTATTTGTCTCTGTTTATCACATATTTGGTGCGCGCGTTATCGCCGATTTTCGGCCATTTATTTTGACTTTTTCACACTTTATCACTGTTTCGATGATAACAATTGTATAGCCGACGGTACAATGAACATTTAATTTAAAATAAAATTATTCAAAATCATAACATGGATGGCAGTGGGGGGGGGGGGGGGGGGGGAAATTTTAGCCCCGGAGTCTACAGTTTCAAAGAACATTCTACCATGGTCCCTAAAGGAAAGGTAGAGTTAGAAAATTTATAAAGGTGTGATATTGCTTTAATATATGCATGATAATGTATTGTAAACTAAATATTTTACCACTATTGTGAATAAACGATCGTTGTATGTACAACCAATTTCCGGGCGCCATTTTGGCTATAATTTAATAGTTGCATATCGGAACTATCATTGTCATGTTGTATATTCTTGCACATATTTACGTGTTCGTTTACAAAGAACGTTAATTAAACAATAGTAAGATAAAAGAAAAAGAAGAATATTAGAATTCTAATTAAATACAAAAACAACACATTTTACTTAACTTTTATCATGCTTTGCACAACATGTGATATACGGAACGTTCAAGTAAAGACGAAGATAACAACGATATTTCCGATATTTATGTATTACCAAAATGGCGGCTATGAAGTCGCTGCATTTGCCGACAGATCGTTTATTCACTATTACAGGTGAAATATTTAAGTTTACAATACATTATCATGCATATTTAAAGCAACATACATATACCTTTATAAACTCGGCGGACACGTGCGTGTATTGAGGGCGTGCAGGCAGTTTCATTTTTAGTAAAACAGGGGGCAGTGGGGGGGCTTTATCAGGCAGGATGGCGATGGCCAAGCACAAAGCAGGGGCGCGCCATCCAAAAACGGTCTAGCGGAAACACTAAATTAACCGTGTCATTTAAGAAGTATTCCAATTAACCGTGTCTGTGTGAAATTTCTTACTTCTGTATCAAATAAATGTTTAAGTGAGTGACAAAAATTCACTCTAGTTTTCAAAGAACATTCTACCATGGTCCTAAATATTACCATAAGAATGATAAGAGACAAACAAAAATAGCAATAAAAGCCAACGACTTACTCAAGTCTTTGCAAATTTAAAATTCTAGTTAATATGAATCTATGACAAGTGTTACTACTTTATCATGAAATTTTTGAACAAGTTGCAAGAAACAGCTAAATTTAAATCTCATGATATGATCACCCAATTTAGAGTAGTTTGCAATATATCTTACATTCCATGTCTGGGATCCCGCCCCCGGGGGGGGGGGGGGGGGGGGACTTTTTTCTTGGGCGGGGGGGCGGGTTTTTTTGTGAGTGTGAGTGCTCGCTCCTCTGACTGCGCTGGGACAGATTCGGTGACGGGTACGCATGCTGGGGCTGTTGCTGCAGCTGTTGTTGGTATGGCATTTCCCTCGGAGGATGCAGCCTCTCTAGGTGGATAGGTCAAATCCCTTTGAGAGTAACTAATGTCTCTAGGCGGATATGACATCTCTCTCTGTTGGTAAGCCATCCCCTAAACATGAAAAGTGAGTTAAAAAGTACGTCAACAAAAGAATTATTTATTCATTTTATGGTTTTGAAGGTAACAATACACAAACACTTCAACTATATACTCTGGTAACGGACAGCGGCAAAGAATGGCACTGAGCTTAATAAACTCACGCACATTTGACGAGTAGTTTCACACCATGTGACACCACCAAATAGTTAACATTTTGGGCTTAATTTTTTTTGTATTTTCCCAACATGGTCATGATAACTTGCCAAATTAAAGGGCTATGACTATAAGTTTCACTTCATCTTCTCTGAAATATTCATGGTTTGGAAATATTTTTGAAAAAAAAAAAAAAGACAATCAAAATCAGAGCTACAATCTAAGCACTGCATGGTGCCAACGCATTAAGCTGATCATGATCTACACGAGCTGCAAAGGCAGAATAACTTGCTGCCAACATGGTAAGACAGTCACATAAAAATAAATTTTATATAAATAAATGAAAATAAGCTTTCTGCAAAACAAGTCCAAACTGATCAGACAGATTTAATAAAATATTTATGTTGCACTAAACTGTAAAGAAAATTTGTCTTCATGGAAGACTATTACTTTCAATATGGCAAAGTTTTTAACATTCTCTAGAATACCCATACACAATGACACTAGAATCAAATAGGCATATAGTTAGGCGTTTACTTTTTCACAATGTTTGGTCCAAGGCGCAAATTTTTCACAAATGAATAGGCTAGTGAGTCTTCAAAATTCTTAAACGCTAGAATAATTTCCTGGAAGAGTCCACCATCATTTTGTCAATAAATTGGATTTATTTTATTTACCATAATATATTAAAAAAAATTAAAGTTATTTTCCTTCAGAAACGTTAAATCTAACAAATGAAACCATGCCATATGTGGTTTTACGCCAGGAGTGCTTTTATTACGTTTTCAAAATGTTCACTAATAAAATAGTTCTGCCCATTTTTTATCAAAAATTGTAGGTAATTTATAGGTTTATTGTCTACCGATACAATTCAATAACTAGAGATATTCATGCATCAAATGAGAAAATTAATGGTTTTATGAGCCTATTCTTATCTTGACTCTGAAAAAATTAATCCATTTTCAGCAGTTGTAAATATAACAAGTAATAATAAATCCTATTTTACGACCTGAGTAAATAGCCATAATATTGACTATAGGTATTAAAGGTACTGCGTTCTGAAATGTATCGATGTCTTGATAAACCTATGGAAGTCAAGTTCAAGAAATGTAACTGATCGATAAAATTCATGAACTCAGTTTTATGACTGGATCATGCATGGCCTACCCTCACTTCCCTGGACTGCCTTAGTAAGAGTCTCACATTATGAATATCTAAATAAAATTTATGGTCACTCATGAATCAGTGACTTATGATTAACTTTAAGTAGCAAACATTCGAAATAATAAAATACTTGTCATCTAAAGTGATAACTGAACAAGAAAAAGACACTCAATGACTCATTGTGGAATCTACCAAGAGTCTAGGTACAGCAAACTCTTTGTGCACTAGTGTAACAGAAACTGGCTCCAATAAATTACCCTGGAATATGATATAAAATGATGAATGTATTAAATGTGTAAAATCCATGAAAATTTTGTTAAAAATGCATATAATCTCACACTATACATTCACAATTTCTTTCATGAAAATATACTTTAAATCTAACAAAAAATATCCCCAAAAGATAAAATCTTTAAATTATTTCTTTTGCGGACCAAGCTCGTAAGATAATAATTGCTGTAAGCACCTTTAAGGAATTATACTTCCATTCCCCACAATTATAGTCATTACCTAGGAATTAAGTTATTTAACAGTACACTTGACCAATTACAATGTTATGTAGCTAATATTTGTGCTGATCACAGTAGTTGTCCCCGAGGGTGTTTTAAGTCAATAAGAGAAGTATGGGTAAATTTGACATAAATCGACCCGAGGTCAGCAAATTTCGATATTTACACGATACTGATAAGAAGCGTGAAACTGTCCAAACAAATTTTGTAACATATTTTGTTTATAAATAAAATGTGAATCAAGTCCGAACATGCAATATGACAATTCGGACACAAATGGTAAAATGGAACATTAAAATGTCTATGTCAATAATCAACCCCTATCTGCAGCTGGACTAGATGTCAAAAAGTTGGCAATTTTGTTTAGGGATGATTGGGTTCTAGTATAAGTTTTCCTGGGAAAGATTGTTAGGTAAATTGCCGACCTGTAAAAAAAGACTGAAATACAGTTGAACAGAAGTTAACAGGGGTAGTACTGGCCCATTTTTTCTTTGAGCCATTTTTTCCATGTGGCCTTGTTTACCTAGCACACAAAACATATTCTTTCTTTTAAAGTTGTAGCCAGTTTAATTTCTTTGAGCCAATTTAACTTTTTGGTAGCCAATTTTGGCACTGACTTATACCAGAGCTACTGTGAGCTAGCCCTGTGTAAACACGCATCCAACAGTAGAAGTCCATTTCTTCTGCTATATATCATCATTCAGTACCCCCTGTTTTAGGAAAGTGTTATGGTTAGGTCCTCTTCAGGTTAGCAGCATTTCTTTCTTTCATTCGCAACTCTAGTAGACTCCGAGTTCAGCCCTTCAGAGACAAGGAAGTGAAGGAACGTGTATATAAGTTCAATATAAGTCTGACATTGCCATGTGATGATTTGACATAGAAATTTACAGTATTTTCCTGCTTTATTAAAGTTAAAACGGCCTTTTCCCTGATATGAAGACAGGGAGAAGCTTGGCAGCTATGATAAAGACAGATTCCTCCCAATGCTATTCCAGGGAAGGACACCAGTGTTTCTGCCTTTACAGGGAGATATTGGGTGGCCGTAACACCAAAGCTGTCTAAATGTTAAAATTAACGTATCTGCTTCTAGTACAATGTAAATGCAAAGTTTAAAACGGAATTCTTCCCTAGCACATTATCATCTGAATATCTGCATACAAATAACATTATAAATGCAAATTATTTATCCTAGAGGGTCAACAACCTGTAAAATCAGGCTGGTTTCGAATTCAATTACTAAAATAGTTTGTTGTATCATGAAGAAAATATATTACTTTGTTGCTCTTTCATAAAAGCAGTTATAACTAATGTTTAATATGTTTTCAACTTCAAGGCAGTAGCAAAGTAAGAATGACTAACACCCCTCAGCCTCCACAATAACCCCCCCCCCCCACCCCCCAAAAAAAAAGGTTGCCTGTGCAAACAGCATAAAAAACCCAGGTCTAGAAGGAAACTTTGAAGAAATTGTCTCCCAAAACTGCCAAACTTTTCCGTTTTCAGCATTTCAAAACAAATAATTAAAAACTGTTTTGGTAAATGTACTTCTTAAAAAGGCAACAAGAGCGGCAAGCTGTCACAATAATGTAGCAACATACGCCCGTCAGAGGTCAAGTTTAAATTATTCAAAATTTAATAGCAATTAAACATGTTAAAGGGCAATATAGCTCTGAGTGAAAAATCTAAATTTATTATTAATTTAATGAGCAATAACTCCTGAGTGACTGAGGGGATTTGACTGGCTATCAAACTTGGATGAGATACCATGCCCAAAAACATTTTGACCAAGTTTGGTGAAGATCTGATAAAACTGTTCGGCTTAGAGAAAGAAGCAAAGCTAATTTTGGATAATTCAAAAAGAAGTGAAACAGAATGTTAAATTTTGTGTACAAACAATTTAATAAAAAATATTGAACTGTCAAGTTTGATTTTTGAGCAGCAGTCACAAAATCTTAATGTTAAATTAAAGATATTAATGAGCATACAAAATGTATCCAAAAATAACAATTAACAGAAAATGTTACTGCAGGCACAATCTGAATCACTCTCATGACTTTAGGTGTTGATATATTTTACATGGCACCAAGGTACTAACAGATTATTAATTTATTGCCACATTAAAAAAGAAGAAAGTATTAAATTCCTTTCTAGTAGAAGTACATTTCTGAGTGTCTATGGTGTAACAGTCATGCTATAATTACCATGTCAAGCCTAACACTTTCATTATATGAAATGTCATGGCTGTCAAGCTCTTACAACTGTAGGGCATAGACATTGAGGAAACTCTGTGACTTGTCTTGTTACAATGTCAATAAACCACTCCCATACTATTTTGTCAAAAAAGTCTGAATAGAAAAATCATGAATGCACCCGATTTTTCCTGCAGTCTGCTTTATACATGTAGATCTGGTACAGTCCCCTGGTATGTACATGTATGTAATAATGAGAAATTTGGTTTAACCAGCAGCCTTCTTTTACCAGATTAAGTGATCCCTAAGGGATAAGGAACTTTTAGGGCGCTAGATAAGACAGGTTTTACTGTACCAACACATGCAAGATGGGAGGCCTGTGTTGCCATAAGTTATTCATGACCCAGGGGTCAGTCTTTCTGAGTTTAACTACTCAGCCCATACAGGTTAGCCAAAAGTTTTCTGATTATACTTCTACATGCAGACCAGCTCCTTTGTTTCTTTTATCATGCTTATAGTATCTATGGAAGAGAGTGAAAAGGATTTGCTTTGAAAATTGCAAAGGTGGGACAGGGCTATATTTTTCACCCCATTTTGTGAACGATGGCCTTGTATAGCCATCATACTATTTTTGTGCTTCTGAATTCCCTACATATAGTGCAAATTACTTATCAACAGGGATTTTAGCTACCATAATTTAATTGGTGGATTTTACACCAGTCCTCTGTGTGTGTAATATTTTCATTACATTTTCTGTCAGACCAAATACTCTCAGCTTGCCCAGTTGTTTTGTTAAATATTGTAAAGTAGGATTTATAACAAAGAACTCAGTGAACAATTCAACATACATACTTTTTGGCCATTGGAGATATATATAACTAAAACACCCTGTGGGAGGTCCTACTCCTACACGCCCTAGTGCTAAACCCACATAATCCTGATTAACCAGTACTTAATATCAATATACATGTGAATTATTAATTATCTTTTTTTCTCCCATTTCAAAGTGATCAATAGGTCATGGTATATACATACTGTTAACAATGTTTTTTGACAATTTACAGTTAATCAAGTACCCTGGTTAATCAAGACAGTTATAACTTCAATGTGTTCAATGATGCAATTTAAATGACTTGTTTTATACCTTGATAAAGATTGATATAGATAAAATTACTGATAAAAGATATAATTACATATAAAGTCCAGTAAAATCAAAGCAACATTTAACAGCTTTACCTATCTGGTATAAGTAGAAGTGTTGTTTATTGGTTGAAGGAGGTTGGTAAATTAATAAATATTAAAGATACAGCAATTAAAGAAATAATTTCACAAAATTTTGCACTTTTTAACACAGATATTTGAAATAAGCTTTAACTTCTGTAATAAGTACAATTAAAATTACTTTAAAACATTACTATGAACTAATAGTGGTTATTAATAGGTTTAACACCTGCTTTATAATGTTATTTTACCTATTGCATGAATTATGAAACGGACTATAGATTTCCAACAGGTAGTGTCCGAAACGCCGACACTTTGAAAATAAAAAAATGCAAATTCTTTAAGTTGTCCCTGTTTCTCCTCGAAACAGACACAACCTAATTAATCTAAACATACAAATGCCCTTAATTAGGCTTCATTGCAAAACAATCAATTTCATTTTAGTGACACACCTGTATGAAAATGAAACTTAGGCAAAAAAACTTTGACAGACTATGACAAGTTTAACTTCACGTTTTACAGGTAAATTCACAAATCTCTGCTTGTTTCAGTGACAACGGGTATTACCTATGGCTTTATCAAAACGTATTCCGTTCGTCTATTGTATTTTCATTACTCCATTCCTTACACATAACACAATAAATCCCAAAAACTACAATCGAAACAAAATTCCTGTCCCACCACTTGTGGACTGTCAACTGAACTTCCGGTAAAATGTGCAAATTAGTGTGACCGAAATGTATGGTGTACAAAGGTAGACAGGTAAATGTGCAGACAGTGTGACCAACATGTATGGTGTACATTGGGGGTCGGAATTGTTTTCCGTACATTTAAACTTGTGTTTTTATTTTATTCTACTTCGTAGGGTTTAATATGAATAGGGTTAGGGTTAGGGTTGGTTAACTTGGTAGATTCTTGATATACAGTAGATATGTAGACTTTTATTTCACACTGGCGTAAGGTGGTCTTACTTTGAAAGGAAACAGAAGAACCCGGAGAAAACCCACCTGTTCCACCTGGTGACCACCGACCATTGCCACTACCAGCCAGGACGCGGATAGAACCCGGGTTCCATTGTTGAGAAGCGAGTACGCTATAATACGTGGTACTACTACAGTGTTTTAATGAGAAATAAAGCTACATCCCGAACACGTTTTCATGATTCACTGTCATACAAAGTGCTGTGTGAGACAAGATCCAGAGAAGAGCTGCCAAAGCCAGCCAGGCAATACCAGTTCTTGCAATACTGACCACTCCATTTAAAACAAATTTGGGGCTCTGACAGCGAGTCGCCTGAAAAGATCGGGACGTTTTACATGAATCCACGAAGTTGACAAGAACAAATACTGCTAATCTTGGACAACCAACGGCTCCTCTCGATATAACCATTGAGAAACGGCTCGCTAGCATCAGTACAGGCGCTTCTGTGTCAGAACTCCGCGCCACCCAGATGAGAAAGATGAAAACAGTAAAACACATATGGGACAAACCAGCTCTGGTAAGACTTTCCATCAGAAATATGGACCAATGTGTAGGCCTACATGAGACGGTTCGATAACAGCTGGTTTACAAGACGGCGGTGCTGTTAGTTTTACCATGCACGCAACAGGTGGGTACGGCATACTAACTGACAAGGACTGTACCAACAACAAGGAAGAAGTAGAGACCAACGAAAGCTATTCGGGAGACAAAATAATACATCAGCTATTCGTTATGACCGATATTCTATCAGTCCTAATTGTCTCTGCTAACGATATACTACCACCAATCGCCAAACAACTAAACGGGAAATGTCCTTTCCTGGATACCCGCGCAATGCGGACGGACTCCCCTCAGGTGACATTGTGGGTTTTCGTGCATGCGGGATGTAGAGTATAAACAACACTTCTGGGGTGCAGTTTTATCTAAGCATATGGGGTACTTACAAATCTAAACATGCCGTACCTGACATATTTGCGGGGTATTCGTGAGAAAAAAAGGTTATAGGTAATGCTTTAAATTTCACTTTCAACAGCTTTCTGGGGTTCTAAAAATTGAGTTCGATGTCTGAATGCATGTGGGTTTTTTTTGCATACTTTTATTTTCAGGCGGCCATAACAAACCGTTGAATTTCCGGGGTTATTATTTTTTTACGGGCTGTAGAGCCTTAGGAAACCGTTCAGATGGGTTGCTAAAGGGGTGCAACCCATATGCAACAAAAAACAACAACACATGCAGCTCTGTACTGCCAATTGACCCCACAACGTCACTTGAGTTGGAGCGTTGTACTTGGCGATGAGATGACAGACAAAATGGCCAAACTGGGAACCAAAGCGACCAGACACTGAATAAGTTGACATATAAAGAAAAGCTCACGATGATTAAGACTCTTACAAAAGGGGATACAAAAAGTAAGAACTAAGTATTTTACTTGACAGTTTAGAACAACATGATCCTAAAAAGCACGATATATTCATCTTTTTTTTCAATAGTTATAGCGGCAACATAATTATCATCGCGGTATTTATGAAAATCAAGTGTCATTAAACATGTTAATTCTGTTTTAAGAGATACTTTAATATGAAAATATGAGTACTAAGAGCATTTCAGAAAGTTTTGGATTTTGAAAATCCTTTGGATAGCAAAAAATGAAGAAAAAAAACAACAAATATCTCGGATATACTGCTTCCTTCATTACTATACGATTAGTTCAGACATGGACCAGTCTGAGAGTTATTATCCTCATCGTTAAAGGGAAACAATGCCGCCAAAACGCGCTCTGTTAGTTTACACTCAATTGTTTATTCTTGTCTTACAACTTACATGAGTCGCCCTCGATACCCCAGATGAACCACGTGACATTCCGATCACGAGACTAACACGCTACCACAGCGTCATGGCGACTCCAAAACTCCCTCCTACCATCGATCTCTTGCATAAAACGGAACATGATTCAGGTCCATGCACTACACACCAGTGCATGAGTTATTAAAACGGAAAATTGCCTCCAATCCTCCTCGCACATATAGGCTACCGCTACCCAAAATGTAGCCTAATTAATTTGACGCTTTCACAGATCTGATATTTGATAACTGTCAAACCTTTGTCACAACTATAAAATGTCAACCTGTAAAATTAGTTTACCATCGGAGTGGAAATAGTGAGACTAGTCAAAATGCGTACGTCTAAAAGCTCTTCCATTTTTAATCAGACGGGAGGAATGTCGTTAAAACGTACCATTTAACCTCTCTCAAAACAGAGGAAAAGCTAAGTCTAACGCTAATATGTGAGGGATGCCAATAAATAGATAAGATGATGCATCTCCTAAAAAGGGCTTCTCCACATATATTAAACAATCATACGTTGTTTAAATGCTTGCCTTGGTGAAGTGGTAGCGGGTTTGCCTCGGAATTGGAGGGTCCCAGGTTTGATCCCCACTAGCGCTCAAGTAGTGGTAGTGTACTTAATCAAGGCACAGATAATTCCACATTGTCCCTATGTTGATTTCATCCGGAGTGAGTCTCGAGAGCGATTACGGTCAAAATCAAATAAATTTTTAGGTGAATCTCCTTATCTCCCGGTGTAAAGCACCGATACACGTGAGGCTACCTCTAGGTTTCATAGATGGGTGGGAAACGCTGAAAAGCGTTTCTGAAATTACCAGTACCCCGGCCGGAGTTCGAACCGGGAATTTTCGGATCGATAGTTCAGACCTACCGCACCACCCACTGATTTTTGCTATGCGTTCAGCATTAGCATTATGTTCAAGTTGTTTAAACTCCGGATTTTTTAATAAGATCTACTTAAACTTCTGAAAAGTGATAAATGTGTAATTATAAGTGCGTTGATTTTCCATTTCTCCGTATGTTTAAGATACTGAGGCAGTTTGGTTTCATGTTTCGTAGTATGAATACATGACCCCCGGGTGAAACTGGTTTGTCTCTATGTATATTACATAAACAATTTCTTGCTAGAAACCATAGGTCCGATTTCACTGATACCTTACTGACCTTCCATGAAACTCCTTCAAGCTATGTTTGTTCGTATAAAACATGGGGTTGATTTGCTTACTAGTATAAGTTGATATAGCAAATTCGCCGATGTTAAATAAAGCACTATATTGTTTAAGTATACCCCTGTTTGTACCATATGATATTGTTGTTTAATAGTCATTCAAGAAATTTAGACAGCATGTGGAACTTATGTTTGAGGGAGCACTAAAGGAAAAAGAGGAAGAAGCGATAGTTACGTATTTGCTTTTATGGATAGGAGAACGTGACCGAGTTTAATATACAATACTTTGCAATTGACAAACAAGCAACTGAAATCCACCAAAGATATAGCCGACAAATTCGAGAAACATGTGCAGCCAAAATCCAACCCCGTTTTCAGAGTGACCATTTCATCGAACAGTTTATCACGAAATTGAAAACACTAGCAACTGACTGCGCTTTTGGTGATGATTATAGAGGATATGATAAGGGACCAAAATGTTACTCCTCTAATGTCTAAGAAACGATCGTTTTTGTCAATAAAATATTAACACAAAAAAGACACAATTTTCGAGTTAATGTTTGTTTTCTTGAACGATTATAGCCGCCGCGTAGTGTTCATGAACATAGTTTCATAGTGTTCTCTCAATTAGCAGTATAAATATAATGTAAATGTGAGAGACATGCCACTTTTTAGGATTCAAACAGACAAACATGAGCAAAAAATATAAGTATATTGATACGATATAACCTGTCCTCACTCAAGAATATAAATTCCACATGCGCTACGTTTTAGATAAATTTAGATAAATTATGTGTTCTGTATAATTGATAATTATAATTTCACTTATTGAGGTAATGACGAGTGTTTGTCGGGATCGAATGTATATTTGCATAATTTGTATAGATTGTTATTTCATTTACCGTTTTTCTTTGCCTTTTTGTTTCTTTTCTAGAAGGCCACATTGTAAATAAGTTTTATGTTTTGAACATTGCTTTATGTGTAAACCTTCTTTAAATAAAGACATTATTATTATTATTATTATTATTATTATTATTATTAAGTGTTTTTTTGCACAGGTGCTTGATCGACGCCGGGTTTGGGACCATTAAAAAATTGTATCGGCGTTCAAACTGTGACACACTACAGCACGTGGTGGATGTAGTGCAGAAGTCTGCCCATAGTAACGTACCTGTTACATACGGCGAAAATGGGTGGGTTTGGAGAGACTAGATAGATTCAAAAAAGTGCCGAGGGTTTCCAAATATCACCACTTCCGCTTCACATCACTTGAACCCGGGGTCGTGTATATAAACACATCTACCAAATGGGTCAGTTCAATGGTTGTAGTAAACAAATCTAGGTCAAACAAGGTAAGAATTTGCCGTAGACCTTAATTAGGCGCTGTGTCGTCCCCATTATCCAATGAGAACTCTTGACGATATCCTTCCCCAGTTGTCATCAGCAATGTATTTCACAAAGCTAGACTGCAAGCAAGGATATTGGTCAATGGAGCTAGACTGCAAGCAAGGATATTGGTCAATGGAGCTAGACTGCAAGCAAGGATATTGGTCAATGGAGCTAGACGAAGAGTCGTCATTCCTTACAACATTCAATAGCCCATTAGGTCGTTTCCGTTACACCCGTACACCTTTTGGCCTGGTTACAAGCCAAGATGACTTCCAGCGCCGTATCGATGAATGTCTAGAAGGGTTCAAATGTTGTTCCGTCATAGTAGATGATATATTAGTGTGGGGATCTACTTTAAAAGAGCATGACAAGAATCTAAAATGCGTGCTAGAAAGGCATACGTCTTAATAAAGACAAAGTTGAAGTAGGGCTAACAGATACAAATGTACTTTGATACTTTGGTCACATCATATCGTCCGAAGGTTTAAAGCCAGACACAGAGAAAATCTCAGCAGCAAGAGATATGGATCCTCCTAAGCATAATTCAGAACTTGAAACAATTATAGTAGTATATTTGTCAAGATTTGCGACACATTTGTCTGAGGTCACTACTCCTCTCCGCCAGATGCTGAAAAAAGCTGTTCAATTTCACTGGGATGAAGCCCTGAAACTTGCATTTCAGAAGGTCAAAGACATACTGACACAAGCGCCCGTTTTAGCCTATTATGACCCAAACAAATCCTTGGTATTACAATGTGATGGATCAAAATATGGCCATGGGGCTACACTTCTACAAGATGACAAACCAGTAACATATGCTAGCAAATCTCTTACACAGTCAGAGGTGAACTAGGCTTAAATTGAAAAGGAGTTGTTCGCAATTCTTTTTGGTCTTAATCGTTTCAAACACTATGTGTATGGACGCCAAGTGGTTGTTGAAACAGATCACTTACCACTCATTTCTATAATGAGAAAACCTGTCTATGCCGCACCTGCTAGGTTGCAGCGAATGATGCTTCAGCTGCAAGGTTATGACTTTACATTAGTACAATAAGCCTGGCAAGCAAATTCCTTTAGCTGATACACTATCTAGGAAATTTCTACTAAACACATACCCTGAATTGTCTGCATGTTCATTTTATACTGAAACATACGCCTGTATCCGACCGAAAATTCAATGAGATCAGGTATCACCCCTTAAAGATGAAAACCTATTGCTTCTTAAGGATGTCATTTTGTTAGGTTGGCCTGAAAAGCACAATGATTGCCCTCCAGAGTTACTTGATTTCTGGAATTTCAGAGATGAGTTAACAGTCACTGATGATGTGATCATGAAAGGTAAAAAAGTACTAATTCCCGGTGCATTGAGATCAGAAATGTTAAACATTTTTCACAAAGGTCATTGTGGTATCACAAAATGCCTTTATTTTGGCCTGGCATAACAGCCAACATCACTGACGTGCTCAACAAATGTCCTGCTTGTCTCGAACATAGAAGTTCGAATCCCAGAGAACCGCTGATTCCACATGAAGTCCCTGACCGACCTTGGCAGATTGTTGCTACAGATGTCTTTACATTTCATGGTCAAGATTACTTATTGATTGTGGTTTATTACAGCGACTATTTTGAGTATGCTAAACTGTCAAACGCAACAAGCAGCTAGTGTTGTTATAAGGCAAATGAAGCAAATGGTTTGCACGCCATGGAATTCCTACGATGTTAGTTTCTGATGGAGCTACCTATTACACATCCCAACAGTTCAAAGAGTTTGCTAAAGCATGGGATTCCGAGCATGTTTTCTCTTCCCCGACTTACAGTCATAGCAATAGGTTCGCAGAAGCTCATGTCAAAATTTGCGGAAAATTTTGAAAAAATCAAAGAGTTCTTCCTCAGGTCCAGTTATTGCTTTAATGGAATACAGAGCAACACCTTTAGGTGCATGTGACTCACCTGCCGAATTGTTGTTCGGGGGAAAGATAAGATCATTTCTACCTATTGCACCTGAAAAGCTGAATCCCAGAAATCCGGATCCTGCTAAAGTCAGGAAAAAGTAAAATGAACAGAAACAAACCCCCAAAAAAGTACTATGAGAGACAGGCTACACCACTGAAATCGTTAAATGTAGGTGAACCAGTTCGCATAAAACAAGGTACATGGCAACCTGCAACTGTCATAATGCACGCTCGTACACAGTAAGAACCTCCGATGGTGCACAGTATATTAGGAATCGGCTCCATCCTCTTAAGTCAAATGAACCGCCTCACACATCAAACCTTCCCGATATCACACTCCAAGATCTTTCAATCCCTGATCAAACAGAATCTTCAGAAACTACAAATGAAAACCCCTATTCCCCCCAAGCCGAAAGCCCAAACAAACACCCCCCCCCCAAGCCCCGCCCTCCTGGCGCACAAAGGGGGGGGGGATTTTTGTAAATTGATATAAATTTGAAAGTGGAACAATTATGTTAACTGTTTATGTTCGAAATGGATAATATTGAATTATTGATATGTGGCACATTTCACCAGTATTATTAGTAAAGCCACACACAGAGTGACCGACATTCAGTGCAAATAACCATGACTTGAATTCCATTGAAGCAAGTTAAAGTTTTAATTTTTATTTTTCAGAAAAAGGGAGACTATATTGTTTAAGTATACCCCTGTTTGTACCATATGATATTGTTGTTTAAATAGTATGTATGAAATAGTATATATGAATCAGACAGCGTTTAGACTTCAATAAAGCTGGTTATACTTTATAGTATTTGGTGTTCATTCCTTCTATGGATAAACTTATAGAAACTTCTCCACAACGCCCATATACCACCATATAACAGCAGACAATATTATAGTGCTACATTTACTTCATGTTAAGCCATTACACTAGAGGCCAATCCCTGATGATAAGGTCGTCGGTACGGAAACATCCGAACAGTCTTCGTGAGATGATAATGTAAATGTCCCTTGATGGTGCAACATGTTCTATTTAAAGCCGGAAATGGATTATGAACAAAGAAAGGATGTAAAACTTCTGTGGAGGAAAGCCTTTTTGGGTAATAAAACTTATTTGTCTGATTTATTGCTAGTTATTAAGATACTCGTTCGATGTATTGGATTGTTTAATATGCATGAGATGAAGCTAGCATATACGGCTTTATCATTTATACTTTCTTTTATAGTTATGTGAGTAAATACACTGCGATTTAACAGTGTTCATTCAAGTCTTGATCAAAAAAGTTAACAGTGTCAATTTAAGATACGTGACGACTGGTTTACCACTTCTCTGTTCAACTAAGACGTACGTTAAAATCTTTGTTAATTGTATCTAGTTATAAGGTAAAGCGTTTGTTTATTATAGTTTCACCCCTACTTAAAGGGCCAGATACCTTCTTTCTGCGCACATTTACCTACCTTATGCTTTCCTTTTAACGCCAGGCACCAGGCAGGTAGGCATACGATAATCATTATTTAACTAGCTCGCGGCTCACCAACCGGCCATATCAGAACGGACCCCTGCTGGGATTCGAACCTTCGACCTCCCGCTCCCAAGGTGGGTGCCTAAACTACTAGACCAAGGGAGACGGTATATAATTGTTCAAAATAGTAGGCCTTATGTCGATAATTGTTCAAGTGTGATGTTCTTGCATATAAGAAATGACTTTTGACACGATATTTCTCTTAAAAGCATCTATTGAATTGAAAATAAACCGTATAACTATAAATGTAGAAAAACACTTTTTGACCAGCTTATAGAAATAAAACTGTTAGATCTACCCTTAGTCACATACGATATAAATAAATCTGCTACCCTGTGTCACATACGATAGGAACACACTGTTACCCTGAGTCACATACGATAGACATAAATCTGCTACCCAGAGTCACATACGTTAGGAACACACTGTTACCCTCGGTCACATACGATAGAAATAAATCTGCTACCCTGAGTCACATACGATAGGAACACACAGCTATCCTGAGTCACATACGATAGAAATATATCTGCTACCCTGAGTCACATACGATAGGAATAACACTGTTACCCTGAGTCACATACGATAGAAAAAAAAATGTAAAGTAGCCAAAGTAATGTAGAATTAAACTGTTAGCATACCCTAGGAGAGCCAAAGTCACATACGATAGGAATTAAACTGTTACCCAAAGTCATTACGTGGAATAAAACTGCTACCCAGGAGTCACATACTTTAGGAATAAAACTGTTACCCAAAGTCACATACGATAGGAAATAAATCTGTTACCCAAAGTCATATACGATAGGAATAAACTGCTATCCTGAGTCACATACGATAGAAATAAATCTGCTACCCTGAGTCACATACAAGAGGATAAACTTAAAGTCACACACTAGGAATAGTGTTACCCTGAGTCACATACGATAGAAATAAAACTGCTACCCTGAGTCACATACAAGGGTTAAACGTTACCCAGAGTCAATACGGTATGAATAAAACTGCTATCCAGAGTCACATACGATAGGAATAAAACTGTTACCCTGAGTCACATACGATAGAAATAAAACTGCTACCCTGAGTCACATACGATAGAAATAAAACTGCTACCCAGAGTCACAAACGATAGGAAAAACTTTACCCACACATAGTAGGAATTACTCCCTGAGTCACATACATAGGATAAAACTTAGCCAAAGTCACATCGTAGGAATAAAACTGTTAGCAAACATATACGATAGGAAGTCACCTTTACCAAAGATAGATTGGAATAAAACTGCTACTCTGAGTCACATACGATAGGAATAAAACTGTTACCCAGAGTCACTTACGATAGGAATAAAACTGTTACCCAAAGTCATATACGATAGAAATAAAACTGCTACCCTGAGTCACATACGACAGAAATAAATCTGCTATCCTGAGTCATATACGATAGGAATAATACTGTTACCCTGAGTCACATACGATAGGAATAAAACTGTTACCCAAAGTCACATACGATAGGAATAAAACTGTAAGCCAAAGTTACCTGGAATCTGTAAGCCAAAGTCACATACGATAGGAATAAAAATGTTACCCAGAGTCACATACGATAGAGAATAAATCTGCTAGAAAAACGTTACCCTGAGTCACAAACAATAGGAATAAAACTGTTACCCTGAGTCACATACGATATGAATAAAACTGTTAGCCAAAGTCACATACGATTGGAATAAAACTGTTACCCTGAGTCACAAACAATAGGAATAAAACTGTTACCCTGAGTCACATACTATAGGAGTACAAACTGTTACCCGGGTCCATAGAGAATCTGTTACCCAGAGTCACATACGATAGGAATAAAATTGTTACCCAGAGTCACATACTATAGAAACAAACTGTTACCCTGAGTCACATACGATAGGAATAAAATTGTTACCCTGAGTCACATACGATTGAAACAAAACTGTTACCCTGAGTCGCATACGATGTATTTTAAGTTTAAAATGATAAGTTTTGTAAAATTCCTTTCTCTGTCTAATCTTAATCTTCCTTAAATAACGATGCTTATGGGTCCTATCCCTTAAATTACGATGGTTACTTTGAAGGGTAATAAAACTTTAATGTTTGTTTGGGTGTTTTTTGGGGCCCCAATGGTAATCTTTATTACACTCCACTGTATTGGGGGGGGGGGGCCATTAAATTTGTGCCTAATACAATTGTATTGTAATCCATCTTATCTAGTAACCTATTTTAATTGCATTTACTGACTGCTATAATTATAAAAAAAATACAGCAGAAAAGTGCCTGTATCCTTCAATGACTATGACAGGCTTATACATTTATATTCCAATGCAAAACGTACTATTTTGTAACATATATTTACGAGTACATGAGATAGCGATACTTTACTTACCTCAGTATTATACCTGACAAATCAGAAGTTTCCTAAGGTTCAGATTTGTACAAGAAAGGGTCATATTCAAGCATAAGTCGTCGTTTTTCGGGCACGCATGCATTTTTTTCACGATACAACGATGAAAATAAACACGCATCCTCACAGGACAGTACTGGGCATTAAGATATTTGGTCTTTTAAAGTTGTGTGAAGAATGACAACAAAGCACGTTTTTTTTTAATTCTTGCTAAAATTGTTTTTTAGAATACAAGTTTGACGTGGGGAGATGACAGACGTTATCCGAGTTTCACAGAATGTTTTCAGGAGAGTGTGTTGCCATGGATACCTTGTGGATGGTTATGGCTGACCTTTCCGTTCTTTTTATATTATCTTATATCTCAGAAAGCCAACATTCTGCCAAGATCCTGGAAGAATCTCACAAAAATGGTAAATATGAGTAAAGATATTTAGAATACAAACTAGAAGAATAGACGAAGCCAAAGCATAAAAACTTCTCGGTTCTAATAATTGGCTGACCTACTATTATTTGTGTACCCGTACTCTATTTTACTATATTTGGTAGACACAAAGTTAATAACCCAGCACAGAGAAGAACTGCCTAATCGTCGCAAATGAAATACTGTTAATTTTTATTCCAACCAATTAATGGAACTACGGAGTTATTTCGCAAAATTTAGACAAAAAAGTTAACAGCAAGAGAAGTCGATCTATTATTGCGGAAAAAATAGAGGCCGAAGGGTTACTCTGGTGACATCGTGATGACACATGAAATTTGACTTAATTCCCTTGATTTTTGTGATATCGCTCGTGGTCATATAAGCAGGCCATGGAGTTATTGTATGTGTTACAAAACAGCGGTCTGTCAATTATTGCAGAAAAACTTAAAGTAAATTGTTGTATGTTTAATGAAATAGCAGAAATTATCTGACCAGTATTTACAAATGTACCATTTATTTCAGTTTTTAGCAATTCTACAGCTGATGATTAAAGTGGCGGTGATCTCGTACCGAACATCTGATTTGATACAAAACCACGTGGCATACTTCCAGGCGTATTTGATTGGTCCAGCTGTTGAAGCATTGACATTAGTAAGTTACCATGACGAATATAAAAAATTCAGAAAGACCTATTTTCACCTTTGACTTCGCGTAAATATGCTTGAGCTTTTTTCTAGAGTGTTTTAGCAGGGTGTTTAATCCTGTCCTCAACCTCCCAACTCCTGCTGGCCCTTTTTTTCCCAATTTGCCCTCTTGTTGTGACCTGCATATATGAAAAGGTACAGAAAACCTTTCAAAGTCCTCGGAGAAGCACCTCTCGGATTCTTACATCTTTCTAGAGACAAAGTTTTCATTTAAGGATGGAGCGTTCCAATTGTTTAATTATGACACTTGTCTTAGAAAACAGATAACCGGTCGAAGAATAACAACCTTCCGAATACAGACTATTAGGAACAGTGCAATATGCGCATGGTCTTTGAGCACAGGTTTTATCGCAGTAACTATCGCTCCATCCAATATTGTTACTGTTGAAAATTACTGAATACCACTAGTTTAATACATGCTGATTCTCTGTCTCATGCATGAGCATTGTAGAGCAGAACATCGCTCGGTATATTGCGTAGAGGTCCGTGGGTGTTTCGATTGTCTCTCAAAGTAGTTTTATGCATGTTTATAATACATTTTAAAGCTACATAAAGTTCTATTTGTGCTGAAAAGGTCTTCAGGTCCCGTGATTATAAAACTTTTTTTCACGCACGGTTTAGTTTCGTGTTCAAACTTAGAATGAAGTAATATCAAAATGTTTAATAAATTCGTAATAAAATATGCCTTAAATGACTAACAAGATTCCTTCTACTTTAGCCAGGTTTTTCATATATGTACAAAGCTACAAGTGAAAAACGTAAATATCTTTATGCTCAAACTGAACGCATGAAACAGCTTTGTAATCACGGAGCAATGTCTGATTACGAGGCCAAGTCTGATGACCATGGTCAACACACAGGCACATGAAGTTTGACCCTTTAAAAAAAAAAAAATCAAGAAGACATTTAAAAAACACCCCGAACCGACTATCAAATATGTAAATATATGCTTGATTGTCGGTCCGGGGTGTTTTTATAAAAAATGACTTTTAGGGTGTCCATACTTCGTGTGACTGTGGGTCAACACTGTTTTTTTGACTTTATATTTATATTTACAGGGCCTGATATTATTTTATACGGAAATGGAGAGAAGAAAAGGACATATCACCTCTGGTGTAGTTTTCATTTATTGGATTCTGACAGACATAGCGTACATAATTCCATTTTATATCAAAATCATGGAAAACGTAAGTCCCGAATCGGTTGCTTGATATTATGGCACTTTAACGTGTCACATTTGTCACAAAAAATATTTTTGTGTTACGTGTTATTTTCATTAAAATTTACAACAACGATCATGTAACTTTTGCTATGCGTAGAGGATCATTATATTGTAATTATATGTTTTTGGTCCTTTATTTTGTTCAGATGTTATATACACTCGCGTGTCGGTTTCAATTAAGTCCGTTGAATGTGAACAAATAATGCCTCAAGATATGTACACATGTACTGGAAATTGAGCTTTATTTTATGTTTGTCTTTTCAGAACTATTCCAACAAGCCACTAGACTTTGTAATGTTCATCTTGTATTATTCACTAAGTTTGGCTCAACTGGTGTTGAACTGTTTCGCCGAAACGCTGCCCAGTACAGAGGGAAAGGTTTGTACATTGTCGATATACAGATTCTAGTCATGTTTATATGAATTTATCTTATTTCGAATTTGAAGACAGTTCCAAAGTTTATTGAAATGCTCTCGAAAACTCACCTGGATAGATGTCATCACTCGCTAGAGATCGGCATTGAGTTTTCAATCACAACTTGGTGGACCGAGACACGTGTAGCATCAGTGTCTTTACTGACTTGAATTCCAACCAGATACTATTGCTAACAGCAAAAAGATGAAACATGAAAAGGGTATTATAAACTCAATATATTCAAATTAATTGTAAAATAGAATGAAAGGTCGTATTAGCAACCGCCGCACTCAATCTTGCATCGAGCTCGAGGTCACTCTTCATGCAACAGATATACAATATGCTTAACCATGTACTGTCCGAGCTTTCGGACAAGTGTGTGCAATTACAAATCGCATATGGGGACGGCAAACGCAATTAACGCACTGAAGTTGTAAAGTCGACGTCATTTAAAGAAACGTATATACAGTCCCAAAATCGAGTTATCTGTAATTTCGCTTTGAGGTAGAGTGAAGGTCTAGTATGGTTATATGTATGTATGTATTTTAGAGTTTTATTGTTGATACCGGATAATATACATGAACAACACCCCCAAAAGAGTTTAGTTATTTTAGGTTTCGGGGTAGGCAAGACACAGAGCGTGTCTTCCAGACACCCCTGGTTCTTTAACATGCCCGGTGTTTAGCACCGATACATTGGACCTTGGTTTTTTGGTCTCATCCGAAATACCATTAGTTATGTTAGTGGAGGAGCGGGGGATCGAACCTGCGATCCATGGATTACAAGTCCAGCGCGTTACCACTGGGCCATTGATCCGCTCCTATAGTATGGCTGACATTTATCTTTTATATTACCAGTAATTACACTTGCATTTTACTTCTCACAGAGACCGTGTCCGGAGCTAAGATCTTCATTGCTCTCCAGAATAACGTTTCAGTGGATACAGCGGTGAGTGTTCCTTACATTTTGTTCATTTCAGAAGACATGCAATTTTCAAAGAGAAAAACATAAGGAAATTTGCTGAAATATCTCCATTGTAAACTTAAATCAGACGCGTCAGGACTGGTGACTATAGAAGTCAACCATCAAAATGCAATGTTAAAACGTAATTATAAGGTCATCCACCGAAATGCAATGTTTGGCTCGACAGTCGAAATACAATGTTTAGGTCGACCATTAAAATGCAAAGCTAAGGTCAACCACCAAATGCAAGATAACTGTCGACTGTTGGAATGGAATGTGAATGTCGACCGTCGAATGCAATGTTTAGGTTAACCCCGGAATGATTCGTTTATGTTATCTGTCGGACTACAAAGCAAAGGTTGATCATCGAAATGAGTGGTTAAGAGCGATCATTGAAATGCAGTGTCAAGGTTGACTATCGAAATGAATGATTAAGATCGATCATCGAATGTAATGTAAAGGATCAACCGTCGAAATCTAGGGTAATTGTGGTTCGCTGGAATGGAATGTAAATGTTGACCGTCGAAATGCAATGATTTAGGTCGACCATTGAAAGAAAGGCCAGTCATCGAATTGTTATTGGTTAGGACTCATATGAAAGCAAGTGCAAGTTAAGATTAACTTTCGAAATGCAATGTTAAGGTCAAATTTCGAAATGCAATGTTATGGTCAAAGTTCGAAATGCAATGTTAAGATCAACTTTCGAAATGTTAAGCTCAACTTTCGCATTGTGGATATCTAACGTGTTATGGTCAATGTTCTAACTGCAATGTTAAGATCAACAATAAAATGCAATGTAAAAATCAGCTTTCGAAATGCAATGTTAAGGTTAAATTTTAAAATGCACAATGTTCAATGTTAAGGTCAACTATCGGAATGTCAGCTGTGAAATCCTCGAATGAAGTTAAGATCAATTTGTGCAAGTTTACAGTTGAAATAACAAAGGTCTCAATTAATCCGTTAGGTCCATTACAAATCCGTAATCAGGCATGTTATGTACAAACGTTTCAGCACAAATTTTCTATACAAACCACCTAACAGACTTAACGCTCTTTTTTTCCTCCAGACTGGTTGTGACTGGTTATAGAAGACCTCTAACAGAAGATGACATGTTTTCCCTGAACTTACGGGACCAGTCTACAGCAGTTGTAAAAGCTTTTGAATGCAACTGGAAACACCAAGAAAGTGAATCGAAGAGAAAATTAGCACAGTATGGGTTATTGAATGTGCATACAAGAAACACACTTTCGTATTGGGGAACGTGTGAACACGTATCGTCAGTTTTGATAGTGCAATAAATGTACTTAGAGGGAAGCTATATTTATCATCCAATCAAAACGCCGTATTTCTACTAATTTATCGTTTACTAAATACCATCATTACTAGAATATGGGAATTTTAGAACGAAGGAAAAAAATCTCAGACGATTTCATTGGATGGCAAATAAAGCTGTCCACGTTGTATGCCTATATGCTTTTACCTCAACCGTCAAAGGGGATATTAAAAATCATCAAAGAGGTTGGGCGTTATTTGTTATGGGTGTTTTGGTACTAGTTCGGGCTGTCTTGTCCGTGTTGATATCGCACGTTCCCGCCTTTAACTAGTTAAAACGTTGTTTCATAATAGAAACATTCCTCACTTCTTCACATTGTGCTTCAATAAGTAAATTTACTTCGTCCTTATAAGTATATATGAAATTCAGCTCTGTTTCGATTTCAGAAATAAACACCCGACGAAACATATCACTCACATACAAGAAGACGCTTCAGAGTTAACTCCCCTACATAATAATCCGCGTGCAAAAGACAAAAGCCGACCTAGAATTTCTCTACCGTATGTGCTACTAAAAACGTTTGGCCTGGACTTGTGTGTTTGCCATATCTGGCAATTATTTAATAACGTGCTCATATTTGTGAATCCGTTTCTGTTACAGTAAGTATAAAAGACCATGACATACATTTTGTGAACTAAGTAAAATATCATGGGGATATTTCTCAGACTGAGCCTTATGATAATTATTCAGCCAACTTACTAATGTGATCTAGGTCTAGGTTTTGATGGCTTTGCTACCGTTATTATTTCACACATATACTTAGCATTATTCACTATGGTAACAATAAAGTAGCAAAATATAGGTTGTTGCCATGGTATCACAGACGTATAAACAGAAGAAGAATACACAGAATGGTTGTACCCGGCAAATAACAGGATAAAACACTGTAAGACCAAATAAGAACAAATAATGTACTTTCATTTGATTAAAAATACTGTAGATGTGTATTCGGGTTTATTCAAAGGAAAGTATTATATCTTGTGAATTCAAGAATATACAGCAAATTACAAAATGTATTTTTCTTTATATCACGTTTTTACACGAACAGGTTGCTGATAGAATTCACGGAAGATGACAACAAACCGACATGGAAAGGTGTAACATACAGTGCCGCCTTCTTTGTTGTTATATCTATCCAGTCATTCTGCTTCCACTTTCACATGCACCAAGCCATGACTGTTGGTGTTCGAGTTAGGTCAGCCTTGATTTCCGCAGTATTCCAGAAGGTATAAAACATATCTTTAGTTCCGGTACGTTTTCTGTCCCGAATGAGACTGCTCACGGCGTTCAGCATGGTTTCGGCAATACATTGAAGCTGCACGCGACGTTATACACTATCAATTCTGTCCTAAACGAGCACACACTCGTCTTCAATATGATTTTGTTCCTAAACGAGGTTGCACGCACTGTTTGGTATTGTTTTATTCCCGAATGCTTCTGTCCTAAATAAAGTTGTACGCGGCGATCTATTTTTTTTACTATCTGTTATATGTTTGCGGTTGGGATCGGTATATTTTTTCTATGGAGGCCTGCCATTTCTGGGGCAACGAGGTTTTGGTCTATTTAACATTGACATTTTTATTCTCTGTGTAAAGTTTGTTTCATTGAGAAAAGCAAAAAGAATCATCATGAGATACAGCTATAAGATTGTTTTCTTTTCCAGTCTTTGCGAATGAATAACCACGCAAGAACAGAATCTACAACTGGTGAAATCGTTAACCTCATGTCTGTAGACACAGGACAGATCCAAGACATGGTCAAATATCTCTTTGAGACTTGGACAATCCCGTTCCAGATAATCGCGTCCATTGTGTTCCTGTATTACACAGTTGGGTACGCCATGTTTGCAGGTCTAGGGGTGTTGGTTGTCCTGTTGCCAATCAATACGGTTACATTTAATAAGATCAAGAAAGATGAGGCAGAAATAATGGAGCGAAAAGACGAAAGGATAAAGCTTACATCAGAAATATTAAATGGAATAAAGGTATTAACTCTTCACTAAACAAATACATCATTTGTTCTTAAAAAGGTTATATTACCAATACTTTTATTTAGATGCAATTCTGAGGATTGAAGGGCCCTAGTCAGGATTCCATTGCATTAGCGAAGTTCTCAATCGGAACATCGTCCGGCCTTTTACGTAAAAAGAAACGGGAAAAGCCGAAACTATGTTTCGATTGTGAAGTTTTTCGTGAGTGGATGGCCAAACTAGCGTGACGAATAATACAACACAGACGGCAATTTGTCATTTATTAAAATCATTTTTAATTAGATTAATACGGTGCCCGTGAAGTGACATGTGATACATTTTTTTTATTTCGTAATAAGGAAATACATTTCGTATGAACGAAATAAGATTTCGTAAAAACGAAATAACTTTTCGTAAAAACGAAATGTTATTTGGTAAAAACGAAATATTATTTCGTAAAAACGAAATGTATTTCGTAATTACGAAATAATATTTGTTTTTACGAAATCTTTACGTTTTTACGTAATATATTTATTTCGTTTTTACGAAATGTTATTTCGTTTAAACGAAATGTTGTTTCGTAAATACATTTCGTAAAAACGAAAAAAGATTTCGTAAAAACGAAATAAGATTTCGGAATTACGAAATACATTTCGTTTTTTCGTTTTTACGAAATAATATTTCGTTTATACGAAATAACATTTCGTTTATACGAAATGTATTTCGTAATTACGAAATCATGATATCACTTCACGGGCACCGTAGATTAATAAGATATACAAAACTTAATATAAATTTCGAAATTCGGTTGATGACGAGAATTGTTTTCTTTGCCAGATTTTAAAGTTGTATGCTTGGGAAATGGCATTCGGAGGAAAGGTGACTACAATACGGAATCGTGAACTATCAGTGTTGCTTAGAAAAGAACTCGTCTGGACCATTTCGCTGTTCTCGTGGACAGTTGCACCGTTCACAGTAAGTCGACCATAGAGTTCTGTTTTTTGAATGACAGGAAGGCACAAAACGTACCGAAAGTGAGTAAGATGCCGGAGTCATTCAATGGAGTACAGGTTATTCAAGAGCGTCTGGTTCCAAAAATAAAAAGAAATTGTACGCACATATTTAAGAGTTTGGTACAGGATGTTCAATCTGACAAAACCCCCAGTATGAAGAGACCGGTTAAGGTTTAGGAGAAAATTGCAGGATTTTACAAGCCTTGTATGTAGCACGGGGCATCGGTCTCGTTCGGAAAATTGCTAGATCTGTCAGTGGTAGAGCGAAAACCGCCATATACATGTAATAGTATAGGACGTTAAAACTAGGTCAAGAACCCCCTCAAGTTGAACTTGGTACAGAATTGTACCAAAACGTGAAGGTTTTAAAGTTACGCCCGAATCTATGGCCAATAGCATTTTTGAGCAGATGTTTTGTTTGAAACTGTTTAAAATCAGTTTAATATGTATCTTTCACAGGTTGGTTTAGCGACTTTTGCAACATACATATACATTGAGGAGGACCATAAGTTCGACGCCCAATCAGCTTTCGTTTCAATGACGTTGTTGAACATTCTTCGCTTTGGGTTAAACGTTGCACCTATCAATACTGTGGCTCTTATTAAAACTGCCGTGTCGTTACGGAGAATGAGCAAGTTTTTAAACAATGAAGAAATAGATTCTGCCAGTGTCTCACACAGTCCTTCCGGTAAGTTTACGATATAGATGCGGTGTATGAATAAGGTGGCTCATCACTCATAGATAATATTAAATGCTATATTGCCCTTCAAAATGAGAGACAATATGAATATAAAAGGAAATAGTAAATGTTATATTTCCCTTCAAAATGGCCGAATTATATGATACTCGTAGGAAATAATAAATATTATTTTGCCCTTCAAAATGGCCGAACAATATGAGACTCATAGAAAATAATAAATGTTATGTTGCCCTTCTAAATGGCCGAGTCATATGATACTCAAACAGGAAGTAATAAATGTTATATTGCGTAAAGGAGAAGCGATGTTTTAATGCTAGATAAAGTACAAATCGTTGATGATTATAAGTCATCACTGGTACAAAAGAGCAAGTTCAGTTTTCTTCACTGCGAATACAATGTCTACCTATCACTGTTTCTTTTCGATCACACACACATTGAAGGACCGCTGTGGTCGTCACCCTTAAATGACAACACACATACCATCTCAGTTTCCTTTTCACCACCAGTGGACTGAATGTCAACT
The DNA here is from genome assembly GCA_022818135.1 of Saxidomus purpurata. Classification (NCBI taxonomy): domain Eukaryota; kingdom Metazoa; phylum Mollusca; class Bivalvia; order Venerida; family Veneridae; genus Saxidomus; species Saxidomus purpurata. Next base: position 5,512,743 of record JAFMSR010000009.1, read on the forward strand.
TGAGTCCAAAGAAGAGTGACAACATATTATTCGTTTCTGTTTGTTAAATTGGTCCGAATGTTTTAAGTCGAATTTGAGTTCACTTGTACTCAAGGTCAACTATAGCACTGAGATACCAACATAATCCTTTCCTATCACTTGAACACAAGAGCAAGTGTAGTCCATAGCCCAAATTACTAACCCATATTCCTTCTGTATCGTATGGTTTTCGGCAATCTTCGACAAGTTCCGTAGAAAATCGCCCGGTATTATCTCTAGTCATTTGAAGCAGTTTCCGTAGAAAATAATTACATTTTACTTGTTCATCACGATCTTACTGAAAAACTGTTAGATACTTGTATACTATCTCTGAACCACATGCTATAATCCATTTACACAGTCATGTTTATATTGCAGAGAGTGCTATAACCGTTCAAGATGGCACATTTTCTTGGAATCCGGAACTTGGGCCGTGCCTAAAGGAGTAAGTATTATTGTCATTTCCATGTAATATTATTTTCCCAAAGGAAAGAACGTTCTCAATCGTTCTTCATGCAAGACATAAATTTAAATACACACCTGTTTTCGCGCATGAAAACTTAATTGTTCTACGTTCGTGAGTCAGATTAGTGTAAATGTATTTAACGATGAATCAAGAGTGATTGTCCAAAAATTATTTATCCCATCTATCAAATACATTTTTGTTTAATGATAATGTCATTAGAAAATACTGTCATTACCGGAACTGATTTCCAATAATACATTAAACCTTTGGTTGCCTGTACAAGTCTGTTCGTCATTATATCTAAAATTATATTTCAGTATAGATATGAAAGTACCTAAAGGGAGTCTTGTCGCTATAGTGGGGTCAGTAGGGGCTGGAAAATCTTCGCTGGTGTCAGCAATACTTGGAGAAATAGAAAAAGTCAAAGGCCACGTTAATATACATGTATGTTTATTTCCTATTATCCTAAATACAAATATTTAAAAAAATTTACTCCACAGTCATACATATCTAATGTTTTTTCACATTTATTCATATGAAGCGAAACAAAAGTAAAGCGTGATACAAAGTGTACCGGAATGCCCAGGTATTTATATACACTTATCTCCTATCCTGCCGACATGCAATCACTGTAACCACACATAGATTGAGGGTCATAGGTTCGAGCCCTGCTACCGATCTAGTACTGGTTCTTCCCAGGAATGATGGTTAGGTAAACAACCCGTCTGTATAAATGACTGAAATACGGTTCAAAACGGGCGTTGAATCCGTACAACCTTCTGCTAGTGGTAAACGCAAAGAAACGTCTTTCTGTTGGTTTGGTATATTTTTGAGTTTGTTTCTAAGGGGAGCACAGCCTACGTCCCACAACAAGCATGGATCCAGAATGCCACCGTTAAAGACAATATTATATTTGGTCAGCCTGTGGACAACAAGAGATACAAGAAAATTGTTGAAGCGTGTGCACTTCGGAATGACCTTGACATTTTACAAGCAGGAGATATGACAGAGATTGGTGAAAAGGTTAGGGCTTAAAAATTACCAGAATTATTATTTTATTTTATAATTATCGTTAATTGGGTTTTAGCGTATCAAAAAACTAGTCACTATATAAGCGATATTATACTCAGTTGCAAAAGAAAGTGTTGGACTTATGATCTTAAATATCCCAGAGGAAGGATCGATCTCAAATTACGAACACTACATTATACACTATTTACTGTCAAAAGTACTATAAGCACATAAATTAAAATTGCTCTAAATTTAGTAACCCTATGGTAAAAAGAATATATAAATCACAAAAAACTAATTTTTTTTACAAAATATTATAGGAAAAGTTATTTAGGAAATATCTAAAAATTTAATTATTCATTTAGCATCCCCGAAATTGTCGCAAGTAGGAAAGTCTATCACGAATGTTTTACCCTGTAACATGCTTATTTTTCTGTTTTAACATTTCTAGGGTATAAATTTGAGTGGAGGTCAGAAGCAGAGAGTCAGCCTGGCAAGAGCTGTGTATTTCGACAGTGATATGTACCTGCTAGATGATCCGCTGAGTGCAGTGGATTCCCATGTCGGCAAACATATCTTTGAAAATGTTATTGGAGAGCAAGGACTTCTAAAGGACAAGGTATTGCTAGTAGTGTACAGGCGTTTTTGATTAGGGGAAATCTTCTTTAAATTTATATGGATACATGCGGTGTTGATCTGATTAATTCTGAACTCTTTAGTAGCAAGTGATTAGTTTTGATGTGCGACCCACAGCCGTGCAGACTGATCATGAGCTGTACTGTTCCATTTTTAGTGAGCATCCCTTTGTATATATGTGACTGTGACTTAGAAAATGGGTCCAGATGAGCATTAATTATTATTCCGCAAATGTAAAAAGACAAATAACCAATTTTCACCAAATTTCGACTAGACGTGATCATTAAAAATGATGTTTATTGGAAGTAGCATTCATAAATATGCATGAAAATTATTCTATCAAGTCTTTATCATAAAGCATACTACCATAGCAACCACTTATTCTTTCACATTCTAAAGAGTGAAAATTGGGCTACAGTCGATCAAAATGAGGATTTATTGATGTCAAAGTCACAGGGGCTCGGGATAGTAAAATCTTGTGGACGCTAAATCTCTAAAACCCCTGGTCAGAATTTAATGATACTTCACACAATATAGTACAAGCCAATTGTGCATGTCTATGTTTGGGTCTCTAGGTCAAAGGTAGGTACAGGGGCTCGAGATGGTAAAATCTGGTGTGGACGCTAAATTTCCAAAACAAATTTGATTATACTTCACACAAGTGATGCACAATGCCTATTATGTCAGGTTTCGGGCTCTAGATCGAAGGTCAAGGTCAGAGGGGCTCGAAGGTAATATCTTGTGGACGTAAATTCCAAAAGCCCTGGTCAGAATTTGATGATACTTCATTGACGTGATAAGCACCATGACAGTTGTGCATGGTCCGTGTTTCGGGTCACTAAAACAAAGGTCACAGGGGCTCAGATAGTAAAATCTGTCGCTTTTAATCTCAAACCTGCTGGACAAAAGTAATTCGTCAATAAGCCTTAAGTTGTCAGGTAATAATCAAAGCATCAAATATTACATAAATTTTAAATACTGTGTCAGTGGGGTGTTCGGGGGGTATTCATCACCTTCAGTGATAGTTCTAGTTTATCATCCAATGAAAATGGGGTATATCTAACAATTTATTGGTCTCTAACGTTGATACTGGCATAGTAAAATTTAACACTGGTGCAGGTTTATAGCCATTCTATATATGGGAACGAAGTAAATAGGCAAAATTTCGGCGATATCTGTGGATGAAAAAGAAAGCTTGTCACTAAAACAACTAAGTAATGTCCAAACTGAATGATAGACACGTCCAGTTTAGAAACTCAGCATGTCAGAATCTGGTTTCGATTGAATTTAGTATTTGGTGGAAGCCTGTTTCGAATTGAAAATATAATTTGTTAAATTTTTACAGACGAGAGTTATGGTAACACACGGTATCCATTGGTTACCATATGTTGACATGATCTTTGTTGTAAGTAATGGAGGTATATCTGAGAAGGGCTCTTACGAAGAATTGCTGAGTCATGATGGCGGATTTGCAAACTTTCTGCGAACCTATCTTATAGAACACGAAGACTCCGAAGGGGAAGACAGTGACGAAGAAGGTATGGTCGGATCTTCTTCAAATGTGTGCGGTCTTACTTCTTAACTGTACTTTTTCATCTTTTGGTATTCAATGTGTTAATGATGCGAATATTTCACTATCAGGGCTGTCAATCGGTCGTTTTGGGGGCCAAATTTTGAGCCTAAAATTCCCGGACAGCCCTGACTATATATAAAGAATAATAAATGTAAACACGTATTAAATAAGCTTATTTTTTACGACCTTAAATCATTAGATGATCACATTTTACACTCTATTTTTGATACAAACTTATTTCAGTTCGATTACGAAGAAAGCTCCACAGCTCGAACACTAACAGGAAGCGAGATTTGCATCGCTACTAACCATTTACAGCTGGGTATTACCAAAAGACACACCCTGTGCACCGGCTCGGATTCGAACCCGTGACCTCTCGTACTGGAGGCGAACGCCCTAACCACTGAGCTAACATGGACCACGTTACACGCTTTCTATTGTATACAGGAATCTTAACAGCTGATGCAGAGATATCTTTTGTTTTATTTGTCGAATGTACTCCATTGTTTCAGTCCAGCAGTTGAAAACAGCAATACTACAACGCCTAGAGTCAATACAGTCTGAAGGCGAGGCTGACATTCCAGAGATCACCCTACACAGGTAATTTAAACACTGTTTACTAGTATATACTACTGTAACAAATAATACTACCACTGAGGGTGATACAGTTCTAAAAATTGTCACTGAGTGACCGTGTATAGTAAAATGTGAGACCGTCTGCAGATGCGAAGTATTGGTATACTTGAGTCGCTATAATATTTGTAAGCACGGAGATCTACGGCCGAAGTCTTCCGAGGACGGCCTAGTTGACACGATGAAATTTTGTATTTTATAAGCGGAACAAGCCGGGTGCCGTAAGAATTTAAAACATCAGTAATATTCAAAATTGTATGGAATAAAATAGACCTTTATAGACTCGGGTTCTGAAAGTGATAGACTGAGAATTGTTTTACCAGTAGATGGTAATATCTTAACATGTGCGATTTTAAGTTGAACAAAACAGCTGTGTAATTCATATTTGGTTGACAGTGATTTCATGTTTTCGTCTTTACATCTGATTTTGCTTTCAACTATCTTGAAATATCATTTAAGAATTTTGAGTTGAGAGATGAATGACATTTTCTTTCGATCTAGGTCACACAAGGGATCGGAATCAGACAAAGGTCACAAAGACGAGCATAGCTTGCCACATAAAAGACAAACATCTATGATGTCAGAGACAGAAAGTTTCCAAGACAACAAGGCGAGGCTTATTGAAGAAGAGGAATTGGAAGTTGGCAGCGTAAGAGAAAATAATATTAGTAATACTCGGCTACGTGTAGTTAAAACAGATTAAAAATCAATTTGGTTCACATTCCAAGGAACGTGGCTGAGTATTATGTCTTAAATGAGTTACGACGCCTATACCTTCATGGTTTATGACGCCTTTTGAGTCACTTCTCAATGAGCTATGACTTCTTATGGGGTATATCTCCGTACGTTATGACTCCATATGAAGTATATCTGCGTGATTTATGACGCATTATGAAGTAATACTCCGTAAATTATGACTCCTGATGAGGTATATCTCCGCGAGTTATTACACCTCATGATGTATATATATAAGTGAGCCATGACGCCTTATGAAGTATATGAGTTAGGACGTATTGTATCTTAGTGCGTTATGAGACATTAAAACTTGCACTACTGTTCAGCGCTACAAAATGCATTTATTTGAAAGTCCTCAGTAATTATGTGAAATTTTGTTGGTTCGTTCCCCATCTTGTACGGATCACGTGATATTTGACAGACGGGACTCTGATCCTTGGAATTATTTCCGTAATTTTAGTTACAATGCAGGGACTATAAAAAAACATCAGATTTGTATCTGTACAATGCAAAAGTGACCTTAATTTTAAAACAATTTATTTCTGATCTAAGAAGAGGGACCGCTCTATTTCAAATTCTTTCGGCGTAGGTTAATGAAATCGAATTTAAATTTGGTTTGTCTAAATTACTGAAGTAAAACATGAGAATGTTTTGGCAATATTTATACAGGTTCATTGGTCAGTGTTTATGTCATACACACGAGCTGTTGGTGTCAAGTGGTTTGCGGCTATATTACTGTTGTATGGTCTGTATCAAGCATTCTCTGTCTGGGCAAGTATCTGGCTCACAGATTGGACATCCGACCCGGACTTACAGGTAAGTGATTAGAAAATCGGCGGTCGGTTGGGAAGCGGTGAAGGGGCTGATCATAAAACGGTCCTAACTGTATATGAAAAATAAGATTAACGATTGTTTTACTTTGAACCATCGGAACTAAAATTTCTCAAAATAAGGGAGTAAGTTTGGTAAATATGTTGTTGATTAGACATTCAATTTATGAAGAATTTCTTATTCTAAAGAAGAGAGAGGAACATGCGTCACTATTTGTTTACCTCTCTTTATATTTTGAGATTTTTTTTTTAGTTTTGAAATAATGCTGTATTACTTTTCCATTTGAATATTAGTTTCAAGATAAACCAGAATTCATTTAATTTAAACTTAATTAATTTACATTAATTGTAGAACAAGTATTGGCAACTTATTTATACACTATTTTCTATTACCGCTTCCGGGGTTCTGACCAGTTCTCGGGCTGAAAGAAGAGACTATGCGGGATGGTACGGTCAAATGTCGCCACTGGGATTCGAATCCGATATACCTGACTGGGATGCGCTTCTGAGATATCCTGGAACAGTCCTATAATACGAATAGTATGATAATAAAATTTTGATTAGTTTACAGGCAGTACCTTGCTCGCACACTTGTGACTGCCAGTCAAACCATTGTTCCGATATCTTTCGGTATTTTCAGAACTTGACATACTGGCCGGCCAACAGCACAGAGAGGAGAGAAAAGAATGACTATTATCTTGGCATATATGGTGCCTTTGGAATCGCCCAAGGTAATAGGCTGACAGTTTCAGTAGACAGTAATAATTGTACTGGTCGATTTATGTTTACAGCTGTAAACTTGTTTCAAAGAACATCTTTGGTGTGTGACTGTAATGTCATGTTGTAAATATCCGTCAATATGTTGAACATAATTATGTTACATATAGATTTTAATAATTTGTAGTTTCGTTGATTAATCAGTTTACATACCCACAAAAGTAAGTGCCCCATAAGCATCAGTGGGTTCACAGTGATTGCAAATGCAAACCTAGGGCAATATTACAATCCATGAAAAAGTATAACTAAAATCAAGTCTTTAATACTACATATTTTAGATTCTAATTAAAAGTTTAGACATGCTTAACTCATATTGATAACCCTCTCCCCGAAAACGAAAACTACGAATGTTGCACGAAGTATTTGTGTGTATGCATCCATTGCTCATGCTTATTGATTCATACATAGGTACTCATATCTATTGTACATTATTAACTAACTAAATAATATTAAACGTGAGAACCAGTTAATCTAAGTTCTGCTACCGACCATGTCTCAGTATGTGAGAAAGTTGGCAGTTCCTTAGGGGGATAGGTTCTTCCCAGGAACGATTGTTAGGTAAACTGCCTGCCTGTTAAAATGATAAAAAAGCACTGTTATAGCAAACTGGTTAATTTATTGTTGCAATCATGGTAGTAGCTTTACTAAATAATACCAAAAACACTCGACCAAAACAGGAAAAACTCGACTATAACGGGATATATTGGCGGCCGATACAAGAACAAGCCATTCAGGTATTACGATTAGTACGGCCAGTACAGGACCGACCTGTTTCTATACAATGTAGTTCTGGACGTCATTTTAAAATGACTGCTTCGAATCTAACATATGTCTAACATTTCGCTAAAATAGAAACTGTTTTCTTGACGAAGATGCCAATTAGGAATGTTTAAAGACATACAACAAATATATTACATAGTTAATCAATAAAATTGTCATTAGTTAATTGAATTCCTACTGGCCTATTTTATTTTTGAAAAATGTGTCTATTTTTTCGTTTAGGTGACATATATGTCCAGTGTGCGAGGTGCATCTCGAGTATATGTCGATATACAAAATGTATATCATCGGTAAATTTCAGTTGTAACCTATGACAAACGTTACTATAATAATCCATTTGCAGATTGTAGCCTACTTAGAATGTACTAACTTAATATAATTACCATTCGCATTTTTCTTAGTGTTTTTTTTTCCAACTGCAGGTGTCTTTGTGGTCATTTATGCGCTCTTCCTTGCATACCGTCATGTAGCAGCAGCCCGGTATTTCCACAGTCAAATGCTTACAAACATTTTACGAGGACCGATGTCCTTCTTTGACACAACGCCTGTTGGTCGTATAATAAACAGGTTTTCCCAAGATGTCCAGGCTATTGACAGCACACTGAAAGAGATGCTGATGGAAGTGATTATAAGCTTCTACGTCATTCTGAGTAGCGTGGTTGTAATAACATACAGCACCCCCTTCTTCCTAGCTGTTATAATACCAGTTGGTGGCTTATACCTCGTTCTACAGGTAAACATTCCAGAACTCAGAGACAAATATCGTGATAATCGACTTAAGTGAGTTACAAATTATCTCCCTTGTTGGATAAAATCCAAGATAAGAAATTGTAAGTTGGTCCTATCAGTTGAAATCCTTTGACTTTATCGTTGTTTTGCTCGAACCCTTAGTCCTCATCAATGAGAGGTAACAGTGATGTAAATGTTTTGCCTTTACAGAGATTTTACATACCCACGAGCAGGCAGCTGAAACGACTCGCGTCTAAGACACGATCTCCGATTTACAACAACTTCAGCGAGACCCTCACTGGTGCCAGTGTCATAAGAGCCTTTCAGGTTCAGGACAGGTTTATAAAGGAGTCAGAAAATAGAGTGGATTATAATCAAGAGTATGCGTTTGCTAGCAGCACGGTTAACAGGTAATCTTTGCAATTTAACGACGGACAATTGTCTGAGTAACTGTAGTACCGGTATCTATATGTTGAAGTAAGGATATACATTTATTTTGCCTCATCTTGGCATGTATTCTGTATACATAATGAGTGATAAATATCATAAAGCTAATTGGTTAAAGAGCACTGCTAATTGACGAATGAAACATGCATGTTTCTCAATTTAATAATGTATAATCATGTCCTATATATGGGTCATTGGATGAAATGATAAAAATTCGAAAACTGTAAAAATCTACATTTGAATTTGTTTGTTTAATTTATAGATGGCTTGGTTTTCGTCTCGAGGTTATGGGAGCATTTATTGTTCTGGCGGCATCTCTATTTGCTGTGATTGCGAGGCATAATATCAGTGGGGCTCTAGTTGGTCTTTCAGTCTCGTACGCGCTGCAGGTACGTCCACGTTTATATAAGTGGGGCTTTAGTTAGTCTGTCCGTGCCGTACGTGCTGCAAATACGTCCACGTTTACATAAGTGGGGCTTTAGTTGGTCTGTCCGTGCCGTACGCCCTACAGGAACGTCAACATTTATATGAGCGGTGCTCTAGTTGGTCTGTCAGTGTCGTACGTGCTGCAAATACGTCCACGTTTACATAAGTGGGGCTTTAGTTGGTCTGTCCGTGTCGTACGTGCTGCAAATACGTCAACGTTTACATAAGTGGGGCTTTAGTTGGTCAGTCCGTGTCGTACGTGCTGCAAATACGTCCACGTTTACATAAGTGGGGCTTTAGTTGGTCAGTCCGTGTCGTACGTGCTGCAAATACGTCCACATTTACATAAGTGGGGCTTTAGTTGGTCTGTCCGTGCCGTACGCCCTACAGGAACGTCAACATTTATATGAGCGGTGCTCTAGTTGGTCTGTCAGTGTCGTACGCACTACAGGAACGTCCACGTAAACGTCAGATGGCTCTGATAGGTCTGTCAGTGTAATACAATTGACAGGTACGCCCACTTTAACAGCAGCGAGGCTCTGGTAGGTTTGTACGTGTCATTCGCGCTACAAGCATTTTCACTTTCGTGCCTGTATAAATAACTCCACTTTGTCTAACGTAGAACTCTTTCCACCTCACGAGGTATATTGTGTTAAGGAGAAGAATTCAATAAGACATCTCGTCTTTCATGCTCATCATTTAATGCTAGTATATTATGTGTACAATGTAATTACATTTTATATGTATATGAACATGTGAATAACATTTGTGTAAAACCAGAGATAGATGTGGTAAACATTTTATGAAAATGGTAAAATGAAGAAAGAGCTGTGAGGAAATGGTTTTGAAAATACTCTTAACGATTTATACCATTTTCAACTTCACATTTACAGATAACAGAGAACCTGAACTGGTTGGTGCTAGTGGTAAGCGAGTTTGAAACAAACATAGTAAGCGTGGAAAGGGTGTGTCAGTTTGCACAAAATCCTACAGAGGTATGCAATAAAGTAACTCTTATATTACCTTTCATACATCAAAATTGCCATGCAAACGTTTTGTTGAGTAAGAATGCACACGTTGAAAACATGAAAAAATAGTAAGCAGTTATTTCTGCTATTGACTCAAGTGGAATGAAAATGTACCTAATAATATGGTTTAAAATTTAATTTTTAGCTCACCTGGGCACGAAGCTATTATGATCGCCTGGTGAACGTCATATGTATATCTGTCGTCTGCCTGTCGTCTGCCTGTCATATGTCGTCTGTTCACACTTACCTTGTGTATACAACAGAGGCTGCATTTTTAACTGGACTTTTATGAAACTTGGTCAAAATGACTGGCTTGATGAAATTTAGGTCGAACTTTAGTATGGGATATCTGCGGTCAAAAACTAGGTCACGTGTCAAATAATAGAAAAACCTCATTTTTCATTGAATCTTCATTAAACGTGGTCAGAATGACTATTTTGATGACTTCTAGATTAAGTTTGCATATAGGTCATCTGGGATTAAAAACTTGATCATGGGGTCAAATCATAAATAAACCTTGTGTATACAATAGAGGTTGTATTTTTCATTGAATCTTCATGAAACTTGATCGGAATGACAGCCTTGATGTAATCTAGATCAAGTTTGAATATAGTTTTTTTGGTGTCAAAAACTAGGCCACGGTGTCAAATCATAGAAAAACCTCATGTAGATTCTTCATGAAACGCAGTCAGAATTACTGTCTTGGTGAAATCTGGATCGAGTTCGAATATGGATGGTCTGGAATAAAAATCTAGGTCACTGGGTCATATCATAGGAAAACAATTTGTATGCAATATAGGTTGCATTTATTTTTTCATTGGATCTTTATGAAACTTTGTCAGTATAATTGTCTTGATAAAATTTAGGTCGAGTTCGAATATGGGTCATCTAAGGTAAAAAACAAGGTAACCCGGTTATAACCTTGTGTATGCCATACAGGTGACATTAAAATCCCAATCATCATGAAAATTAGTCAGAATGATTGTGTGTATCACCTGGGATTGAAAAATAGGTCACCATGTCAGTTCCAAGGAAAATCTTTCTGGTACTCTAGACGTCACATTTTATAGCCAATCATGTAAATGTATTGTCAAGATCAAACGGAATGTTTGTGTTTATGATATATTTTAGGGTTGAAGTTTGGTCATAAGTAGGTCTCAGGTGAGCGATATATGACCATATTGGCCCTCTTGCATGCATGTCGGTTTTTACTTAACAGTAGGCTTACAGACACAACCAAAGTCCGAAATGGCTGTCAACCAAAGTCCGAAATGGCTGTCAACCAAAGTCCGAAATGGCTGTCAACCAAAGTCCTAAATGGCTGTCAACCAAAGTCCGAAATGGCTGTCAACCAAAGTTCTAAATGGCTGTCAACCAAAGTCCTAAATGGCTGTCAACCAAAGTCCGAAATGGCTGTCAACCAAAGTCCTAAATGGCTGTCAACCAAAGTCCGATATGGCTGTCAACCAAAGTCCGAAATGGCTGTTGAAAAGCAAAGTCATTTATCAATTAATGATTCAAAGTAGATAAATTCTACCATTGCAGCGTCTGTTGTATCAAAGATTTGCAAGCAGCAGCTAGTTTTTAGAGTAACTTAGAACAGTCAGATATTTTATTAATACACCGCTTCCGACGCCTGGCAGCAAAAAGAAGTGCAACAATTTTCTGTTCGCACCCGAACTGACATCTGTTTGGGTATGCTTGGTTGGCATTGAATGCTGTCCGAAGTCGAATTTCTTGGAAACCTGTGTAGAATGCCGTGTAAATTACTGTTATAAGAGGTTTTTTTAAATTTTCCTACGTAGTACTGAAAACAAACAAAAAGGTTTCATCCCAGATATTATCAAAGTTCTGAAAAAGTATAAATAGGGTCAAACATGTATATGCTATCATGATGGTCACTTTCAACGGTGATATCACTTGACAATGTAATAGGACAACTACAGCCTTCGTTATAGTTTTTTGGCTTAAACTTTAAAAGGATGACAAAAAATAAAATATATTAATATATTCCTTGACATTTCCTATGAATATTCGTGCTATAGTTTTTTGTGAAATGTGCCATGAATATTTGGTCTTGATTATATAATCAAATTATCCTGGTAATCGATTAATGTCAGAGTAAATTACATATTCAAAATCAATCAGCTGTGATCGAAAGTTATACTAGTATTGCCTTTCAAAATTACCATACTGATTTTACTTTACGGCATAATATGACGTCATTTTGCATATGCTATTTTACAATGCTAATTAGCCCTTTTTGTTCGTCTGACAGTCAAATTGGCAGTTCTAAAGATCAAAAACGGGCACTGGCCCGTGCCTGCATTCGCTATTTATTGAGAACTATAACGATAAGTCCCGACGTCTATTGTTGAACCATGCCTTGTTCATTTCAGGCATCATTGCATACTAGTATACGTCCAGAAGAAGGCTGGCCTGATAAAGGTCAGGTGCAGCTGGAGTCTTACTCTACCAGATACAGGGCAGGCTTGAGCCTGGTCCTGAAAAATATCAACGTCAGCATTAATCCAGGCGAAAAGGTAAAACGTTTAACAACATTGTATAAGTTTATGGAGAACGGTCATTATTTTGAATGATGTATAGTGCTTAAGTGAGAAGATTCATTTTTTTTTTGAAAAAAAAAAGCTTGGCGAAGAGTCAATTTTTAAAAGGTAAATCGTAGTAATTTCGCGAGAAAAATCATATGTTGTAGAACTGCCAAATGAGTTAAATTCTGCGGTAACATCGTAGTCATTTAGTGAGAAGAGACCCTTTGTGGAAGCTATAACGTCTGAGTATTATTATTTCGGGAGAAGTGTCCATTATTAAAAAAAATAGGGAGAAACCTTCAATTAAATTGTAATAGTCCTTTCTTTGAGCTACAACGTACTAATTAAGAGAGAAAAGTTAATTATTTAAAACATTTATCATAGTAGTTTAGTGAGAAGAGTCCATTTCTTTAAAAATTACATGGTAATGGTTTAGCGAGAAGAGTTTTTGAAGCTAAATTGTATTAATTTAGTAATAAGAGTCCATTGTTTGAAGGTACATCGTAGTAATTTAGCAAGAGGAGTCAATTTTTGGAAACTACATTGTAGTAATATGTAGTGAGAAGTCAATTGTGTGACGGTACATTGTACAAACGTACCGGGAACAGTTCATTTTTGAAGCAGCATCGTAGTCATTTTGCGAGAAGAGTCCTTTTTAGAAGCTTCGTCGAACTAATTTAGAGAGAAGAGTCCATTATTTAAAATATTCATCGTAGTAGTTCAATCAGAACAGTTCATTATTTCTGAAACTACAGTGTAATAGTTTTGCAAGAAGTATCCATTATTTTTTAAACTTTTAATTCTTGAAGCTACATTTTAGTATAAAAAGACAAAACGATTACAACATATACTTTCATGTTTTAGGTTGGTATTGTCGGGCGTACGGGCGCAGGTAAATCCTCCCTCACGTTGTCATTGTTCAGACTGATAGAGCCCTCTAGCGGAAGAATACTGGTAGATGGAAAAGATGTCAGCCATCTTGGATTGTTTGATTTGAGGTCCAGGCTGACGATTTTACCACAGGTTGTAGTTTTGAACATTTAGATTCAATTTAGATTTAGACCTTCTCATCTTTATGGTGGAAAACAGTGCATACTTTGTCAAGATTACAAGATTTTTAGAATGAGTCTCACATAGAAACATACGTTTTCGTAGCTATCTAGGCAGAATTTGACGTTTGGCACTAAAAATTACAAACTTTGAACAAAAAAGGAGGGTAGCATCTCCTAATAAAATCTCCTATTTCGACACAAAAACAAACATTCACAGCATCAAGGGAGAGATGTTGGGGTCGGTCACAAGCAGATTGGTGAGCACAACCGACCTTTTAATTTTCTTAACATAACATACATACGTTTTCTATTCCTACAGGAACCAATCTTGTTTTCCGGAAGTCTGCGCCTGAATCTTGATCCTCTGGACGATTATGATGACTCAGCAATTTGGACAGCCCTTGAGCATGCGCACTTAAAATCATTCGTGGAAGATTTACCAACAAGACTTGAATACGAAGTCGGAGAAGGTGGACAAAATTTAAGGTATATTTCAATACTAAAAGATTAGTTCTAAGAACTATTCGACTGGAAAAAACAATATGTTGTAAATATAGTTGCGTTTATCATAAATTTAAAGTACACATTTACTTATAAGGATTATAATTCACTCACTACTTGTATAGGGGCTAATTTTTGTTGAAATGGTGATGTATAGTTCTTAAATGTTTAATGATATTATTGCTATTCAAAATGACCACACCGGCATAGTCCGGTGAAAGATGCTGGAAACACACTGAACGCATTAAAAACATGTTGTAAATAAATAAAATTGAGTCATCTATCTTAATCGCGGATAGAAGTGAAATTATACCTTTGCGAGCAGACAGACTTATATACATTATTGAAGTTGGACATTGGCTAAGATACAGTAACGAAAATTGAATTATCGGGAAAATTACCCAGGTTACAGTAGCAAAAAGAAGTTTCACTATCGTCAGCAGTTATACAAGTTCTTATATTTTAGATAAAACTGGTAGCTTTGAAACGATATCACAATCTAACCAGAGATGTAAAAGATATAGTTTAAATACGTTTCTACTCAAACAAACATCAAATATTTTGTTTTACTTTATATTCAGTGTTGGTCAGAGACAGTTGATGTGTTTAGCCAGAAGTTTACTGCGAAAGAGTAAGATCCTTGTGCTGGATGAAGCAACAGCAGCGGTGGATTTGGAGACAGATGCTCTCATTCAGAACACTATAAACACCGAGTTTAAAGAATGTACTGTACTGACTATAGCCCATAGACTGAACACTGTTATGGACTATGACAGGTAGGGTATTTATGATCTAGGATTGCAGGTAGTTTATTTTAATTCTGTAAGCGGTGTTTCAAGTGATATAAGTTGTCCTCGATAGCTCAATGGCTTGGGCATTTGCTCCGGGTTCCAATCCAAGCCGGAGCACGGGATGCGCCCTTCCGCACATACACGTGAACAACACGTGCCTCAGTCAACCCAGCTGTTGATGGGTAGCAGTGATGAAAAACTCGCGAAAGCTTGGCAATATCTGAAATAAGTAATCGAGGGCGATTCAGCCTTCTTCTGTAATCAAATTAATCTAAAACAGATATTTATAAAAATCTAGCTGGTTATCCTGTCGTAAAAAGGAAAGCCACCATTTCTTTAAGGTATTTTTTCATTTATAACATCAGAAAGAGAAACAACTAAATTTGCATATAATTCGTTTCTTACATGTTTCAACAGCATCTACTATCTTTTAAGGCTGCTCGCTTTGAGATTGTGTGAAAGAAATAAGGTTCTTCAAACTGACTGATATTAACATATTTTAGAATTTATCATCAAATAAAAAGGTTCCAGTATAAATTTCTGTACAGTATTTCTGTATATTTGAAATTATACGCCACTAATTTATTAACTATTACAAACACTTTTGAAATTGCAATTTAACATAAGTGCCATCAAACAAAGCTCACCAACATTTTCAACAGATTTTCTCAAATCGCTACCAAGATTTGTACGCGTATAACGATCATGCATATAGCGAAATTCTGGACTAGGGCAAACAATCTGAGCCGGATTTGTTTCCTTCTTTATTTGATATAGAAATGTTACATCGGATAAAATATACATGTTAACTCAGAATATAAGGAACAAAATAAAGATTGTCTCAATGAGTTGGTTATATGCGAAGTTTACTGCATATCGCGACAAACGTATATTAACCAGCAACAGAAAGGTTTACGAAATCAACAAGTTACTGTATCATCTGTTTCATTTCAGTTTAGTTTCTTGGTTTAATGGATATAATTTTGATTTCTTCAGAATAGTGACTGCTAGAAACATGACTTAATATCTGGATCCCAGATCATTTTATTCAACATCTTTATCTTAGCTATATTTCATTTTCAAAATCTTAATTTTTGGCAATATGTTAATTCAGAATCTTGGTATTTCGTAACATTTTAATTAAACTGTACAAATTATGCAATACTTTATTTCAGAATCTTGGTTTTACACGAGGGAGAGATAAAAGAGTTTGATTCCCCACAGAATTTGCTACAAAATGCATCATCTACATTTTATGCGATGGCAAAGGATGCTGGGCTGGTCTGATGAAGAATCTGACTTGTTTCTTTTGACATTACATCATTCCATATGTCCATTTATTTGTAATTTGCTGTAAATATATTTTCAAAAGTGTGTTAATTATGTTGGTATTTAAGGTTGTCCAAAGTTTGCCCTACTTTCTAATTCAATAAAATGTTCCGATTTCATTAAAAAAGCAATCCATATTTTTCATATTCACACAATATCTGCAATATGAAAATAGTCTTTGTACCTATTTTTCCAATCACTGGGGCGGTGACTTCACAGAGATAAGACCCTTTATGAAACTCCATACTATCGATTATAAATTGAGTAAACTGTAAGCTGGTTATAGGTCCATATTACAGGAATAAAAAAACTTCATCCTGTAGTTCGCTAACGCTCCATTGCAATAAATTTGTTTATTTATGTTATAGACCTTAATTCTAAACAAAACACAACGATAAACGCCGAGAGAACGTGTAAGTCATGGCTTCCTCATCGAACTCTTACTATACAAGTATTGTTTTGTCTTGCTTAACTACATTGGTTTGACTACAAATTAACCATCTTTATCAGTAAAGCTCGTTGTTGTTACATGTAGGACCGTATGACGCCTGAACGTATTAACGGCATGTTTTCAAATTAAAGTAATTTATGTTGATTCCTCTTAAATTTGTGAGTTTATTTTTTCATGCCTCTAAAGGTTGACATATTAAAATTTCTTCGTCCGTGGTGTCCGTCGTTCCATTTTTTCCGTGTCCGAGCTGTAACTTTGTCAAGCATAAATGTACTTTCAAATCATATGACCTAAATATTTATCACATCAAGACGATGTTTTGCATGCAAGTCCCACGAACTTATCATGTAGGTCAAGGTCACACTTACAGGTCAGAGGTTTTAGAATTCTGTATATATGTACATGTTCATGTCCAGATTAGTGCTCTATTATACATTGAAGGAATTAAAACAAATTAAAAAAAATTAGTTCCGCACGTAGAGATATAAAAAGTTGTGCGTCACCGGTCCACAACTTGAAGGTCAAGGTCACAGACTGTAAGACAACGCTTTGGGGGCATTCGTCACTTATGAGGGACATCTCTTATGGATTGTATAGTCGAACGGCTATCAAACGCTCCAAAGATAATCATTTCTAGGGAGAGGGAAATGTTATTTTACAAAATTAAATAAAATTGTTTTCCAATCAAAACGCCTCTAAGGAGATAATGTGACGATAAATGGCAATTTTGAGAGCCTCGTCTCACGCACGCTTATCGAAATGTAGCCTAATTAAGACATAAACAAGTTTGTCAACAAACAATCGTCTTGCATTGCCACCAGTGCGGTTGTGCTCTTAAGCAATCACAAATATTTCCACATTGCCTCTCTCTTTTCGAGCAACATGTGCAATGAGCCTCGAGAGCGGTTTATCTAAGTTGTAAGAACTTAATAAATTAGTATAAATTGAAAACTATTAACAAGTTTGACGTTTATTGCGTGGCCGTGAAGAAACTAAATTAACTCCGGTAAACAAAATCCAATCATTGTTTGAAATATATATGATCCATATTTTTAAAAACAATATTTAATTGTGAAAACCTTGAACTGTATACGCGTTCTAATTTAACTGGCAAAGGACCAAAGGCCATAGTTACCATATTATAGATCAACCTCGTTTATAAAAAATAAATACACATATACACTTGTGTTATATAAAGGGCTGATTTTGATAATTATATTATATGTCCTTGTTTAAACAGTGTGAATCGGAATATGATAATGTAAAAAAACTAAAAATAGCATTGTTTACCTTCTGTAAGACTTCGTGCTCTCACCATACAGTAGAAGTCGAAAGCCCGATATGTTTTACTTTCATATTCTTATTTATTTATTCCATAGTGCTTGTTTTATTTCGAGAAAATATATTTCAAGAGCCACACATACATATCTATTGGACGGAATAAACATATTTAAAGAGTAATTTGTAGCTTAATTTTGAAAGGGATACATGAAAGGAGAGACAAAGCAGAGAAATTTAACGGATAAAGAAACACAAAAGAGGGGAAGTTAGCGACCGCCCGTCCGTCCGTCCGTCCTACCGACCGACCGACTACCCTGTCTTTAAAGTTCTCTATTTAAGCCTCTAATTTATTTTTTGTTTAATACTACTACTACTACTACTACTAATAATAATAATAATAAATCCTTTATTTCATAAAGGTGACATATTGGGACTATACAAGGAGAAATAAAAGTATACACCTTATTCTATAAACAGACAAACATTGCTTGACATTTAGAACACAGTAACAAATAATTACTGCTAAATAGGTCAATAGGGAGTGTCTCCACATGATTAAGTAACCACACAGAATACATTGTTTGAAGTTTATGACACAAAAGACAGTCATAACGTCGACTTTTAAAAAAAACATTTTTAAAGAACTTGAGTTGCAAATATACAAATTTATAGACATAAATGTCTGCTATTATGTAGCAATGCATTGTAAAATAGATGAAACGGTAAATTTGAAAATCTTTGAGTGACGAAAATATCGCGAATTGTGACCAGACAGACTTAATCGCGAATTTTAAATTTGCGAAATTAAAATTCTGTAGTAGTAAATCTATGTGAAATGAATCATTCGCGAGATTTTTAAATTAGCGTAGTTGGAATACCGCGAAAATATTACTAACTTTACAGTATTGCAATTGAAAGGAATTAAGTAATTATATTGTTTGATAAACTATTTTAACTTATATTTGAAGCATCGAGCAATAAGTCCTTTCAGAATAACACCCGAACATTAAGTACCCTACGACAATGATTTTGTCTTGATTTTACATCAACAACACGCACATACATCTCCTTGATTGTTTTCAGTACTTTCAGTGAGAAGTGTTAAGGAATTTGATACAAATGTTTTTACTACTGTCACAATGTATTTTAAAAAATATATCTCTGATGTTTTCGCTCACAAGAAATCAATTCGAGAATCATATTTCTGCCCCGTTGTGTTGTTAAAAACTTGTGCGTGATATTCTGTTTCGCCTACAACAATACACATTTCAGCTTCCATATAGTCAGGCCAACCATCTACTGGTGGAAACATTACAATTTTTCCAACCTCACTGACGCCCTCTACCTCTGTACAGTATGGAAGCCTTGGAGGGCCACTTTTGAGTTTCGACTTGCGGGTGTTTTTACTTTTGACTATGACTTTTGTACGCGTACTTTTACATGACTAGAACTACTGTTTGCCCTTTGGGTTTTTATTAAAACAAATAAACACGTCAACACTCAATAAATACAATTTCTATTTAAAAGATTTTAATAAAATCAATTATATATATATAAAAGTTACATCATTTGTGTCAATAGTAACAAAATAAAACGTATTTTAACACGCTTTTGTTTTGACTTTTGACTTATTACTTATGATTTATGACTTATTACTTTTGACTTTGACTTATTACTTTTGACTTTTGACTTTTGACTTTGACTTATTACTATCACTTATGAAAAAAGAAACCTAATCCTAACCCTAACCCTAACCCTAACCCTATACACGGTCCTCACGAGGGCCTCCAGCGGCAGGTTCAGGAATACTAGGAACCTGCTACTGAGGACCCAACAATATAACAAATACTATACATATACAGCACTTTAATTTCCTTCGGTATACCTTGTGATATTAACATATAGATACATAAAAACATAAAAAGTAATTTTTAAAAATGTTACCATAGCAACAAAAAAAACATTTTTTTACAGTTCCTTCATAGTTGGCTGACGCCTGGGGGCAAGTCCCCAACCCCCGCTTAAAGAAAATTCTCAATGTATATATCATTGTTAAAAAAAGGTTTCATGGTAGATAAAAATATGTTGCTTTATGTACATTATGCTAATGAGCTAGCTTCTTAAATAAAGAGATTATTATTATTATTATTATTATTATTATTATAAAAGAAAGAGGACACCCATAAGGCCTCCCGAGCCGAGAGTTGCGTCGCCGCTCACTGCGGAGGCTCCCAAGGTCGCCTCCTGACGCGCCGTCACGGCTCAGAACTAAAATAAATGACAAAGACAAAAAGTAACTTAGTTCATTTATTTACAGCAAACAAGTTTACAGTGCTACGCACAAACACATTTAAAACCTTAATACAGGTTCGAATCCCAGTTTATATTGTCACAGCAGATCATTATGCTTTTAGCAGTACCATTCCTCTTAAAAGGTCTGAAAGTAGCAGTCATAAGTCAAAAGTCAAAAGTTGAAAGTCATAACTTAAAAGTCAAAAACACCCGTAAGTCGAAACTCAAATGTGGCCCTCCAAGGCTTCCATAGTACAGTATCTAGGATTTTGTTTTGAGGATCTATATATTGAGGAACATCTTTCTCGGTGTTTCATTTCCTGGTCACTAATAGTGACGACAGATTTAAATGACTGTCCAAATTTTAGAATTCGTCCCTTTTCTATGAGCTTGTCAAAAACCTTACCACACCAATACTTTCCGTTCCGCAAGATTCTAAGTTTACCGGGATGTTGTCCTTCAACAAATGGGGTAACAATGGAAAATCCGTATGTATACATTGACCTTCGCTCCACGATCAATTTTGGTTTGTACCCCATCATTACTGCGCCCTTCAACACTGCTAGCCTTGCGTCCTGATGCAAAACAACCTCAGCGTTTTGGATATCTGACTTCATTTTTTCCCTGAGGTATCGAGATTCTGAGTAGCCACCTACTAGGAATATCGTGTTGACGTTGTCATTGTTACATTCTCGAAATATATCTTTCAATAGTTTTACAATACTTTGGACCGACGTTGAGAAAAACATTTCCATAAGTTTCGGTTGGATATTCAATCTTTTACCTTTATCTTTGTATATCAACAGGTGCGAAAACGAAGATTTTGCTATGGCGTCGTTCAGCGTATCTCCAGTTTTATTCTTAAGTACGTCCAGGAGTACTGGGTCAATTTTCAGAGCATTCCGTTCAGAAGGAAAATTTCTTTTCTCCCTTTCAAATTCTTTCATAAATTCAAGATATTCGGTTTTATACTCCTTTCGATAACATGTCCATACTTCAGCCCCGACCAGTTCATTCATAAACGTTTCAAATGCTAAGTCTACACTTTGTCCTCCATTCTCATTTCCCGTTGCTCTTTGAAGTTCACGAATTTCATTATCATTTACAATTTCATGGACGCAAATGTCAACAGTCCCTCCTCCAAGATCGGCCAGAATGTAATTAGAACAAATAACATCCTCTTCAAAATAATCACTTGCCTTAATGAACGTGTGTTCTCTACAATACAAACTTGCGGCTTCCGGTTCCAGTATAATCTTTAGTTTCTTTTCTTCAATACCAGCAAGAACTGCAGCTTCTCTCATAAACTGTCGTGCAGAGTCAGACCATATTGCGGGAATAGTTAGGAGCCAAAGGACATCTTCTTCTCTAAGTCCCATTTTTGAACTGCTAGCCATATTAAAAGTTACATCTTTTATATATTTTATCACCATTGTAAATATTTTCAAAGCTTTCATTGGTCTCTTGTTGATATCATTGAGAACCATATCTCGATGTAGATCCTTTGTCGAGTACAGCATCATTTTAAATTTTTCAAAATAATAGTATTCTAATTGGTCATTTTCTTCTAAATTTGCATACTTTTCCTGTGCAGCATATCCAAATGAATTGAATGTTCCATTTCGGTTCAATAGAACCACTGTTGGTACTTTATCATTTGGATAATCGCCGCCAAATGATGTCTGTACTATTTCGGTTTCCGACCCTTTGAAAGCAAAGACAGAACCGGAAGTACAAGTCCCTAAGTCAATAGCCGCATAAAGCAAATAACTGTCACCTGCTCTAATACTACTTTCCTGTTGTTTTAAATTTCTCGTCATTTTATTTTTTTATTCCGTCAATTTAGCACTATTTTATTCATGCTACATGTAATTTGTTTGCGCCCGATAGCTCAATGTTTATTCATGCTTATTTGTTTATGTCCGATAGCTCTATTTTTACTTTTGTAAAGTTCCTATAAAGTTTCTTGACGTCTTTAGTGTCATTTGAATTTTCATGCAACATCAAATAATTTACATTTCTGTTTCTTGTCATTATAATACCATTGAAGTTCCATATAAATTTTCCCGTCATATCTATGTATCTCTGGTAACTGTATAGATCTGCTCTGAATGTTAATATTTCATCCAATCAGTAATAGGATAAACATTATGTTGCATCTTTTACATTTTTTAAATCATTTTTACTCCTCTCTTCCCTTTTTGACTCCTTTTTTCCCTTTATGATAGGCGATATTGGACTGCTATTAAACATGAATGGTTCAAGTTATTACACAGTATCGACAGTGTTTTACCTACGTTGCTCAAGGTACAAATTATTGGCAGTATATATAACTGCATATTTCCAAAGCCGTATCGGCTTCGTTCTTTTGGTAGTTTATACGTAAAAAAAGATAGATCATTCGGCCAAGTTTTAGCCCTTACATATGATAAGCGTATTGTTTAATATTTGAACTTGTGTGAGCTTTGAATATTCATGTCTTACTAGGAAAATATATTGACATTCCTAGTAAAACAAAACAAACCTGGTCCTAATATACTTCCGGATACGTAGTATAAGTATGTTAGTTATAAAGACTTTATTGGCCTAAATCCCTCCCTCGGCTATAAGACAGTACATCATGAACAATATTTTATTTTTCTCAATTTATTTACAAATTACATGTAAATGCATTATATTATGTGATTCACTTCAGCCGTGCATGGTAAATTCTTCTGCAGCCCGCTATATTTAATACGGGGTGAGCAAAAGATGCATGGAGACTTAAGCACTAGATCGAATATATGTGTCTCTCTTCATTGAAAAATTGAGGTACTTCTGAAATGAAAACTGTAGACACAGTCTATTTTTCTGGAAACGCAAGAGCTGTCGTTCTTTATTCAGATGCGTCTCTTATTATAAACTTATTTTTTCCTTCATCATTATAGTCGGTCTACGTAGAGTAATGGTTAAGGTGTATGCGCTGTACTTATTCGGATGGAGTTCAAATCCCATACAAACCCATTTTTTAAAAACCTTTTCCTTCTGTTTCACTTGTCTTTTTAAATGTTTTACTGCAAAAAATCATAAACATCTTCATTCAGGTGAAACTAATATCTAATCGTATACATCACTCTCAGTTGGGCAGGCTCATAAGTGAATGTGTTGTTACTATATTTCTACAGTGTATACTAAATACTTAAAATTATGTTAAATTGTTATATAATGGTTTCTAAATATTGACAAATTATTATTTCTGGTATACCGTTCAGTTAGTTATTTACAAAATGGGGCTACGGGTATAAAATTCCATATATATGTATCTTTTTAATTAGACGGTAAACTTCTTTTAAAATTTGAATATCAATCATTGAAGGGATATAGTTAATGAAAATAACAATTGAAAAATTGACCGGTATGGGCTGAATACCTTAAGTTTGCTTTTCAACATATTATACTTGATATCAGATTTACTCCGGATAGGTATTTGCTTAAGGTATAAGTTAAGCAGTTGATTGTAAATGCAGATGGACAAAATATGGTGATGTGCTTTTTTACGAACTCTAAGGAAATTGTGCTTGGCGAACAATAACAAACTGCCCACGTGACTTGAGTCGCCAACTTGAAAGACAGAAAACTTTGCATGTTATTTTTCATGATATATATTTTAGTAGGGTATACATTTGTTTACAAATCTTTAATAAATCGATGCATATTATTCGATAACAGGAAAGTTTCGATACTACAGGTCAGTCAGTAGATGTGGTGTCGTGTCAGTTTCTGCTTGTTCAACCAGAATTGGTATCCTTGATTTTTTTTGGGCCATGCCTCGACATCAACCATCACCAATTTCCAAAATATTTACATGTCAGTTTTGTTTTTGGGCTCACTGTGATACTTTGTATCACAGTTTTTCTTGTAGTTATCTAAAGTCTATACGGCAATATTTTATGATGTGTTTGGTCTAAAAAGAGAAATAATTAAGCAGATATCAAATGAAACATTCGGATAGTAATGGCGCTTCTCATTTCCAATTACGGTTCATATATTCTAACAGTATGCAACAGTTATCAGCGAGGCGATTTGTTGTTTCCTTCCGAACAGGATCTAGTGAGGTATTTGACCCCCTGACAGGCTTTTGTCTGTACAAGTTAGTGTAAAATGCTGAGTAAAATTCATTCATCACATATTAAAGTTTGGGAGTCCAGATATTTAAATTGTACGTTTAAAAGTGTCGCGGTTTTAGGTGACAAGTTTTGCACCTTTTGCCAACTTTGTATTTGTTAAAGAACTGGTTAAAAACACTGGAAACACGAGACGGTAAGCACTGCTAGTGTTGCAAATATTAACTTCGCGTGACATTATTGCGTATTATTACAAACAAAATCATTAATCCTTTTTAAAGCATATCAAATTTATTATTCCAAGAACTGAAACTATTTTAGCTGAAATTTGTGTCAAACATGTGTGATTATATGTCAAAGTAGTCTTTTATATTTAATTTTATCGTTATACCCAATATGTGTGATTCAATGAGTCAGATACATAAGCTCGCTTTAAAAGGCAATGTTTCTTATATTGCTATGGATGAATAAACACTCATCTCTACGGGTCAAAAGATGAATTTGAATGAAATTCGCATACCTTCACGTTGAAATATATTTATATGAAATATTTGATACTTTTTCTAAATCATGAATCATTTTTAAAGCACAAGATAGGTGTCGGATAGAAGCTACAGCAACGATGGAAACAAGAAGACAAAAATCCGAGTTTAGGAGATCAAAAAGTGTTACGTTTGCAGGAGACGCTACAAAGAAAACGATATTGCACAAAACGGAAGACAACTGTTTGTTGTTTGCAGCTATTGATTTTGGAACATCAAACACAGGTTTTGCGTACTCGTTTAAAGGAAGTGAAGAGAAAGTGCTAACATCTTCGTTTGGAGGGGTCTTGCAAACTGACAGAGTTCCAACCACCGTCCTCCTTAACCCTGATGAAACCTTAAGCGCATTTGGATCAGCTGCTGTTGAAAAATTCACGGCCTTACTAGAAGATGAGGATGACGAAAACTATTTTTACTTTGAAAACTTTAAAATGGCGCTTTATAACACAAAGCAACTTACAAGAGACACCGAAATCATGGATGCTCGGGGCAGACCTTTCAACGCTATGCGTATTTTTGCCATTGTAATAGAATACATCAAAGATATTGCATTTAATATAGCGAGAGAAACGAAAATTGATCTTACTATAAGTGATGTGCAGTGGATAATCACTGTACCGGCGATATGGTCAGATTCAGCCAAACAGTTTATGCGTGAGGCGGCAATCAAGGCTGATATAGACCCAAGAAAATTGAGGCTGATACTCGAACCAGAAGCAGCTAGCGTCTTCTCCAGGGAACAACGTGCAGTTGCTTGCGAAAGTTCTTTCGAAAAACTATCTACCGGAAGTAAATATCTGTTGGCTGATCTTGGTGGTGGAACGGTTGACATTTGTGTACATGAAGTTATTAGCGACACTGAGATACGGGAACTATTTAGAGCATCTGGAAATGATTTAGGGGGCAACAGTGTGAATAAAGAATTTGAGGCTTTTATGAAAGACATTGTTGGAGAAGAAGCTTGGTCAAGATTTAAGTCTGAATGCTTGATTGCATACAGAGATACGATGGACAGTTTTGAAAGGAAGAAGAAAATGTTCCTTAATGAAAAGTTGATTCTAAAATTAGAATCTGCGCTCGAGCAAATAGTTGAAGAAGAAACAGGAAAAAATTTGAAAAGGGCAGTCGAAGAATATTCATTTTCTTCAGGACTGGAGTACAAGCATGCATACAAGTTAGTTGTAAGCCACACCCTAATGGCTGGCTTTTTTAAACCCTCATTAGAAGAACTCATTCGCCAGTTGAAATATATACTAGAAGTTTGCAAATCAGATGAAATCAGCACTGTGTTTTTAGTTGGTGGTTATGCAGAGTCACCTTATATTCGCCAGGTTCTGAAGAAAGAATTCGATGGCTTGCACTTTGTCATTCATCAAGATGCTGGACTCGCGGTGCTGAAAGGCGCTGTTATGATGGCGCACAATCCTAAAAACATAATACAACGAAGGTCAAGATTTACCTACGGTTTCTCTAAAGGTAAATTATTTGTAGACGCTGAGCATTTAAATGTATTAAAAGATAGACATGGCCGGGAGGAATGGTGTACATATTTATTCGATATATTAATAAAAAAAGGACAGGTTGTAAAATATGGCGATACATTCATCAGAAAGGGCCACAGAACTGCAAAAGACCCGGAGGTAAAACACAAAATTGGGTTTGTGCCGTTGTTCCGGTCAACACGCGATGATCCGAAATACTGTGTCGAGGATACAGAAACTGTTCTCATCGGTGGTATTATGATGCATCCACCGGCAAACGGATGGCCTGATACGATGGCGTTTGAGAAGCACCTTATTGTTGGCGAGAATGAGTTCACAGTAAAAGCAATTAACAAAACAACAGACCAGGAGTATGAAGCACATCTTGAGTTTCTATAAAATGTGTGTGGAATATTGATGATTAAATCAGAGCCTCGTTCCTGCCAAAACAGTTACCTTCGCTGACGGACATTTCGATCTAAACCGCGTGCTTATAGCAGAAACTATTAATATTTAAGCCATACTACGGTGACTGAGTTCAGCCAATTCTTGTTTTTATATCTTCGTCCCAAACACATGAAAAAAAGATAGGTGGACAAACTGTTTCCTGTCTCCGCTTTAGAGAAGACACAAAGACAGAAGAAAAAAGGACTTATAAAACGTAACTGGCAAACACACGCAAATGTTCGTACCGACGGGGGTTTAAAACTTTTATCGACTGCCTTTATTTCATACGTTTGCGTGTTTTCTTTCTAAGGCGAAGATACAACAACTAATATTTGTCTTCACCACAGACACACAAAGATACTAGAGATCGAAGCACTAACATTAATCAGGTATTTATGTCAACAACATGACAAATGAAGGGTGGCGACACGACATTTAAAATACCTTTGTGACACATTTTTTTTCGAAATGGAATAAATTAAGAATACCAAAGTTAAACCGGCCAAGCTATCGATTATCATTACACTGTACGACAACGCATGAATACAATTAAATTAGAACGAGTGTATAGTTCAAGGTTCTATTTGAAAATGATACTAGTCGGTCATGTAAATGACAACTGCATTATGTGTGTCTACTAAATTCTGCACGTATTTTCTTCTCTGCAAGGACACGTTATAATGTCAAACATGTTTGCTTATTTCTTGATTAGGGCGTTTGTGAGGTGAGACTTGTGCAATTTCGCCTTATTTTATGTTATTTCCTTAGAGGCGTAAAAAAGTCTATATATATTAGGACGAATTAAAACTGTCAAATACCAAGGGTATAATAAAATGTCATTTTATTTACGCCAAATCTTATAATTTTTCACAAAACGCAGGTAAAGCACAGCAACCCCTACTACTACCATTACCGCTATGATGATTAACATGATGATGATAATTAATTTCTGTTGAGAATTAGTACCGAAAAATGCTGTATAATATGTTTAACTGCACGGCAGTCTTTAAATGTGGACGAGTTTTACTTCGGTGCTATGAATTGAATTATATTTGGTGACTAAACGACGATATAGTGCAAATACAAGTATTCTGGAAGTATACACATTGCATAAACATTTCAGTTTCTATGATAATTAAAACTCAATTTGAATGACACTCTTTCTAGTCTAGTCCCTGAGGGGGGTTCTGTGTGCATAAAAGTTCCCTCAATATTATTGCTGATTTTGTTTGAGGATATCCATATCCAAGAAAAGTGAGGGTGATCGTGTCGCATCATGGTCATAGCGAGAAATAAGATGGCGGCCAAGATGGCCGCCAAATTTAATTATCAACTTTAACAACACTGAAACATTTTACAAACACATTTTACGTATAGGATAGGTCTATTTTTCAATTTTCTTCTTGACTAAACATAAAAATAAGTATGATTCGATTTTAAAGTGGAAAAAAGTATCGTTTTTATTATTTTTTACAATTTTCATCCAAAAATTGCCTCTAAAAGTTTAAAAAGCCAAAAAGTTATGTAGTACTCGCAAAATGTATTCTGAAATAAACATTAATGTAGTAAAGTGATAAGTGGAAACGGTTGATGAAATTAGGTTACTATAGATATAGTTATTTTGCTCAAAGTGTAATTTAAGGAAAAAAGTGGGTGGGGTAATTGACATGAAAATGAGCCAAATTTCAGTGGGTGGGGTAATTTGACATGAAAATGAGCCAAATTTCAATTATACAGTATCTGTGACTTGCCTGTTTGAGAACAAATGTTTTATTTGTTTATCTAATTCTTCTTTTTCAACATTAATTAACATTGAGATCTATTGATATTCGTTTAAAATCAATAAAAAAATACATTGCTATTACGTGTTTCACTAGTTTATAATGATAAAACATTTACATACAACTTTGTCACAATTGTGCCCATACATGTCTTTTATTAAAATACCAGCATTGTGGTAAATTCAAATGCAAAGATTGTTGTTTCATTAACATCACATTGGGCATTTTAAATAAAAAGAACTAGATTAAAGTGAAAAATAAAAGATATGCCAATTATTTATTATAAAAAAGCACTTTAGCTTAAAAGCCAGACTGTTTTTCATTGTCTTATCAGACCTATATCTGTAGTCAAAGCACAACTGGCAATGACAGAGTAATGAAAGGATTACAACAGTTCTGTCCTACAGTGCTATCTCGGCATTTGCAGTAAACACAACATGAAACCCCTGCTTCCTGCATGCACATCGTTTGCAAAGCACCCTTTACAGCTGCAAGTCAAAACTAGACCACTTGGGACACCATGATGAATGACATTGGCAATCAAAGACCATCAACCTCTTCATAGCCATATAATTTAGGATCAACATCAATGTCTTGAAACAATGTAATTGTATGTAGTAGCATACAGGACCTCAATATAGATCGTGCAGTGCTGAGCTTGTTGGTGGGAGAGCGTGTATATCCACTGCCTTGCTTTGAGATACATGGAATATCTGAGCTCATCCATTGTTAGGCATGTAGCGTGGGCTTCATCACTTTGACTAGATATTGTTCTGCCCTTCTTATTACCTCATGTTGGTCTGGAATATTTAGTGATTTTCCAAATTCTGATAGGTACCTTTCTGGTGAAGCTTTTAATGCAGAAAGTTTGGTTCCGACTTTACTTGTGGTGTCGCAGCCTGTAAGGATATGTGCGGCAGGAAGAACGGCACAAAGCTCCGAATTCTTTCTGCAATAGCATGAAGAGGTATATATCTCGTAGAGTCGCCTATTCGGCCCTCATCCAGATCTCACGCAGACCAGAGAACTTCAAAGTTTGCCAGTAATATAATCCAAGTACCATGACATCCGTATCACCTGAAAGCAGAATGATTCTTTCTGCTCCTTTGCCTGTAGCGTGTACTGCGGAAATTCTTATATCTCGAGTGTTCTATAAACGCAGGACTATACAAACCAAATACATTTGACGCGCCTGCTTCGTACGTCACGTTGTAACGTCTGTTACCACGTGTCGTGCAGTATAAGCATTTCATCTTAAGATAAAATACAAATTTTGTTCCTTACATGTTTATATAAGAATTACAGCAGCTCATGTTAGAATAGTATATTTACAAATTAACATCTTTATACACAAAAGTGTTTCCGTATGGATTACGTATTACATGTACGTTAATTATGGATTTTCGATTATTTCGCGCGCTCACATTTTACACAATGGATCATAAATGTATGTTTATGTACAGAAATCTATTGAACATGGTTTCTGTTTTTCAAGGAGTCACAAAAACGTCCCATTTATTGACCTTCTTTTGGATTTGGGTATAAAGCTCTAACTTGCTCAAATACACAGCAGAGCATTAGCATAGCTTCCCTGACAGCTCAATATGTGCTCTTGACATTCATATTGCTTTTCTGTTAACATAGTATAGTTCTAGTGAACTGTTAGGATAATTTTCCTTCTTTTTCTGACACTCAAAAAAGGCAGAAACCAGACCTGGAAATGGCATCTGATTACCAGTTAATCTTAGATTATATTGAACAAAATACATGTATCCTAAAATTAGGTCTGGTGCCAAATTTTACTATGTGTATATACTATATATTTATGTGAAAGTTTTCTATAAAGGGAATATAAGAATGAGAATGAAAATCATGGGATAAAAAGAAAGAGAGAAGAAATGATTTCAAGATAGATACACTTATGATTTTAAAGGGCTCATGGATAAAAAAATCATAAAAATGAAAAGAAATCAGCTCAAGGGGAGTCAAAGCACTCAAAGTGCTGACATCAAGTGGCTCACAGAGGATTTCGAGTATAAGAGTCCGGTCCCAATTACATTTTGGGCAACAAACCCGCTTCCCTCTTCTACCGTTATATTTACTAGAAATGAGTCTTGTTTTCTCTGAGGCTTCTTTTTATTATTTTCATTTGTTATAAACAGTTTCTATAAGTTTTGCAATTCAATGATTTTGTTAAAAAAAATATTCTCCGCCAGGTAACAGATTAGCTTTTAAATCCATTTTCGGGTTCATATTGTGAAAGTTAACTTCTATTCCTTTTGCTGAAGATAAAGCTTAAGAACTTGTTTGTTGTTAAGCCTCTGTGTGTTCAGATTTTTAGGGATTTGCGCAGAGCCACTTGCTGTCTTTTACTCACTATCTCTTGTACGCTGCTATCTCAGTATTGAAGAGGTTTCAATTTTGTACCATGGCGTTGCATAATCGAATATGGAGTGGCCATTATTAGTACACCCGAAGGGATGTATTATGGGAACATCCGTGGCGGGCACACTTTGTCCGCTCTCTAAATCAAACAGTTTTCATCTGATCTTCACTAAATTTGCTGAACATGTGTGTTGGCATTATTTCTCGGTCAAGTTCGATAACCTGCCAAATCGACCAAGGCACTTTTTGATTGTGGCCCTTGAATTTTGCAAAAGTGGCCAAATTAGCCTTGTCCGATCTCTAAGTCAATCAGTTTTCATTCGATCTTCTCCAAACTTAATGGAAATATTTGTGGGCAAAATATCTAATAGGACAAGTTCGATAATCAGCCAAATCGACCTAGGCACTTTTGGGTTATGGCCCTTGAATTTTGCAAAAACGTGGACTAATTCAGCTAGGAATCCTCCTTTAATGACAGCCTCCCCGACCACTCAATCACGGAGCTGGATGAACTGCATATTAGTTAGGAGGCATGTTTGGAGAGCATGCCGGGGTCTCATCATTCATCCCTATAGCAACGGAAGATGGGCCTTTATAAAACCACGAATCAAAACGAATCCACATTACAAGCTGCAGGGAGGGAGGGGCTGGCATTTCTGTTTTAAAAATAGTTCTTTTTCACAGTGTTTATACCCTGTGTGTAAATTATTATTTGCACAGGTTATTTCAATATTCTAAAAAGCATCTGCCTCTTTTAACGCATGCTTCTAAAACATGCACGGCGTCTTCGTCTTGTTCTATTTTTACCAACCTCCAGTTTATCTGACAAGTATTAGTTTAGACCTATCAAGTTAAAATCCTTTCAATCTGAATAGATTTATGACTACTTAACATAGCATATCTACAGATGTCGAATAATATTTTGAAACAGAAGTGTAGATAATTTTTTTTCCTTTATTGATATGAATGGTTAACTATATGCATTTTGTGTTTAATATAAGTATCTTTAGTTTGTTTAACATTACAGATTTTTCAAGACGTTTTCTAAGTAACAAATAGAATAGACAAATAAGACAGCACGTATGTGTCAAGAAAGCTATTGGTGTTTGTACAATAATCTTAAATGTGTTTTCATATGACTATGTTCGTGCACTACTAGATAAATATTCAAGGTTATTTGAGAACAAAAAGAGACAAAATATTTACACTGGATATAATATCATGTAAAACAGCAACATACGGAAGGAAATTACTTCTGAAATTTCCATGCTAAAAATGTCACAGACAAAAGAGTCTGATGAAATACGCGAAATGTACTGTGAGGAATGTAACAAACATTTGAACAAATACGTGCCTGCTGAAAGTTTTTGTGTGGAGTGTTTGGAGTATAAATGTGGCGTGTGTATAATGTATCACAAGAGGCATTTTGCTAAACATCAAGTTCAGGATAAAACCAGTATGCCTCAAGACTTCTGTTTCGAAATGTGTTGTGTGCACCCAAATGATCTAATTAAATTTTACTGTGATACCTGTGAAACAATTGCCTGTGTAGAATGCAAAACGAACCGGCATAAAAACTGTGGATCTGTCACTCATCTACCAGCTCTTGTCAAGGGTCTTGATCAAGATAAGGATATGGATCATGTTTTAGAACAGTTAGAACGTTTCTCTGGTGATTTAGATAAAACAAAACATCAGTTAGAGTCAAATATTAAATACATCTTTTCGCATGAAGCTATCATGAAGTCAGAAATTACCAATCACAGGGAAAATTTGTTAACAAGTCACAGGATAAATCAGGAAGAAATTATTCATAGCTTTGACAAGAAAATGGAAGAAACAATAAAGAAACTAAAACAGGAAAGACAAGAGCTGGTTGGACAATTACAAGAAAAGGAAATAAAGTTTAAGGAACATGTAAAAGATGAAGTGGAAGTTGTGATCAAGAAAGTTGAAAGCTCACGGAAAACAGACCAAACAAACCTCGAATCTCTCAAGAAGCAAGTTGTGGCATTGACAGGTGAATTGAAGCAGTTAACTTCAGACCTCAAGATGAAACAAAGTATAGGTCTTAAATGTCAGATATTTATAGCAATGAAAAATGTGAATGATAAGTTAAACCATATTAGAAAGACCATACGCGAGTTGAAACAAAAGAATAAAATTCCGTTTTACAATGCTAATATAAGTGGAACAAATCTACACTTGAAGGATGTTGGTTCTATCGCCATTTTCACGTACGGGGAAATACATGCATCCAGGAGAAAGAAAACTGCCACCTACTGCTTTGGTGCAACATTAAAGTCGTGTGTTTCCCAAAATGCACTTATACTGTCTGATAACAAACTGATTATGGCTGATTATGATAACAAAGTTATCATCATAAACAAAGATCTTTCCTTAATTCCCCCCCCCCCCCCCCCCCCCCCCCCCCCCCCCCCCCCCCCCCCCCCCCCCCCCCCCCCCCTCCTCCCCCCCCCCCCCCCCTCCCTCTCTCCCCCCTCCCCCCCCCCCCCCCCCCCCCCCCCCCCCCCCCCCCCCCCCCCCCCCCCCCCCCCCCCCCCCCCCCCCCCCCCCCCCCCCCCCCCCCCCCCCCCCCCCCCCCCCCCCCCCCCCCCCCCCCCTCTCCCCCCCCCCCCCCCCCCCCCCCCCCCCCCCCCCCCCCCCCCCCCCCCCCCCCCCCCCCCCCCCCCCCCCCCCCCCCCCCCCCCCCCCCCCCCCCCCCCCCCCCCCCCCCCCCCCCCCCCCCCCCCCCCCCCCCCCCCCCCCCCCCCCCCCCCCCCCCCCCCCCCCCCCCCCCCCCCCCCCCCCCCCCCCCCCCCCCCCCCCCCCCCCCTCCTTGGGTGGCCCCCCCCCCCCCCCCCCCCCCCCCCCCCCCCCCCCCCCCCCCCCCCCCCCCCCCCCCCCCCCCCCCCCCCCCCCCCCCCCCCCCCCTCCCCCCCCCCCCCCCCCCCCCCCCCCCCCCCCCCCCCCCCCCCCCCCCCCCCCCCCCCCCCCCCCCCCCCCCCCCCCCCCCCCCCCCCCCCCCCCCCCCCCCTCTCTCCCTCCCCCCCCCCCCCCCTTTTTTTTTTTTTTTCCCCCCTTTTTTTTTTTTTTCCCCTCCCCCCCCCCCCCCCCCCCCCCCCCCCCCCCCTCCCCTCCCCCTTCTCTCTTTCCTCTCTCTTTTTTTTTTTTTTTTTTTTTTCCCCCCCCCCTCTCTCCTTTTTTTTTTTTTTTTTTTTTTTTTTTTTTTCTTTTTTTTTTCCCCCCTCTCTTCCCTCCCCTCCTCCCTCCCCCCCCCCCCCTCCCTCTCTTTCTCCTCTTTTTTTTTTTTTTTTTTTTTTTTTTTCTCCCCCTTCCTCCCTCTCTTTTTTTTTTTTTCTTCTTTCTTTTTTTTTTTTTTTTTTTTTTCTTCCCCCCTCTCTTTCTTCTTCCTTTTTTTTTCTCCCCCCCTCCCCCCCCTTTTTTTTCTTGGGGGACAAACAAACATTTGATGCAATCAAACTTTCCTCGAGGCCATGGGCCCTTGCAGAAATTACAGACAACAATATCGCTGTAACACTTCCCGATAAAGGAGTTGTTAGATTTATTTGGTTTTCTAGAAGTTCGACTCACGTCACCAAAACTAGAGAAATATTAGTAAATGTGGCTTGTTATGGCATTGCATATATCGATAACAAGCTGATTGTCTCTTATGCAACTATCCCTGGGAATACTGGACATGTCTGGCACAGTACTTAAATCTTTTGAGAAAGATTGTAACGGGAAGCCACTCTTTAGTCTCCCTTCCTACTTGGCTGTCAGTCCAGACGAACGAACCATTTACGTGGCGGACTGGGACTGGCACACTGTGACGAGTATGACCTTTGATGGTAAGGTCAATGCTATTTATAAAGATGCCCAGCTACGAAACCCAAGTCAGTTGGCAGTGGACAGACTAGGTACAGTTTATGTATGTGGTCAGTGGTCACACAATGTGTACCAATTGTCACATGATCTTACTAAAGGAGAGATCTTGTTGAATGAAAGCTGCGGAATACATCGACCGACGGGTCTTGTATACAGTGAGTTAAATAACCGACTGTATGTGGGAACGGGCAGTAAGACCAGATGCAGTATCAAAGTGTTTGACTTATCACCGGGATAAAGAATGCACTGTATAAGCAATGCAATACTGACAATGAGAATTACATCTACAATTGTTGTATCCTAGCGTGGAAGCAGACTGAAAATTTGACTCGCGATCGGCGCAACCTGTTATTTTTTTTCAAGCAGATGAAAGTTTAAATACTAGTATTGATGCATTATATACAATTCCTAACAAAACCAAAGAAAAATGTATCTCAAAGGTGAGAAAAATGTTTCTCACCTATGGGATACATATTTCCGCGCATTTACCCATGTGAGATAAACTTATCTCACATCGCTTATCTCACATCGCTGCCGGACTATTTTTACGTTAATTGTAAGCAGACATTAAAATCGAAAAATGACTGTAAAATTGTTATTTTTGAAATAAACATAGGGTTGTTGGTATTCATTTTCTTAGTTAGATCATTTTCTATCCATCTATAGCAGTTTTGAAGTAAAATTCGAGAAAAAGTTGATTTTCATTTTTTCACCCCATCCTGTATTTGCACTTATTCCTTCTTACTTGTGTGAAAATGTGATTTAAACGGTGAGAAAATAAATCTACCATGTCCATTGAGTTGTGGATAAGGAAATCCCACCCGGTTGAGATACGTCCAAAAACGAGGCTCTGTCGAGTTTTTTGGACGTATCTCAACCCGAGAGTGGGATTTCCTTATCCTCAACTCATGAACATGTTAGATTCACTTTATCCTGGTCAAAGTGTGTGTGTGTGTGTGTCACTGAAGCAATTATTTTGATATATGACATGTGAGTTCATATGAGGACATATCATTACTTGAAAGAAAAGACATGTTGACGAGAATTTTATAATTTAGTTTACATTTTTATGTTATTTTAATGATTAATAAATTGTGACAATATGAGTCTTGATTTGTCTGCTTATTATACTTACCTAGCCACATTAGTTATGCCGCTAAAGGTCGGCGTATTAAAATGCTGACGACCGTGCGGCGTCCATGTGTCCGTCCCATGTTTTCGTGTCCAAGCTGTAACTTTGGCATGCATGAAGGGATTTTCATATGACGTGGTAAATGTTCACCACATCAAGACTTGCACGACCCACATCCATACCTCTAATGTCAATGTCATACTTAAGAGTTCAAAGGAAATGGAATCCTGTACATATGCACAATTGCACACATTCGTGTCCAAGCTGTGACTTTTGCATGCATTTTAGGATTTTAAAATAATATGACTCAACTGATCAGCAGATCAAGACGATGTGTCACGTACAAGACCCATGTCGGTACCTCAAAGGTCGAGGTCATACTTAGAGTTTAAAGGTAATGGAATCCTGAATATATGCACACATTTGTGTCCGGACTGAAATCTGGCATACATTAAAGGATTTTTAAATAACTTGGCACAACTGATTAGTCGTCACGTACAAGACCAACGGTCCTACCTCAAAGGTCAAGGAATCCTGTATATATGTTCACATTTGTGCCCGGACCATAACTTTGGCATTCAACTTGCCCACCCTGGGATTTTTTCCCGGGTGAACTTGCTAAAACCCCTTTGCACATATTCATGTCAAGATTATAAGTTATATCGAAGGATTTTAAAATGAATAGACACAAATGTTCAGCACGTGGAGGAAAAGGGTCATGTGCAAGTACAGGGGGGTTCACACCTTGAAGATCAAGGTCACAGACTGTGAGACATAACTTTCGGGGCATTCGTCAATTATGAGAAACACCTCTTGTTGATTACATTTTTAAAGTAAAAAATGTTCTAAAGGAGTAGGGGATTTTTTGAGATCAAGAAGTAGGCAAGTAATAAAAATTCAAATGAAATCAGACAAACGATTTACGCGTAGAACATGTATGAATGGGTAGGGATAAAAAGTTTTGATAAATGATTCATATTTTTGAATGCACGGTTTTACTTTTTACGTATGACGTGATGCATTCTCATTCATGTTTGATATCAAGACATCTTCATGCAGTTTTATATAACTTGATAACGTATAAAGTGATGTTTTCATATCGAGTATAAGATGTGTAGTATCTGTTAGAATTTCAATTTCCACTGAGTCGCAACACATTATGTATTTTTCTATTGGAAGCCCAGCCTTAAATCTGACCGACACCTCGAGCTGTTTGAGCACTAGATAATATGTGATCAGCAAGAAATATTCTCTCTAGGTTTACTAGACTGAGATCAGTTAACATACATGGCATTGTACTGTCCCTGTAACAATGGCGTATACACGTCTGAACAGCGGAAACACATTTAAAATAGCTATACCTTCTTCTTCTCTTGGGATGGCTAACAGTCAATAATGATAATTAATTAACCATTATGGCCTTTCCAGCTACTAAGTCTACCAAGGACATTGGTAGTGTGATAGTGCAAAAAAGATAACCTATCTTACACCTTAAAAACTTAAAAACCTTCATTACACTATGTTTATGTATATGTGAAGAATAAGAGGTTAGTAAACAGGAAGGTTAAAAACATGATATCGCAAGATGCTATCAGATAATTTAAAAGGAGATACGCAACACTACTGTGTCCTGAAATATCACCCATGACAGTGTGATTATTATTTTGTAGCAAATAAAATTCATTGGTTATTTATCATACAGACATAGATATTACATTCTTTAAAAGTTTAAACATTATACTTTATCTGCAAATAAAAATATTTTCATGTTTTGCATTATATAGTGATATTTTACAATCGTTAGTAATACCTGTCTGAATATTTTGTAACAATTTATATGCAAGGACAAATCGCTGAAAGTGGGTCTATTCTACATGGCCTTTTTGAGAGTTAAAAACAAAAGCGATCTTTGAAAAATTTAGCAGCTATAGTTTAAACCTTAAACTTTAAGAAAATGTATGGGTTGTGTATATAAAGCAAATAACTTTAAAAAGTCTGATGTCCTACAAAATCGACAATATTTGCAAATATCCACTGTCACACGTGATATTTCAAGGTAAAAACTTGAAGCTGCTTATCTCTGTATTCTATGTCTCTTAGTGGGGGTTTACACCTTCCAAGTTTCTTGTACAAGACATTAAGATAAGTACTATTTATGTCTTGTACAAGAATTTTTCATATGTAAACACCCACATTTGAGCAACTTTTGTCAGAATTTATGTGACATAATATGTGATAATTTTCTTGCACGAGAATAGAGCCTGTTCTATTTTTTCACAATATCTTGGCTGTCAAATTACTGATAAGAAGTGTTTAATGGGAAAAACAGGTGTGGGAGAGGTAATTCAGGTACATTTTTTAAAATTTTGTACACAATGGCTTGGTCAAAGGACAAAGTTGACCAACTGATCAATTCAACCAAAAAAGGGAACATTTATATGATACTTGTGCAAAGTACTATCATACTGAACAAAAAAGAGAGTTTTTAAGATGAAATTTAAAAGCCATTTTAATATGTATTGGTCATTCAATTAAAGATTTTTCTCGATAAGAACACTTAATGCATTTTTTTAAAAACATAATCCATTAATTTCATATTTTCTTTAAAAATTCAGAAACTCATCTGCATGCTAAAGACAATATTATGTGCTGAAGACATCTTCCCGCTATTTTGTGATTAATTGTCAAAGCAATTCTTGCTAGATCTTGTGTAGAAAAATTTCTTGTACAAGTCATAACTTTGCCTTATCTTTAATGTCTTGTACAAGAAACTTGTTGTATGTAAACGAAGCCTGATACACTATATACTATACTGTCACTATGATATCATTTAAAATTGAAATCTGAAGAGCAAGCTTTAACCATATTGTTTATGTGTAAACACTGGTGATATTATGTCCCTAATCATGTAATATATGTAAATTAGTGTGTATTCATGATATCTGGCAAGTACATTTCACTACAATGTTTACTTACATGTACTTATTTGCTTAGAAGAATCTATCGTTCTCGAAGGCCGCTAATAAAATGTTTCCTGTAATTTTGCTTGAAAGTCTAAAATATGAATTGGTCTACGTCCCCGCGAGGGGTTTCACATCGAAGGAAGATAGATAGATAAGTCTATAGTTTTTATAGTTCTTCTTAAAGCATTATTGCCTATTGGGACACTATTCTAGGCCCATGAGCGATGTTTTTCTTTAGTATATTGATCCCCATAGGAACATTTTTGATACTGGGCAAGAGCTTTCAAACAAGTATTAAGTTTTTTTCCCTTTGTAAGTCTACATACAATGAGTCAATGTCAATCTTAACCATATATGCCCAATGGTACGGGAGATGGCCACTACTCGATGCTCTACACAGCCCAATGGTACGGGAGATGGCCACTACTCGATGCTCTACACAGCCCAATGGTACGGGAGGTGGCCACTACTCGATGCTCTACACAGCCCAATGGTACGGGAGGTGGCCACTACTCGATGCTCTACACAGCCCAATGGTACGGGAGGTGGCCACTACTCGATGCTCCACACAGCCCAATGGTACGGGAGGTGGCCACTACTCGATGCTCCACACAGCCCAATGGTACGGAAGATGGCCACTACTCGATGCTCCACACAGCCCACTGGTACGGAAGATGGCCACTACTCGATGCTCCACACAGCCCAGTGGTACAGGAGGTGGCCACTACTCGATGCTCCACACTAATTATTTAAACTCTGTATCTAATTGGATAAGAAATAGTTTAGTGTTATACAGCATCTTGGGAAGTATGAATTCAGAACAAACGATAAAGAATGGTGAAATACAATTTAATACATATTTCCGAAATATATAAATAAATACATGTACAACATAATGTGCTGTGCTTCACTTTAACGAAAGATGTACAAAATAGTAATGCTTCATGACAGTATAAGCTTTGTAAGCAGCTGCTTTTGGAATCAAACAGGTAATTGAAAGACTAAGGTGATTTGTTCTGAAGCCAATGCTTAACAATGTAATTAAGAACAGACATGAACAACCGTATTGACTGAGGTAATGTATCAATACATGCAGGTGTTCTACAACGCCTCTGTGGTCAGGGTGGTGTGGTGGTTGAGTGGTTAATGCTCTGGACTACCAATCTGGAGATCCCCGGTTCGAATCCCGGCTGGGCACTGGAAATTTCAGGAATGCTTTTCATTGTTTCCCACCCATCTAGAAATGAACTGGTTAGAAACCCAGAGGTAGTCTCACCTGTATCGGTGCTTTACACCGGGCATGTAAACAAGAACCAAGGGGCCAATTTGTAAAAGAGCTATAGTCTGGTACCTGGATTCCCTTGTATCTTATCTTTCTCTCTACAGGTCGTACTGTATATATCTTGAAAAAGGATGGTGGACCATAAGCACATCTAACAAACAAAGCCTCTGTGGTCAAGTGGTAACAGTCGCTGACTTGAAATCATTGTAACCTCTCAATGAATGAGTGGCATGGGATCTTACAGGTTTCTTCATGTGTGAAAGTTGACAGTTTCTTACGGAAAATAGGGTTCAAGTACCGTTTTTTCCCAAAAGCGATGGTTACATGTTAACTGCCCGCCTGTAAAAATGACTGAAACCTGCTGAAACCAGTGAAAATTTTTACCATAAGCACCCATTTAGAAAATACAAACTATAAACAATCAGTGCCCTATGGTGATATGGGAATGTGTACTTGAAATTTACACAATGCGCCGACTTACTTCATACGTTGGAAAATACTGTTATAGACATGCACATGTAAACAGTTTTACTTTAGAGATTTAGTTGACTATATGTACTACAATACCTAGCTACAACAGCACTGCTGTATGGGAAATAACTGTTTGACAGCACTGCTGTATGGGTAATAACTGTTTGACAGCACTGCTGTATGGGAAATAACTGTTTGACAGCACTGCTGTATGGGAAATAACTGTTTGACAGCACTGCTGTATGGGAAATAACTGTTTGACAGCACTGCTGTATGGGTAATAACTGTTTGACAGCACTGCTGTATGGGAAATAACTGTTTGACAGCACTGCTGTATGGGAAATAACTGTTTGACAGCACTGCTGTATAGGTAATAACTGTTTGACAGCACTGCTGTATGGGAAATAACTGTTTGACAGCACTGCTGTATGGGAAATAACTGTTTGACAGCACTGCTGTATGGGAAATAACTGTTTGACAGCACTGCTGTATGGGAAATAACTGTTTGACAGCACTGCTGTATGGGAAATAACTGTTTGAATTCTTTTTTGCTTTTGCTACTTTTCCCCAGACAATTTATACCTGATACAGTGAGCAACAAGAATTATTTTAGAAAAAACAAAATGATTGTCTCCCTGCACAAGCCTACAAATTCTGAGGATCATAGAACCAAGAATTCTTCAACTAGAGGTCACCATGACCTTAACCTTTTACTAAATGACATCAAATTCAATAACAGTCATCCACTGGTCATGGCCAATAAGTCTACAAAGATTGATTGTCCTCGGACAAACCATTTTCCAATTCCTGATCGGCCTGAGCAAACGAGCAAGTTTACAGTCCAACTGACCCATGAACCACGAGTTAGGAAAGTTTCATGAAATAACTTTACAATATACCAAGCATCAATAATTTCATTGACTGGCTACAACAATTATCATAATTCCATAAATTCATCTGTAACTGATAATAATCTGTAATTTTAAAATCCTTCCACGCATGACAGAGTAATCATGCATACAGTATTCCATTACTTTAAACACTAAGTGTGACCTTGACCTTTGAGGTTGGGACTTGGGTCTTGCACGCGACACATCCAATTGATGTTCTAGACATTTGTGCCAAGTTATTTTAAAATCCTTCAAAGCATAATAAAGTTATAGTCCGGACACAAATGTATGCATATATACAGGATTCCATTACCTTCAAACTCTAAGTGTGACCTTGACCTTTGTGGTAGGGATGTGGGTCTTGCACACGACACGTCGTCTTGATGTGCTAGACATTTGTGCCAAATTATTTTAAAATCCTTCAAGGCATGACAAAGTTACAGTCCGGACACGAATGTGTGCATATATGCATATATAGAGGAATCCATTACCTTCAAACTCTAAGTGTGACCTTGACCTTTGAGGTAGGGACGTGGGTCTTGCACGCGACACGTCGTCTTGATGTGCTAGACATTTGTGCCTAGTTATTTTAAAATCCTTCAATGCATGACAAAGTTACAGTCCGGACACGAATGTGTGCATATATGCATATATAGAGGAATCCATTACCTTCAAACTCTAAGTATGACCTTGACCTTTGAGCTAGGGACGTGGGTCTTGCACGCGACACATCGTCTTGATGTGCTAGACATGTGTGCCTAGTTATTTAAAAATCCTTCAATGCATGACAAAGTTACAGTCCGGACACGAATGTGTGCATATATAGAGGATTCCATAACCTTCATACTCCAAGTGTGACCTTCACCTTTGAGGTAGAGATGTGGGTCTTGCACGCGACACGTCGTCTTGATGTGCTAGACATGTGTGCCAAGTTATTTTAAAATCCTTCAATGCATGACAGAGTAACAGTCCGGACACGAATTTGTAAGTCGGGATGCACAGACGGACGGACAGACAGTGCGATTTTAATATGCCACCCTTCGGGGGCATTAAAAAGGTCAAAAGGTCATCAAGTTTTCATCTTATGTTACCAAATTTCTATCATGACCTAGAGTTCATCAAATCAAACATTCTGACCAATTTTCCAGATAACTAGGCGTCAAATGTCGCCTCAAGTGAGAACAACGTTTTTCTATGATTTGACCTGGTGTCTTACTTTCTGATCCTACTGATTTGATTTGAAGCAAATTTGATAAAGGTCTGTCTACGAGAGTATTTATACTAGCTTGTTTTCTCGGATGAGACTTCTTTTGATCCCACAAGACCCACTTTGGAAGTTGATCTTTAATTCATCAATACAAACATTCCAACCAGTTATCAAAATGATAAGATTCAATATTGATTCTAAACTGTTTTAAACTTCTAAAAGGTTT
The DNA here is from genome assembly GCA_022818135.1 of Saxidomus purpurata. Taxonomy (NCBI): domain Eukaryota; kingdom Metazoa; phylum Mollusca; class Bivalvia; order Venerida; family Veneridae; genus Saxidomus; species Saxidomus purpurata. The sequence goes on from JAFMSR010000009.1 coordinate 5,555,879, forward strand.
TGCTCTGACTTTACTAGGACAACCTAGTTTCTGAGGGAGCCAGTTTCAAAGTTGATACAGAGTTTATTAAGACAACCTTTCTGATAAAGTTTCTTGATGATTGGGGGTCAGATGTAGCTTCTAGAGCTTTTTCATTATTTGACCTGGTGACCTAATTTTTGACCTCAATAACCCAGTTTCAAAATTGGCCTAGAGATCACAATGACAAAGATGTTGGCCAATTGTCATGGCGATTAGACTTAAAACCTGGTCTCTGGAGTGTTCATAAGGTAAGTGTGGACAGAAAAAAGACATCGAGTGATCACAATAGTTCACCTTGAGCACTTCATGCTCTGATGAGCTAAACAAAGGATATAGTTTTAAGTCTTTCATCATATAATGCCTAATTGAAACACAGCTTGGAACATAAACCATGCTAACATAGAATCATACAAATTTATAGATTAACATAATTGCAATAACTTTATATATATAGAAAAACAACATCAAATACAATCACAGATATGCATAATCCAACTGTTTGAAAGAAACCCAGCACTATGAATGTGGGTGAATCATACCCCCTTCCCTTGACTCACTGATGACCAGTTTTAGTGAACAAGTGAAAAATACAAGTTAACATCAGTTGATACGTCCACCTTTAGACTCTACATGATACAATAATTATATGTAAAGCAATACAGAAATACTTTTTCACCTTTTGTAAATTAGGTAATTTTTGCAAGACGAAAATTTTGCTAATTTGTTAGCAGACAAACTTGTTTGCGAATTCTAAATTTGTGAAAGGAAATGTCTCTAATAGCAAAGCTATGTGAATTAAATCTTTCACCAGATTTTTAAGTTAGCAAAGTGGAAAATTTGTGAAAATAGCAAAAATTAAATCATCACAAAGATTACTAAACTTACAATAGAATGGGGGGGACACAACATTACTTGTTTTGACGGGGTTTAATTACTCCTCTGACCATTTAGCTACACTCATATATTTTTTGCACACTCCCAGATTAGTATGGCGGTAGACTTTTACAAATTTACTCTCCGGATGTTTTGACTGTACATTTTTATTAAAAAAATTTAGTTTTGAAAATACAATTTTTCTTCTGCACGTCTGATAAATTCCACAAGACTACAAAAACTCCAAAGAAAAAGGTTGCATGCAAAAAATAATCACTTCATAGTAAAAAGCAGATGTAAGCCTTGTGACATTGTACCATGTTCTCACACGTCTCAATCTTTAATATAAGCTATACTAATAGACATTTATTTGTGTGTCCACAAGGGGTCAAGGGAACTGAAGGGGTCATTTGGGTCAGATTCTGGTACAGTCTTCTTATCTCCTGTAAAATCTGCTTTGGATATTTTCCGTTTACTTCCTTCACTTGTACCTATTGTAAACTTTGTAGGGTCCTGTAACTCTGATACAGAAGAGGAAATGTTTTCGGGTTTCGGGCTACTCGAGGTTTCTCTACTTACATGGGCTGGTGAAGCCTGCACTGATGACGACCTTGAACCTTTTGATTCAGTTGAACCTTGACTAATCAATGAAGAAAATGAACTTTTTTCTTCTAATTTATGAAGACTAAGGTCACTAAACACATCTTCAGTTTGTCCTTGAACTTTCACCTTTTCCTCTGTCTTCCCAAAATCACCAATTAAATTTGTTCCATCTTGTACTGTTTCAGTCACTAACTCTGCTGGTTTTCTCTCTAAATTAATTCCAGGATTTTGAACAAGATCAGGCAGTGAATTTCCCCCAATGCTGGATATTACCTGACCTTCAGGTACTGATGTTTTCTGTTTGATTAGTTTATGTTCTAAATCATCTCTAAGTTCACTAGTATCACCTTTTTTCAACATTTCCAATTTTTTATCAATGCTTGAACTGTCTGAATCGGGTCTTGTGCTCATCTTTGCAATGTTACTCTGAAGGTTTGAAAAACTCATGGAACCAAACAAGATATCCTGTCCTGGTTCCCATCCTGTAGTTTTGGCACCTGGCTTTGGAAGTTCATCTCCAAAAGATGCTTTGTGCACCAAAATTCCCTCTGAAAGCAAAACATTTAATAAATCAATTATTTACTAAAAACAGTACTACATTATAGAGATTGAGAAGTAAGCTATACCAAGTCATGTATGGAATATTGAAGATGTCCTCATTGCTAACATGCTTATGTGATCTTTCAGACCAAACAACAGAGCTTTTACTTCAGATTTGTCCACTGTATGAACAGTCAAGAAAAAGTGTGTGACCAGACAGTACCACCCTGGAAAAGAAGTTATATGGGAGGAACTAAAAAAGACAGCTTCTTTCATGCTGAAAACCATGTGACAATGACATCATTAAAATGGCGTCACATGTGCGATGCTTTCTGATGACATTTCCCAAGATTTTCAACATTTTATTGAAACAAACTCAACAAATGTACAGTTTTAAACATAAACAAGAGGGCCATGATGGCCCTATATCGCTCACCTGACTACCTTGGCTATAATACAAGGGGTCATGATTCTAAAATTATTCGTAGAGGTCCACAACACAATGCTAAGTAACATTCCAAATATCTATTCTCTGCCTGTCGGCCTTGTGGTTGATCAAAGTTTTCCCTATATAAGCCTATATGAAAACAAGTGGAGGGTTAATATTGACCAGGGGGTCATGATTTGAACAATCTTAGTAGAGGTCCACTAGGCATTTCTACATGCCAAATATCTAATCTCTAGACCTTGTGGTTTCAGAGAAGAAGATTTTTTAAGTTTTTCCTATATAAGCCTATGTAAAACCAAGTAACCCCCGGGCAGGGTCAATTTTGACCAGAGGGTCATAATTTGAACAATCTTGGTACAAGTCCACTAGCCAATGCCACATGCTAAATATCTAAGCTCTAGGCCTTGTGGTTTCAGAGAAGAAGATTTTTTAAGTTTTTCCTATATAAGCCTATGTAAAACCAAGTGACCCCCCGGGCTGGGTCAATTTTGACCCGGGGGTCATAATTTGAACAATCCTGGTAGAGGTCTACTAGACAATGCTACATGCTAAATATCTAAGCCCTAGGCCTTGTTGTTTCAGAGAAGAAGATTTTTTAAGTTTTTCCTATTTGTTGCCATAGCAACCAGAGTTCTGCATGGAATGGAATTCTTTGAACAAGTTTGATAAAGCTTCACACAAGGAACATTCCTGCAAAATCTCATCAACATTGGCCCAGTGGTTTCAGAGGAGATGTTGTTTGAAGGAAATGGTGGACGGACGGACGACTTACGACGGACCCCGGATGGTGAGTAATCCTAATAGCTCACTCTGGCACTTTGTGCCAGGTGAGCTAAAAAAGCAGAAAATGTGTTGGTATTAATGTCATATCCCTTTAAAGTCCACTCATGATCACCAAAAGTAGTTATTTTCAAGAAGAAGTAACTTTTGGTGCCGGCTCAACAAAATTATAACGTGATATAACACCGAAACAAACACTATCCTCTACCTATTATATAGTACTAGCCAGAAAGTCTATTATCAATCAATCTGACTCAGATTTACCTTTAGCTAAGACGTCTTGAGCGTAGTACAAAATAGCCTCATAACAATATTTGAGCTGGTCCTGTTTCAGTATTATATTCCGTCTTCTCCATAACATTTTGCCCGCTACTTCCTGGATGTTGATGATCCCGTCCCCGTGATTTATTTCCTGCATTCCAACATATATCAGCTGGAACATTCCACTTCTTCCCACTCCGTTACTGAAATACATGATAGACCAATAGATAGATCGATAGATAGACCAATAGATAGACTGACAGATAGACGATAGATACACTGATAGATAGACCAATAGATAGACTGATAGATAGACCAATGGATAGACTAATAACCAAACGTACAGATTTTTCTAGAGCATTTTAACAGAGTGCTTCAACCTGTCCTTTTTTTAGTACCCCCCTCTCCCCGCTCTGCCCTTTTGGTGTAACCCACATATCAAAAGATATAGAAACCATTTAAAATCTTTGGAGAAGCATCTCTTAGCTTAATAAAAGAACTTTTCATTATATAAAGTTGTTAAAGGATATTTTCTGATACTCGAGCAATGCAAAAAATGCCCTGCCACTAACTCAGTGCACCCTGTCCTTTTTTTTGAGGGCACATTGCTAGAATAATCCTTACTAGATATGTCCACTGGAAAACCTGAGAGAAAGTTTAATGGTTATATGTCAAAGAGCTGATCAAGGTACAACCTGAAGAATAATGAAGTAGTGGTATTGCTGTGGTAAAATGGACTTGTTGATTTGCAATTTTGACAGGTCTTTGAATATTCAAAGGGGTTTTCAGTGAAAATGTACCGACTATCGACTAACTTAGCTAACAGACCCTCTGATCCTGAGGCATGCACACTACCACTGCCACACTCTGGCTCCGAAGTTAACTTACCCACAATGGACTACAATGGGTTTCATCAGACTTCTTTGTTGCCTGTAGAAACTGTGAACCTCTGTGATAAACTGCAGAATGTGTGAAACCTTGTCTGGAAATCCACTGGAAAACAGGCAGAAATTTCGATATTGTAAGTTTTTTACACAAGAGTTGTCTGAAAGACGGTGTGCTCAACTATTCAAAAGGCTTTGATATAAGTGAAATCTAATTCTTTCAACAACTCATAATTTTGTCAAAATGCAATTAAGATATATGGGATTTGTTTGAGTATTCTAATCTACTTCAAATACTTGAGTGAAGTTTTGTTCCAGGTCCTGACATACTTTTGAAGACAGCAATTTGCAAGAAAATATTTAGAAGGAGTTTTCTAGTCCAAAATGGGGCAAAAGTGTATCGCACGTATAGAGAATTCATTATCAGATTTTTAGCTTGCAAAAGATCAATATTGTATAAGCATATAACTGAGACATAAAATAAAGGAATAATAGTTTCATGAAATAAATAGGGAATTCAGCATCTAAGAATCAATATAAGCAACCTACCAAAAAACATGACCAAGGTAAATCTACATTCTTTGAACTAATTTAAAAGTCTATCTGCATTTTTAAAGCATAGCTGAGTTTACTACGCATACTACACATGTTACAAAGTACAAACTATACATGTGAACAAAGACCACTGTTTGGAAGCTACAAATGTGGTCTTTGTTTGCAGGTGGTCTTTATTCACAGATGTGTCTACTATATATAATAGTGCACGGTGATGTCCCTGCTGGTCATTTTCGCAGGGTGGTCTTTATTTGGAGGTGGTCTTTAACACAGGTTTAACTATATAATGAAACATTGGAAGTATCGTACCTTACTGGCCAAGCGTTATAGTGTAAATGCACAAGCGTTCTTCCTGTCCGAGTCTGAAAATATGAATATTATGTCGGTATTTAACTAATTCATTTACTGTTGATTGCGAAACAAGTTCTTGCAACTTCCCACTCTCAAGACTCACTCTAAATGGAAATCAATCTAAAAGAGAGAGAGGCAACGTGGAATATAGTGTCTTGCCTAAGGTCACAACCACTACATGGCATTGGTGGGGATTAAACCTATTACCCTCTGACCCTGTGATGAACATGCTACCACTGTGCCATGTGCTACTGTTACACAGTTTTCTCAATGGGAGCATGTTACACAGCCTGGTGATCATAAAACTTTTGTCACGCTCTATTCAGTTTTGTGCTCAAACTATGAATCAATATAATATTAGAACATTTTATAAATCTTAACAAAATTATGTCTAACATGCTTTCTATACGAATTTTAAATGACTTTCAAAATTGTGTCTCTTTTAATTTGCATATGTGTACAAAGCTTCAAGTGAAAAACACTTCATACTCAAACTTAGTCAAACAAGAAAAAAGTTATAATCATAATCACAAGGCAAGGTATATCTAGTTGCAATCAGCTGTTTAATATAAAACATAGGTTTATCAAAACCATGTTCTCTTTTATGACAACTAAATTAACTAAGAGGCATTGTGGCATATATATAGAGAGTATCTTCATTTGGGTGATCGATCAGTCATTGAAGGAAAGTAACTTAAGTTGTAAAAATCTGCCACTGATATTAAATACATAAATTTAGCAGGTTAACAAAGATTTACCTCAGCATGTCTCAGGTGCAGGATCCTCTCTGTCCACAACTGTTTATGTTTAATGCTTTGTAAGGTCAACTGCACTGGCCCATGATCCATCGTGTGACCTTTATCCATCGGTAAATACGATGGAAACTTCTGTGAATACAAAAAGATAAATGTCAGAATTTTTCGCAAATACCAAATAATTCCTGATTTCAACTCTATATCATCATCCCTTCAGTGTAACAACACTGTAATTCTTATCAAAATACCGCAAAGAAGGATAATACTCGTTGCTACACAGGGTTGATATATAAAAAAATATATATCTATCTGTTTTCAATTCATGGTACAATAAAAAGGATGTAGATACAGGTCAAGGTAAAAGATTGTTTGCTCCTATCTGGTACCTGTTACTCAAACATTCTCAATGTCTGACCCTTGGTAATATATGGAGAAATGTATTAAATGCAAGTCAGGCTTTGATACTACTTTGTGGCAAGGAGTTGTACAGTATTACAGTTTAGTTACAGGTACTTATTATAGCATTTCCTGTTTCAGTGCTCCCAGACAGTGCAACAAGAACCTTTACACCTTGTTCATATACCATCCGCCTAAAACCTCTACACCCTGTTTATATACCATCAGCTTACCTTTCCTGTTTCAGTGCTCCCTGACAGTGCAACAAGAACCTTTACACCTTGTTCATATACCATCCGCCTAAAACCTCTACACCCTGTTTATATACCATCAGCTTACCTTTCCTGTTTCAGTGCTCCCTGACAGTGCAACAAGAATCTCTACACCTTGTTTCATACGCCACTCGCCTATAACACTACACCCTGTTTATATACCATCAGCTTACCTTTCCTGTTTCTGTATCCCCAGAAAGTGCAACAAGGACCTCTACACCTTGTTTCATAAACCACTCCCCTATAACACTACACCCTGTTTATATACCATCAGCTTACCTTTCCTGTTTCAGTGTCTCCAGATAGTGCAACAAGGACCTCTACACCTTGTTCATATACCATCAGCCAGTAATCTATCAATGTGACAGGTAATGGTGCCTGAGTTGCTATAAACTTGGGGCATGATGGAGACAGGTCCTGGAAAACATAGTTCAAACACAGTTTTAATACACTTCACAGACTTTCTCTTTTGTAAGTAAGGTTGCTTTAGCCTTACTAAACTCTGGTCATGTTTGACTCAGTTCAAAGAGAACTGCAAGTTCATGAGCAACTGGTTTATAATACTTGTACACTTTAAGTTCTTTTAATACATATTGTACATACAAAACATTATTAATTACTCAAAAACACATACATCTACTATTTAACAGTACAAATAATTTTGTCCATGTAAAACCACTTCTAAACAATTATTACATAAAATCCCTATAAACTGTAATTTCAAGGAACAAGATTTAGAAAACATTCATTTTCTTAGACCATTACAGACCAGTTCTTACTGATAATGGGAACCTAGTACTGGTCCTTCCCAGAAAAATGGTTTAGAAAACTGCTCACCTGTACATAACTGAAATACTGATAGAACAGGCATTACCCCCTCATCCCCAACCCCTTTAAATATAGAAAAATATAGAACCATTGTTGAAATACATGCTGACATTTGTTAATGTCCAGTTAAAAGATTACACAAGAAAGTTGCTTACATTTATCCAACTTGCATTCATATAGTCATCACTAAAAGTTGTTAACAACACTCTGGAATCATCATCTGAAAACAAATAAAGAATGAAAAAGCAACAGAAAACCCAACCTAAAGTCCCAGTGGCACAATTACAAGTAGCTCTTATTTTACATAGAAAGATGTCTTACCAGTGGAAATGACCTTTTTTTGTACCAAACACATTCTTAACTGCTTTTCCAATCAATAAGTACACGACTATTGTTAAAAATATAGCGCAGTATTTTTTTCAATGATATCGCAAAAAATAAGGAAGGCTTTTCGTGAATAAACAACTTGAATACGACAGAAAGGCATATGAGAACATTGTTTTAGAGTGAATAGAAAATGGTTCTATCATTATCCTATCAGTAAACTAATTTTACTATATCAGTAAATTCAAAGTGATCCTGGGACTTTAAATTCTAGACATAATATATAAACGATGCAACGACTCAAAGCTACATATAAGTTTGTCATTAGACACTAGTGGAATTTTGTGAAAATAAAAAATTGTCATAAATTTTTTTAATATGACTGTATGTCTTATTTCAGAATTTACTCCTGACATCTTGTCATCAGGACTTCATCTTGAAACAGTAATGTAGAATTATAAAATGATTATAGTAAAGTTAATAGATCAGATGTAAGTAAATGGACATTTAAAACATTGGCCCACTGGTAGTGCAGTTTGTTGTGCGTATAAAGCAAGTAAATGTTAATCTTTATAGAACACTAATGCATTACAGCCTCAGATAAGGAAACTGTTCAAATGCACAGTTTGTATACACTTAATTTTGAGTGATAAAGTGCAAAATAGACTACATTATATATTCTTGAAAAGAGAACCATTTTGAAAATGAAACAATAGTCTATAATTAAGACAGATACATGTATGAGAATTATGACTATATGTATTTTCATTGTCAACGGGTAGCAGTGGTAATAAACCCACTGCCTCTCTGCTTGAGTGTGATCACAATAGGAATGAAAGTTTGGTAACAACTCAATAAGAAAAGGAAGATTATTTTATAATCAAAATTAAATAAATTTGTATAATAAATTATTTTCATTGAAACTTACATGGCATGACATCCTGATCTCTATTTTTCATTGGGTAACATCTAGCGATGGCCAGTTTCTGCTGCCTACCTGCTTTGTCCTGCTCTTCCATTAATTCCTATATGGTACAAAACATAATCAATTACCAAATGATATTCATCTCTTCTAAGCTAGCAACTTGCACATGAAACTTCAACCAGGAATATATGTCCAATATTGGGCATCATTTTGCCAAAAACCATGCAAGAGTTAAGGAACTTGGTGCTATGACCTTGTTTATTGATCCTGCAGATCTATGCAAAGTTTCAATTCAATACTAGCAGTAGATAGGGGGTTAGCAACTTGCTGATTAAACTTTAACTTGGGAAAGTGGCGCAGTTTTGCAAAATATCATTAAAGAGTTATGGGACTTCATGTTATGAAATTTTTATTGACCTAAATGACATGTGAAATGTTTAAACCTACCAGTTTTCAGGATTTTCCAAATGAAAACAGGTACATCTTTTGCCTAAATTCATGAAAGATTTATGGTATTTGATACTGTTAACTTGTTTATTGACCAATATTTGCTGTAGCTTGTGGAGATAACAACTTGCAGACAAACCTTTTACCAAGATTTTCTTATTCCAAATAGGCGCATAATTTTTTTTATCAGCATTCAAGTAATCAGCATTCATGCAAGAGTTACTGGAGTGGACTTACTATGATTTGCTTAATGACCAAGAAGACATTTACAAAGTTTCAACTAAACATCTACATTAGGTTTGGAGGTAGGACTTTGCAGGCAAACTTTAACCAAAGTGTGAACAGATGCAAAAATGAATAGAATAGCTTGCATCAATATTCATACATTCAAGCTAAAAATTATTTCTTTGTAAAACAGCAATGCCATTTTTTTAATCATACAAGTTTCAATTAATACATACATGTATGTATTACAACTTCAAATATGATTCTGTTTTTAACTTAATACAATTACCCACTGCAGTATCTGTTACAAAATCTGATTTATTTGATGATAGTTTCATACCTTCCATACAACATCTAATGGTGTGGGCCCACTACATAATGGTTTCTCGAAGCCCTCCACAAACTTGGCCAGTTTTTCCACCTCGGCAACAAACCTGTCCCGTTTGGACTTGTCCTTGTATGGATCTTTAGGCTGGGTTTGTAAACTGGAGTTCTTTAACTGGTCCTCTTTCTGTTGTTGAATCTCCTGGGCTGTGAGCACCTGTCGTAAGAAAACCATATATTGTCAGGACTGTACCATACTGTTTTAGGCTTACCCTATACAAATTTGTTTACTCTTAACCACTAAAACAAGTTCTTATCACCTTGATTAATTGCCCTTGGGACTATGTTGAAAATGTCTAAGCTCTGGGCATTTTTGAGAAGAAAATTTGTCCTTTCCATCTCCATGCAAAAAGACAGAGGAACTCCATATAATTGATATGTCTAACTGGCGGATACTACCTAGATGGCATGGGAGGGGATCAAACTCCGGTACTCAACTGGCGGATACTACCTAGATGGCATGGGAGGGAATCAAACTCCGGTACTCAACTGGCGGATACTACCTAGATGGCATGGGAGGGGATCAAACTCCGGTACTCAACTGGCGGATACTACCTAGATGGCATGGGAGGGAATCAAACTCCGGTACTCAACTGGCGGATACTACCTAGATGGCATGGGAGGATCAAACTCCGGTACTCAACTGGCGGATACTACCTAGATGGCATGGGAGGGAATCAAACTCCGGTACTCAACTGGCGGATACACCTAGATGGCATGGGAGGGATCAAACTCCGGTACTCAACTGGCGGATACTACCTAGATGGCATGGGAGGGAATCAAACTCCGGTACTCAACTGGCGGATACTACCTAGATGGCATGGGAGGGAATCAAACTCCGGTACTCAACTGGCGGATACTACCTAGATGGCATGGGAGGGAATCAAACTCCGGTACTCAACTAGCGGATACTACCTAGATGGCATGGGAGGGAATCAAACCCTGGTACTCTGCTATCCTGAAGAAAACATGCTTTGACTGTGCTGTGGTGGCTACTATGTTTTAATAGCACTTACCTATAATGTACACCTACATTCCTTTTGTCTTATTCTTTACTGAACAACATTTTTTCTTTAAGTTATAAATTAACTAGAGATGGCAACGAATATCCAGATATCCGAATATTTGTTCAGACTTCCATATAGTCGGACCTAATATAGGTATCCGAATATAATTAAGGTTTGTTCATTGTAAGCATCATGTGTATTTTACAATCTTCTGAGTGAGAGTGTTTGTCTGGTTAAGTGACTTAGTGACTGGTGTGGTACAATAGATCAATCACTTACTGCCATGCAAATCTTTTACTAATCTTTGCATGCATGAATACAGTAGATAGATTCAACAACTGAGAAAGATGTAGTGATACAGCAACTCTTTTCATTCTAGTCTTTAAGTAGTAGGAAGTCTCTGGACAGAATGTAACAGCCATGTGCTATTTCAATATTGCCTAGAATGTATTGTGGTACAGTATGATAGTAAAACTATTGTTTTGGTGACTGGCGATGCTATGAGGGGTAGAGGCAATCATGCAGGGATGTGATGCTGTGAGAGGTAGAGGCAATCATGCAGGGATGTGATGCTATGAGGGGTAGAGGCAATCATGCAGGGATGTGATGCTAGAGGCAATCATGCAGGGATGTGAGGCGATGGCATGGATGACAAGTATCAGTCTACTAATCAAGCTATCACTGGTTCAAATCACAACAAAGATTAGGCATTATTCCAGACGTTACAAAGTGGATACAAAATTAAGTCACATGACCTTTGATCCTAAGTGTGACCTTGACATTGAACCAAGATAGCTTAAACATAGCTGATATCATTATCTTGATATATCATGGTGAATATTTGACCCAAGGTTGATGAAAATCGTTCGCTCAAGTAAGCACTCTCAATACCTTGTCATAAGTACGCTTGGCGGAAAGTTACCATCTGCTTAGACACAGTGTAGATAATGTACAACATGCAGACTCGTAATTGTCTACACAACTTACAAAGGCAGAAGTAACTTCCTTAGCAACCAGTGACTTCCCCTAGCAACCAGTGACTTTACAGACAGCCCAAACAAGGGTACAGATTAACTGCATAGCTGGCTATATGTACCAGAGTTTGTAGATACACATGTTTTTGCAGTTAGTACAGTGCAACCACTCATGAACGAACAACCATAGGAACACAGAAATGTGTTTGTTGTAGAAAAGTGTTGTGCTGGAGAGGTCATTTCCTGATATAATTGATGCAATGGGAAAGAAAATGTGTGTCTTTTGGTGGAGGTTGTTGCTCTAGAGAGGTGTTGTTTGGGGATGTTGGACTGTATATACTTATGCTGTGAATTTATTAGATTACAAATTTATTTACATGAAACAAAAAGTAAGATCTGTATTAAATGGCTGGCTTTTCTACAGACAACACAAATGTTGTTTATCAGCATTGTAAACAATCACATCTTTGATTTTCTGGAGTATTTTAAGCACTACTAGGTACTAGTATCTGTGTGAATATTGCCATACCCATCCATAAAACCTTACCTTTACCTGCTAATAAAGAACAATGATCTAGTAAAGTTTCATGTCTTAGGAGAATACTTAAAAGATAATAAGAAATGTGTCCCTGCATTTTATCTTTGGATGAAATACAGTCATGAGTGTAGATATGTAGTAATTAAATTAGGAGTGCATAACACAAGTAAATTAATTATTCGCATCCATATGACTGACTTTGTGCAATGATGAATTCCGACAGCGATTTATTATTTCTATTCTAACTTCATATTGTCTTTGAAAAATATGCCGAAATATGTTCATCACCTAACAACACTTCTTTACTACTTATATACTTGGTGAGTAGTCCTAATAGCTAACCCTGGCATTTTGTGCCATGTGAGCTAAAAAACTACCTTTTTATCTGAAAGTAATTCTTACCTCTATCATTTAACAATTTATATCAGTGGCCCTAAATTCATATAATGCCTTCCTTCCTATAATTATGAGCTTCCTGTGTACCAAGTTTGGTCACAATAGCTCGCTTTTACCAAAAAGTTATCAAAATGTAAGATCATGTGACTTAAAATATGCCACACAAAAGTAAATATGTGACATGACACAACACTAAATATGTGACATGATACAATAGTATGTCTGTGACCAGAATAAAAGTGAGTTTCAAATGCTTGCTATTGGCCAAGTTGGTCCAGTGTTCTCAGGTATGAGATTCCAAAATTCAAAGCCAAAATCCTGCTTTTTCAATGTAAACAAATAAAGAAAAACAAATTAAAGAAAGGATCTCACAGCCTGGAATCATGACCAGGCCTGAAAAAAAGCAGGTCTGTTTTTTTACTGTATATTGGGAAATATTCGAGTTGGTTTAATTTTCGCTATTTTTGCGAATTTCCCACTTTGCGGATTACAAAATCTCACAAAAGGTTCATTTCACATAGATCTACTATTTATAGAGAATCCTCCTTTTAGAATTCAAAATTCACAAATAAGTCTGTTTGCTCACAATTCACAAAATTTTTGTCGCGTGAAAAGCACTTTACAAAACATCTGTAGACTGCCTTTATTCCTACTGTTAGACTGCCTTTATTCCTACTGTTAGACTGCCTTTATTCCTACTGTTAGACTGCCTTTATTCCTACTGAAGTTAGGTATCATTTATCAAATGGTGAAAGGTTTACAGAGTCTCTGTGTTATAAATATGAGTTATGTACATTTTACAGAAGTTTTGACATGTTACCTTTGGTGCCAGTAAACTTTCTGAAGATTCAGCCCTTGCGTCCGGACTTGATGACAAAATTTCATCTAATGACGAGGCTGTCGACAGCTGCCTGTTAACAGGAATATTTGTTGAAGACGACGTCTGTGATTTTTGTCGCTGTGGTTGAGATGGCTTAATCTCTACAGGCGAGCTTGGTCTTACCTGTGCATCTAAACAACAAAGAGTAAACATTGACTTCAGTGCTAAATGTAAACTAATCATTTGTTCTACAAGGCTGCTGCTAAAAATGAACTGTTCAAATTTGTAATCTGTGAAACTGTCTTTTACCTTTTAAAGTTCAATGATCACTTTTAATATTCACTGATAATGAATTTACTGATATAATAATGATAAAACTGTGTTCTGTTTACTCTAACACTATGGGCTGTGTTTCCTTTATAAACATACAGGTAAAAGGTTGTTTTTTAAATTAAGATAAAATACAGCATTTTTATCCAAGGATGACATGCCGCACATAATGATGTGACGTATGTAAACAAGCCTGTCCTATGGCATTCTGCGTTTTAAAGTTAAAATGATGTACTGCTACAAGTTGAATATAGTTCAGTTTGTTTTCAAAGAAAATGATGTGTTAGAATCGAAATAATAAATATGTGCCAATATTTTATCATTAAATAAAATACATTCAATCCTTCTAATGGGAAAAATTAATTGTGCTACATAGTCGTGATTTAATTAGTACTCATTCAAACTCTTGACTGTATTTTATTCAATGATTAAATACAGTGACACAATGTTGATGTATGTCTTTTTTTTGCATTCAAGTCATTTATTCAAGAAAAAAGTCTCGTAACTAAAGAATGTATTTGATATTTTTTGCAATATTATCTTAAGAAATGCTTCTTTTATGTACAAATAATGGTCAATTTCACTGGTGAGACATCTTTCTTGATACTATTAAAACTGAAGTGCTGAAGTGAGCATGTGCCTTTAAAGCTTTTGCTAGTACAAACATCCCTATTGACAGATAGCATTTTTCATTTCATTTATATGTTATAATAATGAATTCAGTGAATGTAAACTTTATGTATAAGTTATCTTTAATGGAAATTTAGATATACAGTCGGACATGCCCTTGAGTTAAGTGACATCCTAACCTATGCGACCACTTTGAATTCCTTCCTTGCGATTTCAAGCAAAAAGTCTGAGTGAAGACAACACCTGTCTTAAAAGACCACAATTGCAATTTCCCCGTTAACAGCAGATTTTTTACTGTACTCTGTTTTTTAGTTCAGACTAAACTAGAACAATAAATATTAGCCTACATGTGTACCTGGGAGTTTCACCTGACTTTGTCCTTGTTGGTAGTTTCCACTCATTGAACTTATTGGCTGGTAACTTTGTGTGACTGGTTGCTGTGGTTGGACTGGTTGTTGTGGTTGGACTGGGTGTTGTGGTTGGACTGGTTGCTGCGGCTGGACTGCTTGCTGTTGTTGAACTGGATGCACAGTCTGACCTTGACCTTGTGAAGGTGGAGGAGAAAAACTCTGCTGTTCTGGGTGACCTTGACTAACACTGGGCACTACTGTTGGTTTTAAAACTTGAGGCTGTAAAACGGACTGGTTGTTATTAACCTGTCTTTGGGATGGTATCTGCTGATACTGCTGAGAGATACCAGTCTGACTATACTGGCTAGGTGTCTGCCCATATTGAACTTGACCTTGAATTTGACCTTGAAAATTCTGGCCATACTGCTGGGGAACAGTTTGATTTGGAACGCCAGGTCTTTGGTTTGATGGAATTTGCCCCTGCTGCTGACTAAGCTGTCCATGAGAAAACCCTTGCTGACCTTGACTACTTGAAGACTGAATTTGAGGCAAGGTTTGTAATCCTTGTGTGGCTGGACTTTGTCCCATGGGTTGACTCTGACTTGGCATTTGACCTTGTGTGGCTGGACTTTGTCCCATAGGTTGACTCTGACTTGGCATTTGACCTTGTGTGGCTGGACTTTGTCCCATGGGTTGACTTTGACTTGGTATTTGTCCTTGTGTAAACTGTCTGTTAACATGTGTCTCTGTATAATTTGGTGCTTGAGGTCTCTGAGGCTGTTGTCCCATTTGTTGACCTTGAAACAGATGCTGTGAAGTTTGTCCTTGACCAAACACAGAAGGCTGAGACTGCTGACCTATAAACTGACCTTGTGCATGTTGCTGTGTGCTGAGGCCTTGAATAACCTGTCCTTGACCTGACGCTGGTGGAATCACAGGTACATTTTGTGTTGGCGGGTTTTGTGACATAGCTGTCACAGGACTGTATCCTCCTATAAGCTGACCTTGTCCCTGACCCCCTACATTATGTGGCTGCATTCTGCTTTGTTGCGAATGTGCCGCCTGCTGACCCATGTGTTGTTGAGTCTGTACATTCGGCTGAGGAGTAACTGATGTTGGGTTAGCATATCTTGGTCCTGCCTGCATTACCCCCACCCCATACATAGAATGTGCAGGAGATGAATGCTGTGGGTAGTTGACATTTTGTCCTTGAGGAAACTGTGAGTGTTGAAACTGCTGAAGGTTCTGTTGGCCAGTAACAGATGATGGTGGCATTACTTGCTGCTGAGTCATAGATGATGTTGGTGATGCAAACCTTGGCCCAGTCTGTAAATTTCCATCAACAACCATTGAACTTGTTGGAGCAGTGTATTGGGTTTGAGGGAAGTTTTGCTGCTGTTGCTGTTGCAAGTTCTGTTGACTACCTACTGCTACAG
This sequence comes from Saxidomus purpurata, assembly GCA_022818135.1. Lineage (NCBI taxonomy): Eukaryota > Metazoa > Mollusca > Bivalvia > Venerida > Veneridae > Saxidomus > Saxidomus purpurata. Next base: position 5,572,232 of record JAFMSR010000009.1, read on the forward strand.
ATGGTACTCCTTGTTGCTGGGCAATGGCAGAAGGTCCAAGCTGAATGTTACTGCTTGAATTAGGTGTTGAAAATGGAGGCTGCTGGAACTGGGAAAAAGCTTGCTGTGAAGCAGGGACCTGTGTTTGCTGTTGATGCTGGATTTGTTGCTGCCCTACATGTTGCATTTGACCTTGACCAGATTGCTGATAAAGAGGTTGTTGCTGCCCAGGCAACTGCTGACCTGGAGGATACTGACTTGTTTGACATTGAGCTGTCTGACTTTGGTTATACTGTGCTACAGTTGTTGGTGGTAAATTGACTTGACCTGCATGTTGCGCACCCTGGCTATACTGTGTATTACCTTGACCATGGTTGTACTGTGGTTGAGCCTGACTGTATTGGCCTACTTGCTGAGATGAATGCTGAGGTGCTTGAAGTACTGTCTGACCCTGACCTATCTGCTGTTGTTGAGAAGGTACCGGCTGGGACATCTGCTGTACAGATGTTTGGAATTGACTTGAACTTGGCTGAAACACCTGTCCTTGACCTTGTGGATGGCCTGACTGCATCTGAGGTGTGTGTGTTATTTGAGACTGCTGTGGCTGTTGTGGAGATGCAGTCTGCCGCTGAAATTGACCTCCAGAATATCCTGGTTGTGTCGTCTGCTGTTGACCTTGAACTTCCTGGAGATTTACTTGACCCTGTCCTTGTTGTGGAAAAGGGCCTTGAGGCATATTTCTGAAATCCTGGCCTTCACTTCCAGGGGAGAAAACTGGACCTCCCACTGCTGATACGGTGTTAGTGACCTCCCTTGTGATAGGCATGGACTGAGGGGGCACCACAGGTTGCATCTGTGAACCAGGCATATGCTGCATCTGTTGCTGTGGGAGAGGTTGAGAATAAGCTGCAGGCTGACTATACTCACCTGCTTGCACCTGACCCTGCATTGACTGAATTGGAGTATTCTGACCTTGGATGGCTCCTTGATGTCCATAAGTAAATTCGTGATTAGCAAAGTCTACATTCTGGGCATAGAAACCCTGTTGGTCTTGGCTTTGTTGAGGCAGTTGGGCCACATTTGGTTGAACTGGTTGACCTGACTGGGGTTTTAATGACCTTGAGACTGTTGGCCTTTGACCTGTCTGTATGTATGTTGACTGTGGAGTAACTGGCTTATCTTTCTTCCATCTCTGATCTAATGGAACATAGTCAGATTGTGAGCCAGGCTGCTGTGATGTATCTACTCCACCTGGTATTTCATCTTGACCTTGGGTATAACTAGTCTGACCTTGACCCATTTGTTGTTGGAATGGCAAATCTGTGCCGTATAAAGAGCTTCCCATTTGTGAAGGACCTAGATCCATCCCCTGCTGACCTCTATAGGCAGTTTGACCTTCAGATGTAGAAACTTGACCTGCTCTGCTAACTGGTTGGTACAGATGACCTTGTGTAAGGTCAGGTCCTGGTTGCCTTGGTAACATTCTAAGTGCGGCTTGATCAGTTGGTCCAAGTCTACCATCAATCCTATGTCTAAAATGATGAAAGTTCAAAGAATTATGTGGATCTAAATCAAGGAAAAAGCTCTTCTTTTAATACTTCATTATTTATTTAACATAATTATCAGTCAATGCAACTGGTCTAGTTATACATAGCAATAAGTATAAAAAAAATTGTAAATTCAATATTTTAACACAATTGATAATTTCTCCTGTATACATAAAGAAGGATTTGAGCGTGAGATACCTTACAAAGTTTATCACTTTAAAAGTCAGAATCTATTTTTGGCTGCTGAAATTCCCTCTAACATAATTTATACACAACATTTACAAGTGTGCATGCGTTAATATGCTTGAATTTGCATTGTTATAAATGAGCTCGCATGATTTATAACAAATTGTAGTCAATATTACTATACTTCCGGTATCGCCAACAAAATAATAAACAAGAAACAGGCAATGCCACGAAACCAGGTTTTCAAAAATGTTGTTCTGATTCAAGTTACAAAGTAGACATGAAATAATATATCATATCTTTTTAAATTACCTCCAAAAGAGATATGACCTTTGACTGCCAAATCAAGTTAAAATCATGTAAACAGGATTTTCAAGTTAAGTCACTGTGACCTTGACCTTGGAGCCAGCCATGCGGAACATGCGTCTGCACGTCATCTTGATGTGGTAAACATTTGTCTGAAGTTTCATCAAAATTCTTCAAAGGGTTGAAGAGTTACAGAGCGGACAGGATTTTCAATGTTAATGTCACTGTGACCTTGACCTTGGAGCCAGCCATGCGGAACATGCGTCGCCGTCATCTTGATGTGGTAAACATTTGTCTGAAGTTTCATCAAAATTCTTCAAAGGGTTGAAGAGTTACAGAAGCGGACAGGATTTTCAAGTTAATGTCACTGTGACCTTGACCTTGGAGCCAGCCATGCGGAACATGCGTCTGCACGTCATCTTGATGTGGTAAACATTTGTCTGAAGTTTCATCAAAATTCTTCAAAGGGTTGAAAGAGTTACAGAGCGGACAGGATTTTCAATGTTAATGTCACTGGACCTTGACCTTGGAGCCAGCCATGCGGAACATGCGTTCTGCACGTCATCTTGATGTGGTAAACATTTGTCTGAAGTTTCATCAAAATTCTTCAAAGGGTTGAAGAGTTACAGAGCGGACACAATTTCGTTTGACGCCCGCCCATCCGCCCATCCGCCCATCCGCCCGCCATACCCCAATCTAATAACCAGGATTTTCAAAATTGAAAACCTGGTTAATAAAAGTGTTTGAATGGAGGAGTAAAAAAGCACAGCTAAAATTTCATAGAATGCACAGAATGTTATGAGTTTAAAGCAGCAACATTATGTTAGCGCAGTAAAAGGTACCTCTTCGAATTTTTTTTATTTAATTTAAAAATAGAAATATATTTTACTTTTGAGTGATATACCAGATCATTTATCATTTACCATGATTTGTCGTTCAGACGCTTCATAATTAATCACTCAGGCCTTTGTAATTAGATTACTACACATACACCAAAAGTTCAACCATACCTCACATGGTCAGGACTGGCTGGTACGCTACCAGGCATCTGAGGTATATGTACCGGTGATGCTGTACCACTGTTAGGCAGGGAACCACCCTGTGAAATGTAGTCTTGGACATTAGGATGGACTGATGTTATCGGAGGGGAACCATCCTTCTTACCGAAAGTTTTAGGCTGAAAGTAGAACAGATGCGCATCAGTTAAATATATATCTTCCCCAATGAAGATTTTAATTTCTAATTTATTGAAAATTAACATTATACCCCGATGCTGTAATACATTGAAAAGCATAGGGAGGTCTTGACTAGAGTTATGATGAATACAGTTCTTTATTACCTACATTCTTGAAATAAGAATTATCACAATTTCTTCATACCTTCATAAAAGGGAGATAATCTTTCAATTTTGGCCCATCAAACATGGCTGCCACTGTATGTGCTGGTGGGTGGGGTACTCCAGATGTGTCTGGCATCTGGCCATCATCTGCTGGGTCTACAGGCGCTGCTTTAGGTACTACAGGTCTTGCAGGAGCAGGGGCTATAAGTAAAACAGCAAACTGGTATACAATGTGAAATAAAAGATGCAAAGGTGCACTTTTTATGTAACGTTTTGGCCTGTAAAGACATGACTTGTAAGTACTCTTTTTAAAAGCAGAGAAAATAAAAATGGGGGAAAACTGACAAAATAATTTTCAATATTTGCAGGACTTTTTAGCCTCAAGAAACCTTTTTGGGCGGTTTTTGGGAACATTCATAAAACTTTACATTTATCATATTCTGTGTTTCAACTTGCAACACCTTCTTTTGACTGCAGAAACTGGTTTTATTTTTCCTGTTTCATTAAGAGAGATGGCAAACAAGTAAGGCTCGTGTACCTTTTGGTTTATACTTGTTGTATATTTTCTGTCGCTCGTCATGTTGGACCTTACAAACATTTTGACATCTGATCAGCAGACGTCCTACATTCGTCTCAAGCTTCTTGTAGAAATCAAAGCCTTTCTGTGACTTGGCTTTTAAATCCTCGTACACATCGTACGAGTTTATCAGGTCTCGTATGGTCTGTTCCCGCCTATAAATATAATAAAATACTGTCTTCCAGCCTTTCCAACTAAATATCTAAAATGGACATGACTCTTATTCAATGTGGACAGTATGGTAACTTAGATTTTAGAAAAGTGTTCAATGATAATTAAGTGGATGAATAGCAAACAAGGCAGATGTATCCAGATTGCATTGATATGCAGGCAGACCTGGATCCGCACTACTTACTTCCTGTTAGCATGGAAAGAGTTAATACTTCTTATGTCTAAAACATGTTTAATCAATCTACAGAATTATAACCTATACATACAACTTTCTGTTTTCCTTTTTCTAGAAAATGGGACAATATTCACTAGTCACCTACCTGACAATGGCTTCACTTGTAGCTTTTCTACTACTAGCGTATTCACAAGTCACCTACCTGACAATGGCTTCACTTGTAGCTTTTCTAACACTAGCGTATTTAGCATCACCTACCTGACAATGGCTTCACTTGTAGCTTTTCTAACTCTAGCGTATTTGGCATCACCTACCTGACATGGCTCACTGTAGCTTTCATTCCGCGCCTGAGCTTTTCTAACACTAGCGTATTTGGCATCACCTACCTGACAATGGCTTCACTTGTAGCTTTTCTAACACTAGCGTATTTGGCATCACCTACCTGACTATGGCTTCACTTGTAGCTTTTCTAACACTAGCGTATTTGGCATCACCTACCTGACTATGGCTTCACTTGTAGCTTTTCTAACACTAGCCTATTTGGCATCACCTACCTGACAAGGGCTTCACTTGTAGCTTTTCTAACACTAGCGTATTTTGCGTTAGCATCAGTAAGTGCTCTCAGTATGTTACTCTGGGCAGACAGATTCTGTCGAATCAGATTCATACTCTTATCATGCTTCTTAAGCTGCTCTGAAAACAAAACCTGAAATAAACAATTAACTATCGTAAATTGAGGGATTTTCGTGTGATGAAAATTTGACAGTTTTACAGAAATTTTAGATTCTGAAGTACTGTAAATGAGGGTAATATTCATGAAGTTTAAATTTTCACTTTTTTCATAAATTTCTCACTTTGCTAACTTAAAATCTGTGAAAGATTCATTTCACATAGATTTAATATTAGAGAATTACTCTTTCGCGAATATAAAATTTGTAAGTCTTTCTGCACACAAATCGCTAAATTTTCATCACGCGAAAATTACCAAGTTTACAGTATTTCAGAATCTAAAATTCATGATAAGAGAATTCTCTTACTATAAATCTATGTTAAATAGATCTTTTTGTGAAGTTTTGAATTAGAGAAAAGGGGAAAATAAGAAAAATAGTGAACATCAAACCATCAAGATTATTACCCATATTTTCAGGCTTGAGATGTAGTTTGTCAAATATGATAAACTTTAAAACATGATCGTTTACAAATTTTCCCAGCAGACACTGTAGTTGACACTGGTTTCCAGTATAGTTTTCATTTTTGTTATCATGTGTTGTAACAAGAGCTGTCCCTCAAAAGTGGAAAGACCCTGGACCAGGTGCCCACACTTGACCTCCCATGTCCTTCAATAAATAAGTGCTTGTAATTATGAAGATCCTTCCAGCAATGAGAGAGTAACCATGCATACAGTTTTCACTTTATAAACATTAAGTGTACCTTGCCTTGAAGTAGGGACTTGGTTTTGCCAGACTACATGCTTGATGTGTAACCTTTCATTATTTTAAAATCCTTCAAAGACTGTAAAGTTATAGTCCGGGACACAAATGTTATGTCATACATACAGGATTCCACCTATAATCTCTAAGTGTGATCCTTGAACTGTTTGGTAAGGATTTGGGTCTTGCACGCGACATGTCATCTTGATGTTTGACAAGCCAAATTATTCTAAACTGTTTGAATGAGTGACAATTACAGTCTGGATCTAAGAAGAAACCATATCCTTCAAACTCTAAGTTTGACCTATACCTTTGAGCTAGGGACATGGGGCTTACATCGACACGTCGTCTTGATGTGCTAGACATTTGTCCCATGTTACTTGTAAAATCCTTCAATGCATGACAAAGTTCCAGTCCAGACACTATGTATGCCATGTTACTTATATACGATCCATGACTACCTTCCAATAAGTTTACCTTGACCTTTGGCTAGGGATGTTAGTTGTATCCTCCATGTTATGTGTAGACATTTATGCCAATTATTTTAAAATCCTTCAATGCATTACAAGTTACAGTCCTCATGAATTGTGATATATGCATGTTATACCTATCAATTAACATAAAACCTAAGTATGACCAGCAGAACTAGGGACTCAGGGACTTGTGGCATCGACACGTCGTCTTGACGCTGGTCATTTAGGTACATGTTGCAATCTCAATGCCTTACCAAGGTACACTTAGGTACGAATGTGTGCATCCAGTGGATTACCAGGTCACACATCATAATCCCATAGTTAAGACTTGGAGATCAAGGACTTTGTGTCTCTGAGTTACTATAAACTTTCCTTGATGTGCTACACATATGGTAAGCATTAAAATCCTTCAATGCATGACAGAGTTAAATCAAAGTCCGGAATTAAAAAAGGGAGGCGCTAGTAATGAAATTCATGCCACTCTTCTAGGACATAAAAATTCCAACACTATCTTAACATGGAAAAACAAGTGACCATTGCCACGCTTGAACCCATGACCTTCAATCAATGAGAGATTATGAAGATGAAGTAAGGAATCAATGCAAGACTTATATAGCTGCCTATTGCCTGAAAGTCTGTTATGTGTGTATGCAAACTAAGCTTTATGTAGGTCTGCATTAGACTGGCTTCCTGTTTACATGACCTGTTATGTCATCCTCCATCACTTCTTTTCTCAGTTGATCCTCAGAAATGTTTGTCTTTGGGTTCCTCATTTCTTAAATTTTTGACAAGAAATTAATCAAATGTTTGACTTAAAGACACTACTCAATATTGAAGAAGAATGACATAAGTAAAATCATCTTTTCACTTATATTCTCCATGATTAACTTGTATCCAATTCATGTAACTCGTATCCTTGGCAAATGTTAGTGATATACTCCTCCATGATACTTGTATTCTTCAAGCTACTTGTATCTCCATGTTACTTGTATCCTCCATGTTAACATGAATGATATGTTACTTGTATCCTCCAGTGTTAAATGTATCCTCATGATAGAATGACTACCATCTATTACACTAACATGCTGGAACCAGTTAGCATCAACTAAAAGAGTAGTAACATGAGAGTGGACCAAGTACATTGGCATCCATATCATACCCAAGTCACTTAGTTACATGTGGCATTCAGTGTCTTACTCAGGTCACTTAGTACAATAGCATCCAGTGTCGGTTACCTAGGTCACACTTAATCATGTATCATAGTTAGACTGGAGATCAAAATATTTTCTCTGCAGTTACTATAAACTTTCCTGTGCTACATACCTAAGGCAAGCATGAGTGCTACAGGGCTATAGGTGAAACCCAAATCTGGTTTTAAAAAGCTTAAGTCACAATTCAATGAAATTCATGCATTCTTCTAAAAACATGAATATCAACAGTATATTAAAATTCACAATGATGTGCCTTGACAAAAGCATAACATACACCCAGTCTTTACTCTACTGATGGCAACAGTCTCTGCAAGTCACTTCCATGTCCAAGTAGCTTTACAAGATTATTTATATGTGTATTCATCGATTTATGAAGGTCTAGGATTAAAACTGGCTACCTTTCTTGTGACCTTCCTGTAACCTGCATATTCTTGTGCAATCTCAGACAATATTGCATTAGGATTCCTCTTTCCAAAAGTAGCCTAGAAAGAAATGAAAACTGTTTCAACAAATCATTGACTTAACAGACATATCAAATAATTGAACAGAATATTGACAGCAAAGATGAAAATAATCTTGTCATCTTTTGATCCCTGCTCCATATGATGAACTTCTTGCAAATTTCTGCAATCAGCATCTAGGCAATATCTGAGAGATAACTCCATCATCATCAAATTACAAGATTTTAAGAAGCTTTTGAGGTGTTGCCATGGCAACATAAAATCATTTTCAATAACTTTCTTCAGTGTTTAAGACATTTATGATAGAAATGACTTGAGAAAATACAACTGAAAATTTCATGATTTAAAACCGATATAGTCATTCAGTTTTCACAATACATTTTTAACATAATAAATCAAATTTAGGTAACAACTCAGTCACCTTAATCCTGTATCTATCTGGACAAGATATTCCTGCATTTGCCAAATTTCAGGCTACAAATATCCTGCAAGTGAGAGCTATCATATCATAGTATACCCCTATCTGTTTCTGTTCCTCAAAGTTATACTCACAATTCAACCTTAGTTTAGTCATTTTTACAAACAGGCAGCTTAAAGGTAACACAACAATTGTTCCTGGAAAGAACCAGTACTAAAACCAAATTTTCACTCTTTAGTTGGTCACCTTTACATCAGCTCCCCTTTTTACAATAAATGGAACTGTCCGAATAGAAGGACAGACAAGTCCATTTTAGATTCTAAGGTATACCTGGAATTCTAGCTCAGCCTTGCTCTCCTCTTGTAAGGTTTGCTGTATCTCCTGGATTCCTAAATCTACTTCTGTTGAAACATTTGACACACCTGCAATATAAAACATAATAACATTTTAAATTTGCTTTATTATTTGAGAGTGAATCATATCCATTTAAATTTGCTTTGATATTTTAAGAATGAAAATATGTCTTGCGTAAACAGTAAGTGAACTCTGGTGGAAGCTTTTCTAAGATATATACATTATACCTGTCATGGAATCCACCAGCTCTTTGATTGCTGTAGGTCTGACACTAAGAGCTGCACATTTCTCCAGGAGTTGCTGAGGGAGCCTGTCTGGTTCTGGGTTCAGAGACGTTTGGTCCAGTTGTAAACATAAGATACAAAGCCAAAGTAAAAGGACCTTACTGGATAGCATCCCCAGTAGCCATTAAGAATATAACAAAATTGGTTCATTGGCCATAAGAACTGATTTATAATTGACTTTCAGTAACATTTGATGCTGTAGTTTGCTTAAACTTTTCTCATGTTTGATCCTGCCCAGTTCATTCAGGTCAGATTTAAAATTAAAGAATATTTATTCAAACACTATTACAGCTTAAAAGTATATATTCAAGCAATTTCAAAAGTTTGGTAAAACATCCAGCACACATTGAACAAAGATGAATTTTTAGAAATTGGTAAGCGATTTCCAGAACCTTAACCTGTAAAACAATATACAAATACTACATTGTATCATTTGTCAGGTATGCGAAAGAATCTGACAAAGACATCTAGCAATATTAAAATGTATATTTATCTACTGGATTCCTACCAGTTCTCGGGTGGAAAATGAACATTTTTGTATTTATTGTAGCAACAAATACTAGAAAATTTTCCAAGGATAAACTTAGGTATTGTGATGACATTGTAAACTTGTCAGTTTAGCGACTGCGTCCACAGCTTGTTTATAAATGAGGCCAGAAAAGGGGTACAATTTCTCTCTTTAAAGCCACATTGGGCAACCAATTATCGGGCACTCAACTTTGTGCAAAGCACTATTCCCAACAAAGATGTTTAGTGCTTGTTTTACTATTTTAAATACATGTACGAAAAAAACCCAATAAATTAGTATTAGTATTAGTAAATATAGTATATTCCATTCAAGATACACACCATTTAACTTGCATTATTTACATTTGTAGTGTTCATGTTCAGAAGGATGGAATATGAACAGTAATGATTTTTCTTTCTCATGCTGATCCTTAAAAAAAAAAAAAAAGGGGGAAGCCAAAATAAAAAAAAGCTGTCACATGTAGCACGCCTTTGAACCCTGTCGGTAAATTGGGTTTTTGACTAAGACATGAATTGTAACACTGTCTATACAATTATGGTCACAAGATATGACTTTCAACCAGACTATTTAAAAGTACATTATTCAAATATCGGATTTTAACGCCAACTAGGAGGATGGGGTAATTTAATGATAAATGACCTTGTATATTTGATCATGAATAATTTACTTTTACAAATTTGTATTCAAATAATTATAAATCTGCACATATAATTATTCTTACATTTTCTGCAAGAAAGATTTTCAGTGTTTCCTATTAGACTGACAAAACTGGACAAATTCTAAGTTAACAGGGCATAAATATTCACAAATCAAAAACATTGGTGGAGATTAGGTTATAAATAGTAAACACAATTTAGAGAAGTGAATCTTCAATGGGATATCTTTAACAAATAAACAAAGTTAAAAAGGGACATCAAATCTATTTAAAATCAAATACAGAGTTTTGTCGAGATTGTTTCTCAGGTGTAGATGTTGATGGTTGACACAACTTTGAGTATTTAGTCAAACTATTGATAAAAATTGCAAGATATTTGAACTTTAAAATCTTTTACCAAAAATTCTAAGTCAAAAAGGAATAAATCTGTCAAAAATCAAAACAGATTTGGGGATTGTTTCCTCAGGTGTAGATGTTGATGGTAAACATATATTTTGATTTCAAGTCAATACCCTATATATATTCAAGATATTTAATTTACAAAAACTTTACCAAAATTCTAAGTTGAAAGGGTATAATCTTCAAAATCACGACAGGTTATGGGAATTGTTTCCTAAAGTGTAGATGTTGATTTGACACATACTTTGTTTAAGTCAATGCGTTTACAATTGAATATAAAAAATTTTAACCAAAAATTCTTTCTAGGTTTTAAATCTGATTTAAATCATAACAGAGTTAAGGGGATTTCACATTCAATTAAAATGTTGATTGTCAACATATAGTTGGAATTTCCAGTCAATACGGCAGTCTTCAAAATACCTGACTTATCAAAACTAACATGTCTAGCATCGAGGACCGTTGAAATCAATAGATCTCCTTATTCTTCTAATAGTCGTGTCTAAAAATCATTTTTACCTTAAACCGTTCTAGTCATTAGAACCTAGAGCGTAACTAAGTTGCAAGTTTACTCAATGCTTTTTACCACGTATTTAAAAGTACTTATTTCACAGTGTTTTTAGTACCAAGAAAGTACTATTTATCTAAAAGCAGACTTAATATACTTGTTGGCAAAAGCTTACAAATAATTTTTCTGACTTTGTTCAATGATTTTTGCAGTATAGTTATTCAGTATTCATTAAAAATAACTGCTTTTATCTCAGCCGTATTCGTGATAAAATCGAAACCCCAACTGCTGCACTTAGGTTATAATAGTAACAAATGATGATTTAAGCGGGATATTTAACAAATATGAGAAGTTTGAGTTTCCTATTTAGTCACTTACATCGAAAGAACAATCGTCCCAGTGACACGGTTGTGTAATCTAGGACCTTGAGTACGGTATAAAGCCTATGCGGTACGAAACATAAAAACGCCCGAAGATCTGGTAGCGCCCGATAACTGGTAGGAATCCAGTATAGAAAAGTTCACACAAAACTGGATTCTCTTGAATAAGACAATTTTAGCATGTATCAAGGTCAAAAACCACTAAAACAACTTTCCAAGGTGTAAGACCAATATAAGCATTTTTCAAGACTGAGAGAGCAGAAATTTTCAAGGTCTGCATGAGCCCTTTAATGTGTATGGCATACATTTTCACCTGCAGCAATCTCTAAACGAGAACAGTTGATATGGCTACTGTTCATGTCTGGATAGCTGACACAGATGAATCAACCGAAATATAACTAATGAAGTGTCCAAAAGTACTAATTACAAGTAAACCCACTTACGTTAGTTCTTCATCTTTTTCTTGAATCTCTGAGACCATTCGTCTTAACAGTGTAGCCTTCTCTTCACTGAGTAGAGAACAAAATGTGAACTTTAATACATTAACTTATATTTCTGTATTAATACATTAGGCAAACAGTAAGCTATCGAGAAAAGTAAATACATAAAAGAATAAGATAGTAAAACATTCTCATTAAATTGCTTAAGCACTATAGAAACTTCAGTAATTTCTATCTGATGACCAAGAGATCATCATTCAAATGCTTTATTTGCTACTAAACTTTGCAATTTGGTAAAAGTGACAGCCTCGGGTATGATTCAAGCTTCTTTAGTGTGGGCCTTGATAGCTACTTGGTTAGGGGGTTCCCCACCGGAACTGGAGGTCCCGGGTTTGAATCCCAGCCCATGCATGGGATGTGTCCTTGGGCAAAGACACTGATGCCACACGTGCCTCAGTCCACCAAGCTGCAAATGGGTAGCAGCGATGAAATATCGCTGCTACTCTCTTCCGCATGCATGATGACATCTGGAAATTTGAGAGCCATTCATTAGCTATGGAGCTTTCTTCTTAATCAAACTAAAATAATTTTGTATAAACTAAGCCTCTGACCACTTGTTAACAACAACAATACATGGACGCTCATACCTGTACAGAGAGGCCGCCTCATGTGCTGACATTGGTACCAACTTTTGAAAGATGTCCGGCCCCGAAATCTCTGGATCGTTCGGATTGAATGGTATACCTTTAACTAAAGAGGCTCCTGAAAGATGTGTAATGAAGTGTGTGAATCACACAAACTTAAAAGAAGTCTAATAGATAATTTTTCATTTGTAAAACTCTTACTAAAAATATTATGAAGGTATTTCTTTGTTGTAAGAAATTGTAAAGCCCATAAAATGTATTTGTGGATATTTGTTTGCTATAAATTTTCACACTAACCAATAATTTTGACAATGTAAGGTCTTTCAAACAATAATCAATAGGAAAACTCTGAAAGTCCATTAAATAGTGTCCGATTGTTTTACTTTGAAAGTGATGTAATCTAAATTCTATTTTGGTTAAACACCAATTTTATGCAATATAACTAGGCAACTTCTTCGGCAGGTAAAAAGTACAGCTATGTCAGTTTAAGATAAGTTAAACAAGAAATTTCCGGCATTCAGACTAGAACTTTCTCGTATGTGGGTCTGTCTACCTGGCATGGAAGTTGGCAAAAACTTACCTTTGACCTCAGGTAATGAATCAGCTGCTGGTACCTTATCATGATACACAAAATCATTATCTTTCTTAGCTGATTGATGTCTGAAAGTTAACAGTAATATTTGTTATCACATTTCTCATTTATATGGGATCCCTAGAATATGAAACTTTGTCAGGAAATTGAGAAAAACTCACGTACACTAAATAACTTTTCAATTTCATTGATGCAGTACTAACACAACAACTAGCTAAGTTTGCAAATTAAACTGAGAAACAGACCAATGCAGATAGCATGTCACTGTTTAATTTTTCCTCTTTTCTTCTTCTTTCTCTCTGACTCTACAACCAGCATCATTAGCGAACAGTTTTATGCTGAAAAACGTCATTTTTGAAGTGACCAATCAGAAGCCCAGAAATCAATACTGGTCACATGTAAAATATGTCCACAACTTTCTAAGATCATTGAGAGTGGGAAGGCAATCAATGCATAAGTAAAGTTTAGAAGAAACACGAATAAAATGTTCACTTACTTTCCACCTACAACATCATGTGTGAATCTCAAAGAGTCTTGAATCTCAACACCTTCATTCTGAAAAGTAAAGCAGAGTTCATGTACAAACAGTACAGTCCATTTATAACAGCACAGTTCATGTACAAACAGCACAGTTTATGTACTTACAGTAAGTTCATGTACAAACAGCACAGTCCATGTACAAACAGCACAGTCCATTTTTAACAGCACAGTTTACATACAAAGAGTACATTTTATGTACTAACAGTACAGTCCATGCACAAACAGCACAATTCATGTACAAACAGTACAGTCTATATTCTAACAGCACAGTTCATGTTCTCTTACAGCACAGTCCATGCACAAATAGCACAGTCCATGTACAAATAACACAGTCCATGAACTAACAGACAAACAGCCTAGTCCACGTATAAACAAATCAAAGTTCTCATACTAACAGCACAGGCCATGCACAAACTGTTTGTATATGTGCTTTTTGGGTCCACAATCTATGCACAAACAGAACTAAAAAGCTATTATATAGTAAGGAAGATACCTTTGCAAGTTTCTCACATTCTGTGAGTTTCTCTAACGCTATAGTATAGTAAGCTAGACACTGCCCATGTTTCTGTTGGTCCTCAGATTGCCGGCCCATATAGAAGTTTGTTATGCAGGTGTAAAATAAGATTTTTAAATCAATCCGCTTCTTCCAATCCTGAAGGTAGAAAAATATCAGTGATCTGATCTGAATAAACCCAAATCATGCAATGGTGATTTGAAGTAAAACTAGAGCTATCACTAAATGTGATTAATACCCCCAAAAGACTGCTTTATAAACTGAGGAAGTTCGTAGTAACAGAATACCTTGCAAACAAACTAAAAAGAGATATTGTTCTTGGCAATAACTCTGTAATTTGTCAAGACAGAGTTATGGTTCTTGTACACTGCACTTCCTCTCATTGTGCTTGACTATTGTATGAAGTTGTATTGAATTCCAACCAGTAGTTTTCAAATTATGTTCTGGACAAGTTAAAGTAACAAAGGGCAATAACTCTGAAATGAGTCAAGATAGAGTTATTGTTCTTTAACACTACACTTCCTCTCATTGTGCTTGACCATTGTATGAAGTTTTTTGAATTCCAACCAGTAGTTTTGATTATGTTCCGGACACAGGAAAAGAAACAAAGGGGCAATAACTCTGTAATTAGTCAAGATGGAATTATTGTTCTTTTGCACTGCACTTCCTTTCATTGTGCTGACCACTGTATGAAGTTTTATTGAATTCCAACCAGTAGTTTTCGAATTATGCTCCAGACAAGGGAAAAGTAACAAAGGGGCAATAACTCTGTAATAAGTCAAGATGGAGTTATAGTTTCTGTATACTGCACTTCCTCCTAATGTACTTGACCATTGTATGAAATTGTATTGAATTCCAACCAGTAGTTTTCAAGTTATGGCCCGGACAAGGAAAAGTAACAAAGGGCAATAACTCTGTAATTACTCAAGATAGAGTTATGGTTCTTGTACACTGCACTTCCTCTGATTGTGCTTGACCATTGTGTGAAATTGTATTGGATTCCAACCAGTAGTTTTCAAGTTATGCCCCGCAAGGAAAAGGCGAGGAAAAGTAACAAAGGGCAATAACTCTGTAATTAGTCAAGATGGAGTTATAGTTCTTGTGCACGCACTTCCTCTCAATGTGCTTGACCATTGCATGAAGTTGTATTGAATTCCAACCAGTAGTTTTCAAGTTATGCCCCGGACAAGGAAAAGTAACAAAAGGGCAATAACTCTGTAATTAGTCAAGATGGAGTTATAGTTCTTGTGCACTGCACTTCCTCTCAATATGCTTGACCATTGTATGAAGTTGTATTGAATTCCAACTAGTAGTTTTCAAGTATGCTCCGGACAAGGAAAATGCAACAGACCGCGCGCCGACCGCCCGCCCGATCGCGCCCGACCCGACCAACCGACCGACCAACCACCGGGTGACTCCTATATACCCCCCTAAACTTCGTTTTGGGGGTATAATAAAAAGCAATCTGATTTAAGTTTTGATGATCTGAAGTCAGAAGAAAAAGATCAAATTGGTGTAAGTGTTGGCAATCAGAAGTCAAGGGGATAATATGCAAATCATTTAAGTGTGGATGATCTGAAGTCAGGGGAAAAATACGCAGTTCATAGAAGTGGATCTGAAGTCAGTGGGAAAATATAAAAATCATGAAAGTGTTGATCTAAGTCGGGGGGGAATAAAAGTCATGTAAGTTTTGGTAATTTAAAGAAAGAAGAAAAAGGCCAAAATCATGAAAGTGTTGATGATCTGAAGGGGGAAACTCCAAATGATAGTATCAGTCATTTGAAATACAGAAGAAAAGACAAAAATTATATTTATAGTATTTGTGATCAGCTGTGAACAATACTACATACCCTATGTTTTACACTACAAGTTTTAAACATATGAAATCAATAAATATCTTCATTACCCAGATACCTGTGAAAGACAGCCAGTATAACTATGATTTAAACAGTTGTTGCATGAAATGAATGCCCTTGTACTAAGTGGCCACTTTTGTAGACCGGATGCATAACACACATTCCACCCATGTACCAATACTGTCTGTGGTTATAATAAAGCTAATTCTAAATATTCTGTGCCATATTTCCTACTAGGTTTGTTCATACTGTAATCTTTAAGACTTTTTTTTGCAAACTGGGATGACTAAAAAATATTGAGAATTGAAATATGACAACGTGATCAAGGAAACACTCAAAACCAAGCATTTTTTATTTCCTCACGCATTACCTTTGGAGTAGAAACTATGTTTAGGTGATCAGTAGCATCAAAATTTACCTTGTATCTTTTAGAGCTAATTAGTTCCTGTGAATTGCAGACGTCTAGATGTTTAAGAGATGTCCTGTAAAATTCCACGATCTGTGAAGCAACCTTGGCTGTGATTGTGCTTTTCCTGCTGTCTGTCATTGACTTTTCTAAGATACACTCCTGTGCCTGAGCCTGGAAGGGTATACAGTATAGTTTATGAGGCATTTCATACAATTTATGGGGCATACAGTACAGTTTATGATGCATTCAGTATAGTTTATGAGGCATTCAGTACAGTTTATCAGGCATTCAGTATAGTTTATGAGGCATTCAGTAGTTTATGGGGCATTCCATACTATTTATTGGGCAGTCAGTACAGTTTATGAGGCATTCAGCACAACTTATTGGGCAGTCAGTACAGTTTATGGGGCATACAGTAAAGTTCATGAGGCATTCAGTAGTTTATGGGACATTCTGTGGTTCATTCAGTACAGGTCATGGGGCATTCAGTACAGTTTATGGGACATTCTTTAGTAAATGGGACATTCTGTGGTTCATTCAGTACAGTTCATGGGGCATTCAGTACAGTTTATGGGACATTCTTTAGTTAATGAGACATTCTGTGGTTCATTCAGTACAGTTCATGGGGCATTCAGTGGTTTATTTGGGAATTTAGTGCTATGTATGGTGCATTCAGTACAGTTTATAGGGCATCCAACAGTGTTGGGAGTATCCTGTTACAGTGTAATGTTTATATGGCTTCAGTAGTGTATGGGACATTCAGTACAGTTTATGGGACATTCTTTAGTTAATGAGACATTCTGTGGTTCATTCAGTACAGTTCATGGGGCATTCAGTGGTTTATTTGGGAATTTAGTGCTATGTATGGTGCATTCAGTACAGTTTATAGGGCATCCAACAGTGTTGGGAGTATCCTGTTACAGTGTAATGTTTATATGGCTTCAGTAGTGTATGGGACATTCAGCAGCTGCTTAAAGAGGCTTTCATTACTGTCTAAAAGATAACGTTCACAGAATATCAGAAGTGCATCAAAATTCAAACAAAGTAAATAGTGCAGACAGTGTTTTCATTTTCGCTACTGTCCGTGGATGCCACACTTTCCTAATTCAAAAGTTTTGTTCAAGTTTTATTTAACGTGGATCTTATTATGAAAACAGAATTTTCACTTTGCAAATCAGTCCGCTATCAAATTGTTAAATTTTCCACATTCAGGAAATTAACCACTATACAACATCATACCAGCATCAAACTGAGCTGAAAGGTCAGAAGCTCATGGGTCATATCTAAACTCATAGCCGCACATCCAAAATGATCTCGTAGATATTCGAATGCCCAGGACGCACACTGGAAATGTGTACATGACACTTTCATTCCCTGAAAGGAAAAGTACTGGCTTTAATACATATTTACAGCCATATTTCTACAACTTCACTTCAAGATTTCATTTTGATTTATAACTACATGACTTGTATGGTTATTTTGTGAGAACAATCAAGATTTTTATTTCATTTTACAACTTTAAAGAGGTGGAGGAAATTTCTATAAATTTCAAATCATTTCAGTCTATGAGAGTTTTGGATACAGGTGTGTTTAACTACATAGTTAAAACTTTAAAAGTGTCTTAATTTCACATTTTTGCCAAATGTTATTTGGATTTGTATTGACAAATTCCTTTAGCCGATTTTCCAATTTCATTTCATTTGGCGCATGCAATGCCAGACTGTTGTGGATCCAATTTGAAAATCTTTCTAATGGTCAGAAAGTTCATTCTTAATACAGATAAAATGTAGAATTACTTCATGTAATAGCATTATCTCATCAATAAACTGAAATATTTTAAAGTCCTAGAAAAAGACAAAGTTTCTTCGGAAACGTACGTCTGCACTTTGTCTCGTATCCATGGCGCCCAGCACCGAGTGAAGTGCTCCAATATTGTACAATATACATGCTTGTTCAAACTTTATATCACTAAGTGTCATCTCTCGTCCGGAAAATACCTCTTCCCTAGAATAAAATGTATACAATATACGTGTTGTCAAACTGTATGTTTAAGGATTCCAGATTTTGGATACAAGGAACACATTTTTTGGCCCCGATTGAAAATGAAAAATGCTGTATGGATATAAGGAACAAATCTAAATGGTCCAAAGTAATATGTTATATCCAGAGTGCACTGTAACGTGGTATTTCATTTATTTTCAAAGAACTATTATTTAACAAAATATCATTAACAGAATGCTGAATTCTAAAGTAAAATTGTACTTGATTATTATTATGATAATATAATAATATTCTTAGATTTATATCAAATTAAGGCAATCAAAGCGTCTCAAGTCATTAAGAGTTGAGACCAATCAGGAGATAATCTCAGAGTGAGGCTCTTAATCTAAAGACAAGGCTATGAACACATTGTATTAAACCCTGCATACCAAGTGAAAGGAATAGAGGCCTCTCCTCCTTCAAGCATTGGAAATCTTCCTTGTAGAAACTGTAACTGTGAGTAGTACTTCTTGAGTGTGCTGCAGCCCATAAAGTCATGTGACACATGTACGGCACTCTGTAATACATTATTTGTTCAATAATGCTATAGACAATGGGATAGAGCCTGACTATTCATTGATCAAAACATATTAAGAACACCACCAAAAACTACAACAAAATTGTACATATCACAAAATTTAGAGATCGTCAAAAAGACTTTTGTAAGTAATTTTCGAAGGTTTACACATTTATGGTATGGTACAGGTAATACAATGAAAATCCCGAGGAGAATATATGTATGTCATGGTTCATTTATTTTTGTTTAAGTGTACAGATGTCAATATAGAATTATAAATACAGCTGTAAGTGCCAGTAGGTGACTGGGTGTTATTTGCGACACATCCTTACAGTACAGGGTAGTAATTATGGGACGTGCATAATTATACAAGCTACAGAGAGGACATAAAATACTTCTGTATAATACCATGTGAAAGGATTTCAGCCCTTATTGTGGTCGGTGGCTGGGTGTTGTGCATGACACACCTTTATCTCATGGGTAATATTCCTGTGAATTTATATTGAAATTGGTCCATGCACACAAAAAGAGGCAGAGCAGACAGGTAATACTGCACTATAACACTAAGTTACAGAATTCCAGTCCTTAAGTATGACCTTGACCTAGGGAGCAGGTGACTGAGTGTTGTGCCAGATACACCCTCTCACATGGGTAACAAATGTTACTGTACAGATATAAATCATGTGCATGTCAAAGATACAGACTGGAAACGATATTTCTTGTAGTAGTATTTGAGCCCTAAGTGTGACCTAGACCTTGTGAGTAGATGGCTGGTTGTTGTGTGTGACACACCATTGGGATATGGGTAACAATTGTGTGATGTTTTATCAAAATAGGTCCCTGCATGTTGAAGATACATGTACAGACTGGAAACAAAATTGCATGTACTAGTGTTTGAGCCTAAAAAGTGTGACCTTAACCTTGGGGGTACTGTAGGTGGCTGGTTGTTGTGCATGACACACACTTTTGGTATAGGTAACCACAGTGTAAAGTTCTATCAAAATTTATATGCATATATATGGAAGGTACAGACCGGAAACAAAGTTGGGGATGGAAGGACGCATAAGGAAAAACAGCCACACCTATATATGTATATACTCCCTGAACTAGTAGGAAACTTATAACTTCATGCCACAAACTTCAGACATTAACTTGTTACCTGCCGCAGCTGTTCCAGTTCATTGCAGCTCTTGTTGTAGTGTGCCGGGTCTTCTCCATAGTGGTCTCTTATATACTGAAAACATTTACACATAGTGGTCTCTAATATACTGAAAACATAATATACACTCCATAGTGGTCTCTAATATACTGAAAATATATACACTCCATAGTGGTCTCTAATATACTGAAAATATATACACTCCATAGTGGTCTCTAATATACTGAAAACATATATACATTACTTCAATTTGATAATTTTGATTGGAAAAATCCACTTGAATATTAAATTGATATTTGGTTAATTCAGCTGTAAAAACATCATCTTGCAAAATTATATACATATTTCATAGCAGCTATAGTGACAGAAAGGACCATACCCATGTTAACATTATGATTTACTGTGTTTATGTGTGTGATTACACTGATTAGTCTATCTTTACTATTCTTTAGTCACTTGACCTGGGATATAAGTGGATATAAACCCAACATGGTGGATATTCTTGTTTTAACAAAATGCTACTATTCAGTAGTCGCTCATTTTAATAACATTTAATATGACAAAGGCTGCACAGCTATGAATGCCAATTACGATAAAAACGCACATTTGGCAACAGTTTTTAGGTTGATTTTTTAGGATTCTGCACAAAACTGCAACAAATTCTGAATAAGCCAGAGCAACATTGTTACAGAAATGTATGTACACTGACACTCCCCCTTTCTGTCAACCATAGCTGTATCAGTCAGGGGTGTAACTTATACAAGTTACTTTTAAAAAAAAAAAAAAAAAAAAAAAAAAAAAATTGAAAACTTGAAACATTGGATTTACCACCATGATTATGACTTCTACAAGTGATATCTATTTTTACTCATCACCCACTGTATAACTTCTATAAGTTATATTTCAGTCATGAGTTCATTCAAGTAATTTTTGTTCAAATACTACAGATTTAACATAATTTTTCCACAAGAAAACAAATTTTCTTTGAGTTCAGACATTGTTCTTCTTTTCTTTGATCTTTGAACTTCAAGATTAATAATAATAATAATAATAATAATAATAATAATAAGGACTTTATTTATATAGTGGATAACAACATTTGGCTAAACCAATTTACAATGTGGTCCACCCTTAACATATTTACAAACACATAATTGTATGACAACTTTACAAAAAGACATACAAATTAATTAAGATTCAATAAGACATAATGTTAAAGTAAATGACAATAGTATTATTTTGCATTTAGATAAATGTTTAAGCAAAATTATACAGTGAGAAAAAGCAAAGAATAAAATCAAATATTATCTGTGCACAAGAATCATTTGTAATAATTATTTACAGAGTAAGACAGTTTAAATATCAATTTAATTATGTTGTTCAGAAAAATGCCATTGAATATAAGACTTTTTGAATTTTATTAGTGTATATTGTATGGTATACCATTCCAGATTACTGATCCCGAGTAGTATAAAGATTTGCGAAAAAATTCTATTCTTGGTTTTGGTACTCTAAGTTTATTGTTCCCTGATGATCTTAGTTCATGTGTAGATGATTCTTTATGGTTAAATTTTTCTGAGAGATATTCAGGTGATTGATTATTGATGGATTTATAAACAAGTATTGCTTTTTTGTATTTAATTCTGTCAGAGAAAGTCATACAGTTTAATTCTTTGAATAATTCTGCTGATGGAGTTTGAAAATCTTTGTCAAGAATAATTCTTGCAGCACTTTTTTGAAATTTATGGACAGTTTCTAAAAGTTCATTGTTACAGTTTCCCCAAATAGATTATGAAATAAAATCTGATATAACACAATCTTGGTACGCATTTATCTGCATTTCTACCTCTTATCTAAAGGTATTTGCCAAGGTAATCTGCTAGTAATGGAAAAATTAAAGAAAAACTGATATTTTGAATAGTAACATGCTGAAGTTGCAATTATTGTGGTTACCTCAACTGGGCAAGGGAGCTAATGTTTTCAGCAAAGGGAAGTAATTTTATTAACAAACTGTTCCAAATATAACTTACTGAAGTTATTTTCAAAATAACTTACAAAATTGCTTATGTGCTTAGATGCATTCATATTTGAACATTCCTCGTATATCAAGCGTAAATAGGGATGGTTGAGTGGTTAACACTCTGTCTACTAATCTGGAGGTCTCCTGTTGGAATCCCGGCCAAGCACTGGAAATATCAGAAACGCTTTTCAGTGTTTCTTACCCATCTGGAGATGAACTGGTTAGAAACCCAGCTCTAGGCAGGGTTCCCTCTGGGTCAATTTTAGTTTGCGCCAACAAATTCGCCAATCAGAAAAAGTTTGCGCCAATGGCTCCAAAGTTGGAGCCACTAGTCTTCAAAGGCTACAGAACACACTGGAGGAGAGAGAGGAGTCATACCACTTGTAGTTAAGATTTGATTGCATGATAGCAAACACTGTATATAGATCTAAATGATGCGAAATTTATTTCAAACATTTTTGTAAATTTTCAAGGGTCAAAATTTTATTTTCTGGAGCCAGGATGAGGCTTCAATGGTTATGGCACAGATACTCTAGGATTGCATATCATAATTTTCTGTTCGTGTTTTGCAGCAACATGAACCCAAAAATGAAAGTAACAGTTAGCATTCCTCGTTTGACACATATTTTCGCGACCTCGCATGTCCGTGAACTTATTTTCGTACATTAATGTTTCTTCGATTTTAGCGATTTAAACAGTTTTAAATTAAACAAAATGTGTCCAAAAGTATGTTCAATGGTTTAAAATAAGTATTGATAAGTATTAACGAATACTGAAGGTTTTGAAGGCGCCGAATATTGCCAAAGATATATTCATGTAGAGAAAAAATTTGCACCTTGAGATTGCACCATGTAAGTCAATAATTTAATTACCAGCCCAAAAAACAATGCCGAAATTATAAGTCTGTTATGACACGTGATTATCGGATTAACGGGTATACATGAATTGTGTTATGATCGCCAGCGCAATCTGTGAATTACAAAGTAACAATACACAGTGTCGTGTCAACCAAGCAACGCTAATTAAATCCGTGTTACAAACAACGTATTATAAATTCGCCGAGGTCTATCATATTTCGTTTTATGATTGTTTATCAATTAACACCTCTGATCACGACCGAGACGGCCACGATGCGTTATCAGATAGCGTCTAATTAGCTCCGCCTTCTTCCGTAAGCTAGCCAACAGACGACGATCGATTTTTGATTGACACGTCGAAATTGCCGAGATTATTTTGTTGGCGCCACTAAAATTCGCCAACTGAAAGAATTTAGCGCCAGAATTTATTTTTTGTCGCATTTGGCGCCATTGGCGACCGACAGCGGGAACCCTGTCTAGGTACATGTAGTCTCGTGTGTTTCAGTGCTATACAATACAAAGGGAAGGGTGTCCGGCAGTCTTTGAAACTCAACAAACTCAACTTCATTGACTCTTCAGTCTAAATTTTCAAGGGTCAAGGTGAGAATTATAGGGGTCAACCATCACGGACCATGGGCTCATAGGATCCAGTCATATACTCTAGGGTTGCATGTCATATTTTTCTGTTTGTATCCTGCAGCTTTGCGATTTGCACAATTATTCCCAAAACCTATGTTCCCATATGAGAACCTATGTTCTCCACTGAGAGTTTGTATATATATGCTTGATAATGGGTGTGTTATGATGTTTTTAGTCCAAACTTCATGTGACTGTGTTCGAATACAGAGAAATAGCGCATCACTTCACAGGAGTAAAATCCCGGCATTTCAAGTGGTTTTACAGGTAAATGAACAGGTTTACGGGACATTGATTATATTCGGTAGAAATTTGTATACACGTGAATTGTTTGTGTGTTGTAAACATATTAAATTCAAAAATATTTGCTGACAGACGTACAATTGTATAGCCTGTTAAATATTGTATCACCCAAAATAAAATTTACTCATAACATTATTTATTCCAAACTAGTATTTTTATAATAAAATTTTTTAGACTATTGTCTAGAGCTACTTGTACATGTCTAAAACTGTCAAAATATCTCGGTCTGCTTGACTACGATCAAATGTCAGCACGCCTTCTTTGATCTCATGACACCTGCGGCTTTATCTTTTATAATCTTTACGATTAAACGAAGTTGCAGAAAACATTATTTTGTTAGGTAATAGCTGGTAGAAGAAAATTGTTACTGGGAACTAGATGGGTGTTCAGTAGAACACTTGTGTCGCCCTCTTATGCTTTGTCAGAATAACCAACAATTTTGTGACAAAATCTAAGTGTAAAAAGGGGCATAACTCTGTCAAATATGACCTTGACCAACAAACTTTGGCGGCATCATGACCCTTATGTCATAAGCAATACAATTGTAAAGTTTGATGAAGAAATCTTAAGAAATGGCAAAGTTATAGCCAACATTAAGTTTTCATGACAAAATCTAAGTACAAAAAGGGGCATAACTCTGTCAAATAAGACCTTGACCTACACAATTTGGCGGCATCACAACCCTTTTGACATAAGCAATATAATTGAAAGTTTGATAAAGAAATCTTAAGAAATGGCAAAGTTATAGCAAAAATCTAAGTATATAAAGGGGCATAACTCTGTCAAATATGACCTTGACCTACAAACTTTGGCGGCATCACGACCCTTATGTCATAAGCAATGCAATTTGAAAGTTTGATGAAGAAATCTTAAGAAATGGCAAAGTTATAGCCAACGTTAAGTTTTCGTGACAAAATCTAAGTACAAAAAGGGGCATAACTCTGTCAAATATGACCTTGACCTACAAAATATGGCGGCATCACAACCTTTTTGACATAAGCAATACAATTTGAAAGTTTGATGAAGAAATCTTAAGAAATGGCAAAGTTATAGCAAAAATCTAAGTATAACTAGATAGGTGTTCAGTAGAACACTTGTGTCGCCCTCTTATGCTTTGTCAGAATAACCAACAATTTTGTGACAAAATCTAAGTGTAAAAAGGGGCATAACTCTGTCAAATATGACCTTGACCAACAAACTGTGGCGGCATCATGACCCTTATGTCATAAGCAATACATTTTGAAAGTTTGATGAAGAAATCTTAAGAAATGGCAAAGTTATAGCCAACATTAAGTTTTCATGACAAAATCTAAGTACAAAAAGGGGCATAACTCTGTCAAATAAGACCTTGGCGGCATCACAACCCTTTTGACATAAGCAATATAATTTGAAAGTTTGATAAAGAAATCTTAAGAAATGGGAAAGTTATAGCAAACATCTAAGTATATAAAGGGGCATAACTCTGTCAAATATGACCTTGACCTACAAAATTTGGCGGTATCATGACCCTTATGTCATAAGCAATGCAATTGTAAAGTTTGATGAAGAAATCTTAAGAAATGGCAAAGTTATAGCCAACGTTAAGTTTTCTTACAAAATCTAAGTACAAAAAGTGGCACAACTCTGTCAAATATGACCTTGACCTACACAATTTGGCGGCATCACAACCCTTTTGACATAAGCAATACAATTTGAAAGTTTGATAAAGAAATCTTTAGAAATGGCAAAGTAATAGAAAAAATCTAAGTATAAAAAGGGGCGTAACTCTGTCAAATATGACCTTGACCTACACAATTTGGCGGCATCACAACCCTTATGTCATAAGCAATACAATTTGAAAGTTTGATGAAGAAATCTTAAGAAATGGCAATGTTATAGCCAACGTTAAGTTTTCGTGACAAAATCTAAGTACAAAAAGGGGCATAACTCTGTCAAATATGACCTTGACCTACAAAATTTGGTGGCATCATGACCCTATTGTCATAAGCAATACAATTGTAAAGTTTGATGAAGAAATCTTAAGAAATGGCAAAGTTATAGCCAACGTTAAGTTTGTGTGACGGACGGACAAAGCGATCCCTATGTATCGCCTTTTCTCCGAAAGGGCGACACAAAAAGGGGCATAACTCTGTCAAATATGACCTTGACCTACACAATTTGGCGGCATCACGACCCTTATGTCATAAGCAATACAATTTGAAAGTTTGATGAAGAAATCTTAAGAAATGGCAAAGTTATAGGCAATGTTAAGTTTTCGTGACAAAATCTAAGTACAAAAAGGGGCATAACTCTGTCAAATATGACCTTGACCTACAAAATATGGCGGCATCACAACCTTTTTGACATAAGCAATACAATTTGAAAGTTTGATGAAGAAATCTTAAGAAATGGCAAAGTTATAGCAAAAATCTAAGTATAACTAGATAGGTGTTCAGTAGAACACTTGTGTCGCCCTCTTATGCTTTGTCAGAATAACCAACAATTTTGTGACAAAATCTAAGTGTAAAAAGGGGCATAACTCTGTCAAATATGACCTTGACCAACAAACTGTGGCGGCATCATGACCCTTATGTCATAAGCAATACAATTTGAAAGTTTGATGAAGAAATCTTAAGAAATGGCAAAGTTATAGCCAACATTAAGTTTTCATGACAAAATCTAAGTACAAAAAGGGGCATAACTCTGTCAAATAAGACCTTGGCGGCATCACAACCCTTTTGACATAAGCAATATAATTTGAAAGTTTGATAAAGAAATCTTAAGAAATGGGAAAGTTATAGCAAACATCTAAGTATATAAAGGGGCATAACTCTGTCAAATATGACCTTGACCTACAAAATTTGGCGGTATCATGACCCTTATGTCATAAGCAATACAATTGTAAAGTTTGATGAAGAAATCTTAAGAAATGGCAAAGTTATAGCCAACGTTAAGTTTTCTTACAAAATCTAAGTACAAAAAGGGGCACAACTCTGTCAAATATGACCTTGAACTACACAATTTGGCGGCACCACAACCCTTTTGACATAAGCAATACAATTTGAAAGTTTGATAAAGAAATCTTTAGAAATGGCAAAGTAATAGAAAAAATCTAAGTATAAAAAGGGGCGTAACTCTGTCAAATATGACCTTGACCTACACAATTTGGCGGCATCACAACCCTTATGTCATAAGCAATACAATTTGAAAGTTTGATGAAGAAATCTTAAGAAATGGCAAAGTTATAGCCAACGTTAAGTTTTCGTGACAAAATCTAAGTACAAAAAGGGGCATAACTCTGTCAAATATGACCTTGACCTACAAAATTTGGTGGCATCATGACCCTATTGTCATAAGCAATACAATTGTAAAGTTTGATGAAGAAATCTTAAGAAATGGCAAAGTTATAGCCAACGTTAAGTTTGTGTGACGGACGGACAAAGCGATCCCTATGTATCGCCTTTTCTCCGAAAGGGCGACACAAAAAGGGGCATAACTCTGTCAAATATGACCTTGACCTACACAATTTGGCGGCATCACGACCCTTATGTCATAAGCAATACAATTTGAAAGTTTGATGAAGAAATCTTAAGAAATGGCAAAGTTATAGGCAATGTTAAGTTTTCGTGACAAAATCTAAGTACAAAAAGGGGCATAACTCTGTCAAATATGACCTTGACCTACAAAATATGGCGGCATCACAACCTTTTTGACATAAGCAATACAATTTGAAAGTTTGATGAAGAAATCTTAAGAAATGGCAAAGTTATAGCAAAAATCTAGGTGTTCAGTAGAACACTTGTGTCGCCCTCTTATGCTTTGTCAGAATAACCAACAATTTTGTGACAAAATCTAAGTGTAAAAAGGGGCATAACTCTGTCAAATATGACCTTGACCAACAAACTGTGGCGGCATCATGACCCTTATGTCATAAGCAATACAATTTGAAAGTTTGATGAAGAAATCTTAAGAAATGGCAAAGTTATAGCCAACATTAAGTTTTCATGACAAAATCTAAGTACAAAAAGGGGCATAACTCTGTCAAATAAGACCTTGGCGGCATCACAACCCTTTTGACATAAGCAATATAATTTGAAAGTTTGATAAAGAAATCTTAAGAAATGGGAAAGTTATAGCAAACATCTAAGTATATAAAGGGGCATAACTCTGTCAAATATGACCTTGACCTACAAAATTTGGCGGTATCATGACCCTTATGTCATAAGCAATGCAATTGTAAAGTTTGATGAAGAAATCTTAAGAAATGGCAAAGTTATAGCCAACGTTAAGTTTTCTTACAAAATCTAAGTACAAAAAGGGGCATAACTCTGTCAAATATGACCTTGACCTACACAATTTGGCGGCACCACAACCTTTTTGACATAAGCAATACAATTTGAAAGTTTGATAAAGAAATCTTTAGAAATGGCAAAGTAATAGAAAAAATCTAAGTATAAAAAGGGGCGTAACTCTGTCAAATATGACCTTGACCAACACAATTTGGCGGCATCACAACCCTTATGTCATAAGCAATACAATTTGAAAGTTTGATGAAGAAATCTTAAGAAATGGCAAAGTTATAGCCAACGTTAAGTTTTCGTGACAAAATCTAAGTACAAAAAGGGGCATAACTCTGTCAAATATGACCTTGACCTACAAAATTTGGTGGCATCATGACCCTATTGTCATAAGCAATACAATTGTAAAGTTTGATGAAGAAATCTTAAGAAATGGCAAAGTTATAGCCAACGTTAAGTTTGTGTGACGGACGGACGGACGGACAAAGCGATCCCTATGTATCGCCTTTTCTCCGAAAGGGCGACACAAAAAGGGGCATAACTCTGTCAAATATGACCTTGACCTACACAATTTGGCGGCATCACGACCCTTATGTCATAAGCAATACAATTTGAAAGTTTGATGAAGAAATCTTAAGAAATGGCAAAGTTATAGGCAATGTTAAGTTTTCGTGACAAAATCTAAGTACAAAAAGGGGCATAACTCTGTCAAATATGATCTTGACCTACAAAATTTGGTGGCATCATGACCCTATTGTCATAAGCAATACAATTGTAAAGTTTGATGAAGAAATCTTAAGAAATGGCAAAGTTATAGGCAACGTTAAGTTTGTGTGACGGACGGACGGACAGACCGACGGACAAAGCGATCCCTATGTATCGCCTTTCCTCCGAAAGGGCGACACAAAAAAATTGGCTCTGACTGTTACTGAAAAATAGCACAATAAAATTTATGACAAACGAGCTGTCCCTCCTAAGTGACGAATGCCCCCGAGCGAGGTGTATTACAGTCTGTGTCCTCTCCATGCACTCAATAGTTTTGCTATGCTATTTTAAAATACTTCCATGCATGACAGAGTTACAATGCATACAGTATTCCATAACTTTTAAACACTAAGTGTGACCATGACCTTTGAGGTAGGGACAATGGTTCTTGCACATAACACATTGTCTTGATGTGCTGAACATTTGTGCCAAGTTATTTTAAAATGAATCAATGCATGACAAAGTTACAGTCCAAACACAAAATTAATGTATGCATATATATACAGGATTCCATTACCTATGAACTCTTAAGTCTGACCTTGACCTTTGAGTTAGCTTTGTCAGCTTGTATTTTTCACACCTACCGCGATTGACATATCAACATTGTTTTTTCACTTCAGGAAAAAATACTTTCGCCGGTCTTGTAAACCAAGAAATATAATTTATAAAAGTAGAGGCCTAATTGTTTATAAATTACCATCTTTGGTAACAACTAATGTCCTGGTTGATAGGTAACACATAATTAGCTCTGCCTTCTTTCATATTTGAACAGACAGATGACAATTGATTTTTGACTGCCGCTAATATCACAAGACTTCTAACAACCTCCTCCTACTTTCGGATGTTATCCAATAGAAGAAGGTCGGTTTTTGATTGACACAGCAAAATTGCCAAGAATCATGATGCATAGGTGAAAACTCCCACTGGTCAAAGTTGACACACAGGACATTTTTATTGCAGGTTAAAAATGGGTATTTCTTGATTTTCACAAATCAAGACCAGAGGTCTCTGGTGAATCAAACACCCTTCAACGGGTACATTAAGAACCAAGACTTTTAGTGGTCTATTTGATTGTTATAATCATTATACAGGAAAAGATTTCCGAAAACAACCAGACTTAATCATGACAGTTCCAACAGCAATTAATCTAGTTTATACTAATTTATTTTAGCTCGATTGTGAAGAAAGCTTGTAGCTTATCGAATCACTATCGAGTCCGCTTCCTGGAAGAACAAGTACTGGTGTCATATGAGGAGATACGGTCGTGACCCCCTGTGGGGCTCGAACCCGCAACCTCCGGGATGAGCGGCAGACACCTTAACCTCTACACCACAGCAATTAAATTTGTGTACAAAAGATAATAACAAAATCATATGAGTATGAGTCATCACGCATAGTCAACAAAAAAACACCTGTAAAAGACCCTGAGAATAAGAACAATTTACAATATATACTATATTGATTTCTTTACATGAACTTCTGGGTGAAAGCTTGATATAGAATATAGCACACAATGACTTGAATGTTTTCAAATGTTGCTGTTCTTAAAACTTATGTTGCCCCCATTATTTTTGACAGCTACTTGTTTACAAATTACCTCCCTTGATATATAACACATTTGAATGAGATACTGCTTTGTCACGAAAAGATCTCGATATTCTAACGAGATAAAGTATACGTTCACATACTTTTTTCAATGTTGGGCCAAATTCCACATATTCAGGACTGTGTTTTAATTCAAAAGAAAGCATCGGCATCCGTGGAACAGCTTCCATTTTTATTTTATTTTTTAAACGGTGGTATTAAAAAAGCACGTCGTGAAACTGACTCGATTGTAAAATGGCAGCTGATGATGTAAATTTTACTTTTGTTTAGTTTATTTATTTAGCATGATATTCTTAAACCTTTAACCGTTTTTTTGTTGTTCAGGGAATCAGAATGTCACTTTGAGATGAAATCATGCTTTAATTTATATTCTTTAGCAAGTGAAAAATAGTGTTGGGAAAGGGAGATAATTTGTAAACAAAAAGCTGTCAAAATTGATTTGATACATAATTTTTCTGAACAGTTTGAGTATAGCCGGTGCAATGTTGGCTGAAGATTACAACAAAGTACATCGAAAATTGTTAAATGAATATACGCAATAGCCATATCGGGCGAAAGCATCACACAGTGAGTGAGTGACTAATCTAGCCCTGCGTCCTGCGTCATAGACGCACAAAAAATGCAAAGGACGCAAAGATTTGAAATATGTGCGTCCTTTAGGAGGCAAGCACGTGAAAAGCGAGACTTGGGTATATGCTCGCGGCAGTTTGTATAAAAGAATATCGTCCACGAACTTGCGTTTCCTGAAGAAGAATTTTCGCATGAAATCGTTAAAAAATCGCGGCACTTCGCGGGTGTAAAATCGCGGTACTTAGAGTGGTGTTTCAGACAGCTAACAGGACATTAAATTAGAATTATTTTCCGTGAAAATTTGTATACACGTATATTTTACTTTTGTACATTTATTAAATTCGAAAATATTTGCCGACCGACGTACATTTGTTTAGCTTGATAGTGCATAACCCAAAAAAAACTTACTGATATAATACATTGTCTATTCCAAATAAGTTTTTATAATTCCAAAATAATCAGACTTGTCACTACCTGTCAACATATTCGGTCTTTTTAATGCCACGGGCTTCGCTTGGATCAAACAAAACTCAGCGTCGGCGTACGTGCTTTGATCTCGTAACATCTGCGGCTTTATGAGTAAAAGAAGTCGCTGTTCGGCAAAGGAAATTCTTTAAAGTAAATACATTGTAAAAGAAAATTTTTACATAGAAAAAGTCGGCTTGAAGCGCCGCGATTTTGTTATAAACAACGTTTATTTTAAATAAAGAATTGTTGGAACTTACAAATGTTAATTAAGTTAATTGAAAATACTTTTCGCATTCACAAATTATCAAACGTTGTCACATAGCTCGAGATTTCAAAGTTGACGTAGTTAGTTTGCCATCCTTTATGAATGCTCGTATTTTTCACAGCCTACCGCGACATTCGCCAGTGACAACTGCTAATTGGAGAATAAACCTCGACTAATTACAGCAGATTTTTAACGGAAATAAATATTTTACATCTACGTAAAAGGTTATTAATATTTTCAGTAACTCAATACTTTTAGAAACAATTATATTTGAAAAAAAAAAACACATCAAGGCGGCGTTTCGCAGTGGGGATGTCCGATTCTATTTTCTGGGACTCATTATTTCATAGCTGGGACTCATTGTTTTGAAAACTGTGCGTCCCAGGGACTTATATAAATCAAAACCTAGATTATTCACTGATCACAGGAATTTCATTTTTAGAAATGGTACAAATTTTTAAGGGACGCAAAAACAGTATAAGTTATGAAAATATTGGTACCGAATATCCATAGAGTCATGAATCGAGGGTTGATTGCAAAAAGAAATGGTGCTTTTTTTGTGGCATCAATAGAAAGAGCATCAAACTTGAGGAATATGTAAATAGGATCTCTTTACATTTCAAAGTACAAACCTGCATTCAACAGAAAAGTGTTGCGTTTTTCAAAACAAAAATGGCTGACATCTAATGACGTCACAATTTCTTTTGATTAATGACGTCACCTTGTAAACAAAATTTGCAGTGGAAGTTGTATAGACCTTATAAGTATGTTATCGTATCGTCACAGAGTCGACACTTTCTAATTTTGCAATGGTATAGATGTCAAATCAATTATTTTATTGCTTTCAGTATTCAATTAAATAGTTGTTCTTATGTTAACCTATGGTTGGGCAACGCCCGAAGGGCTATTCATGCCCTACGAGCTTTCGCCCATATAACCATTTTCTTCAATGGCTGAAATTATAGCGGCTTGTTTGTAGCAGTGGGAAATATCAAAAGAGTATAGAAAAGCGCCAATCCAAAAACTATCGCGCTGGCTTCATTGTCAAATTAATTACAATAGCTGTGCTGGTTGGGGACCACCAAACCCGGACAACCATCAAACCGGACACTAGTTAAAACGCGTGAATATTTTGTTAATGTTATAAATCATATGGTGGTGATCAGACAGACACTTGATTTCCATCCACAAAGTGCAACAACAACAGTTTAATGTAACTATTTGACCAGAAATCTCACTATTTGTTTTGTCAGTCACTGAAAGCATGCTTACATTGTTGGGGGAAAAGTGGAAAGTGACAGAGTTCATGTGCAATACTTCTGAGGCCCAGCAAAAAAATTTCACCGGTTAAACCTTTCATCTTGATACTTCATTAATGTGTCGAATGATTGATACAGTTAACATAATTAAAAAGCTAACATCACAATTAAACAAATCTATTGAAACTACCTGTCCGGAAACATGATACAGTTGGTCAATAAAATATAGCAATTTGGTAACCCCACAGCCGGGCCTAAAAATGTGATTGATTTCATCTGATGAGTTAACAAGTTAACTTTTCGTTTCGGAGAAGAACCTAACTTTCTACTGGTAAAATTTTGATTGCTTCAGAGTTATTGAAAAATATGTTTGAAAAGTGTCCGGTTGTAGGACTCTAGCCAGTGGTCAGTTGATGCACCTTTCTTTGGCAAGCTGAGACCATCTAACCAGTTCTTTAGCGCAGTATGCGAAAGTAGACTTGCTTCACAGGAAAATGATTTTGGCTACTAAATCTCGTGCATTACAATGCAACATGCGGGATCAAACCCCCCCTCTCCTGTAGGAATTTAGAATTTCAAATCAAACGGTTAACATCAAAGTTTATGTGAAAAACAGAGTTGTTTGTTAAGACTATGAAGCTTGGTTCTAAATCAAGACTTCGGAATGGTAACCTTGTGAATAGGAATGGAGGGGAAGAGTTTATTTATTTCTAGTAATTTAATTTTTCCTCATTTATTAAAACTTATAAATACATAAGTCACTCTTGGGACTCTCTCTAGATGAAATCAACCTTGAAGAGAGACAGAGGCAATGTTGAGTTATTGTGTCTTGCCTAAGAACACTATCACTAGTCTTGAAATTGGTGGGTATTGAACCAAGGACCAGTTCCTGAGGGAATCCCGCTACCACTAAGCCAAAACAGCTCCACAATTTCTTTTAGCATCTTAAAATAATCCTGTTTATAATAGGAGATTTCAAAAAATAAGTAAAGTCTGAGTTACTTGAAAAAAATGCACATGATGTACTAAAGTCTATTTTTTTTCTAGGATGGTGAGGTGTTTGAGATAACAGATTTTACAACAGCTTCTGAATGGGAAAGGTAAGTTTAATTGTGCTATGTTCACAGAATGATTTAGAAAATAAGCAACTTTGACCAGTGGATATTGTGATTTTCATTTTGAAGTTGCTGTATTTGTCAACTACACAGTAATTACTATTACTATGGCAACATAGTATCCTAGTTCTTTTACACACCCCGTGTTAAATTGCCAATACATGGTGTTACTGTTTAAGGTACAATCTGGGAGAACTGAATTATGTTAATGGTTTAGCACAGGATTGAACCTTCAACTGTTAGTTTACTATGACAGCTCTTTACTACATGTACTAGGTCATGGAATCAGTAGTCGGTGACTAATATCAAATATACCAGGCTTTTAATTTTCTAGTAGTAAATTCAAGTACAGAATGTATGAATGAGAGTCCAGACTTACTGTTACAAGTAGGGGTGTCATGTTTAAGGAATTTGGTAAACGTGTACACGTCTATCACTAAACAAAACGGATCCGTTTACACGTTGTTTACATCAGTTTCAGTTGCGGTCAAAACAATATTCTTTGAAGTAACAAATGTTACATACCTGTTTAAATATGTCTGCCGTTTTAGATACGTAATCATTTATAGCTATGTAGACGTCCAGATCGCCCGATACATAAATACAAATTCAATGATATAATACATATATTTTCAATCATGTGACTTATATAAGTTATAGTACGTAGTCCGGTTCAATAATAAGGTAGATGTTATTAACTAAGCTGTTGTATGTGTTATTTTACGTGTAAATGGATACCCAAGTTACTAAACGTTTAGCGCTGCTAATCGAAACGCTTCCGTGTACATGTGTAAACCTGACACCCCTAGTTACAAGTAAAAGATTCTGCACACATCGTTATTTCCCTGCGGCATAGTGATTTTAGACAAGCTGCAAAATTTAGTGTCTTAATCCTGTCCCTGAAGCAAAGTGACTTGGTAAAAATTTCGAGGGTTGGAGGAGTCTCAACCTAGGACTTGTACCAGAACAGGTAGAACTATAGTCAAGTTCCTGTTCCATGTGACAACAGCACATGTCGAATTCCTGTCCATCAGGGAAAAAAGGCTGTCTAAAGTCCCCATGGATCCCCACTGCTCCCGTCCTACCGCTTGGAAAATAATGATAAGTGCATTAAAGCCTATAACCAAGAACTCTTTCCAGCTATTTAATATTCACACTTGATTTAATACAGTCCAACCACCCCTAACAACACCTCCCTGGAGCAACAACCTCCCTAAAAAGATACATATTTTCTTTTTCGTTGCTTCAATTATATAAGGAATCGACCTCTCTAGAACGACACCTCTCTACAACAGACACATTTCTGTGTTCCAGAGGGTGTTCCTCCTGAGAAGTTGCACTGTCATATCAATTTTGTTCGTTTTTAGCTCGACTTTTCTATGAAAAGGGGAGCTATCCTACTCGCCCCCCGGCGTCGGCGTCGGCGTCGGCGTCACACCTTGGTTAAGTTTTTCGTACCACCCCACTTTATTTCAAAAGTATTAGAGGTATGGCTTTGAAACTTACCATACTGTTTACCATCATAACCTCCATATACAGACCAGAGTACATAACTCTGTCAAGGTTTTTGACAGAATTATGGCCCTTTTTTGACTTAGAAAGTGTATTGAGCTTGGTTAAGTTTTCGTACCACCTCACTTTATTTCAAAACCATTGGAGGTATTGCTTTGAAACTAACCATACTTGTTTACCATCATGACCTACATCAACAGACAAGAGGACATTACTCTGTCAAGGTTTTTGACAGAATTATGCCCCTTTGACTTAGAAAATACATTGAATATGGGTAAAATCCACTTATGCCTTAACCCTTTGAGATATTGCTTTGAAACTTTTAATGCTATTTCACATCATTACCCCCATCTGTACGCAAGAGAACGTAACTCTGTCAGGGATTTGTTTTAAAAATTAAGGCCTTTTATCGACTTAGAATCTTGGTTAAGTTTTTCGTACCAGTCCACTTTTTGACTGAACTGTTTGAGATATTAATTTGAAAGTTGGAATACTTGTTTACCATCATGATTCCCAAACATGGGCAGGAGAAGGTAATTCTGTCAAGGATTTTATTTGAATTATGGCCCTTTTTGACTTAGAAACTCAGTTAAAATTTCATTCTTGTCCACTTGTTAACTTAACCATTTGAGATATTACTTTGAAAGTTGGAGTACTTATGTACCATCGTAAGACCTATCTGTAAGCAAGAGAAGATAACTCTGTGAAAAATTTTCTTGATTTGTACTTAGAAATTCCTAGTTAAAGTCTTGTGTGCCCTTAACTGTCAAAGTTTTGTTTTATTGGCAAGCACTAAAAAAGTCGAGCACGCTGTCCTACTGACAGCTCTTGTTATTTTATTCTGTTATGTATTTTCAGATTTATATCTAGAGTAGAAGAAATATTGCATGAGTGGAAACTAGTGAGCTGCCCTCCTAGACTACCAGCCGCTAAGGTAAGATTTTTTAATTAGTCAGTAGACAGAAACTAGAACAGGTTGTTGAGCTGCAATCTGGGTTTCAGAAAAATAGAGTTTGTCAGATAGTGTCTTGAAAAATTGGAAGCCCATCAATACTTTTATTGTAGAGAAATGTTTGGAAATAGTTGTCCTGTGATATAATGGTGACACATATATCTGACATTAGGCGTGACTAGACTTTACAGTGATATTTCAAAGTGGCTAAGTGTGTACCTATGGATTAATGCTGTTTAATCAAGTACAGAGTTATAAATGCTCCTTTGTTCAGGGACAATATTTGGTTTCATATGTGATCCATTAGATTTTGCATGATATTTTATGAAATTTTTTGAGCTTGAAACATAAGGACCTGAGAACAGTTGGTACATATTGATGGTAAAATAGATCTTCCAAGTTACAGATAAAATGTTTAACATCAGTACCAAAAATTTGAGATGTACTAAAATGTTATTGTCTAAAAGTACCTAAGTGTGCAGTGTTAGATTAGCCTATTTCAAAATGTGTAACAGCTGGCCTCTGTTAGACTTTATTTTATACTAATTTATTTGAGCTCAATTGTGAAGAAAGTTTGAAGCTTATCAAGTCACTCTTGAGTCCACATCCTGGACAAACCAGTACTGGTGTCATATGAGGAGGTACAGATGTGACCCCAGTGAGACTCAAACCCGCAAACTCCGGAATGAGCAGCTGACACTTTGAAGTCAATTGAACCAGTAGGAAACATTTGACTTAACAGGAATTTTGACTTAAACAGGCTAAACATACTGTAGTTATAAATACATTGACAGTACCAACAAGTGACTTTGGAATGAATTAAACAGGAGTTTCAAGTAACAAATTTGAAGTAACAAAAGTTCACTGTACATATTGAAATGTTGATATATATTATTCAGGGAACTTATACCAATGGCACATGGGAAGAGAAGACGGAAGAACTTGCCTTCGCTGATTTCAAATTTAGTCTGACACACATCTGGTTAAAGTCTCGGGATGAGAAGGCGGAAAAATCAGCTGAGAAGGAAAGTGGAGAGGAGGATGAAGATAATGATAGAGGTAAGAGAATGGTTAATGAAGAAGTCAAGAATTGATTTATGATAGAGATTAGGTATTGGTAATGAGGTTAGGTATTGGTTAATGAAAACGGTAAGAGAATAGTTAATGTAAGAGGTAAGGTAATGGATAATGAAAGAGGTTAAGGATTGGTTAATGATAGAAGTTAAGGAATGGTAAATGATAGAAGTAAAGGAATGGTAAATGATAGAAGTAAAGGAATGGTAAATGATAGAAGTAAAGGAATGGTTACTGATAGAAGTTAAGGAATAGCTCATGATAGAAGTAAAGGAATGGTTGATGATAGAAGTTAAGAAATGGTTAATGATAGAAGTTAAGGAATGGTTAATGATAGAAGTAAAGGAATGGTTAATGATAGAAGTTAAGGAATAGCTGATGATAGAAGTAAAGGAATGGTTGATTAAAGAAGTTAAGGAAAAGTAAGTGATAGAGGTAAAGTTTTGCTGAATTTCTTAATGAAAATTATAAAAATGGTTTAATGAAAAAGATGACAGAAGTCAATTCTGATGAAAGAGATGTAATTGGTGAAAAAGGTAAAGATAAGGGGATAGTAAATGATAATGTTAAGACACCAGCTTATGTTTATGGTAGGAGATCTGTTTAAGTTAAAGTTTTGACAAGAAGGTTTTAGACATTTACTGTAGATACAACTGAGGTGATAGGTGGCGTGCAGTTAATTAATTTTGTAACTTTGTTTGATATCTGAAGAAAAAGACATTAACAGTGAAAAAAGAATTTTAAGTGAAAAAATAACAGCTTTTGTTTAATTCAAGCAAATTTGTGTAGCTTAAGAAAGAGTCCTGGGTGCAGTTATAGTCACACTAAGAGTAAAATAACAGATTCTACAACAGTTACCAAGTTTCAGCACTTGCTTTGAACTGCGCTTCACATTAAATTATGATTAAAGGGCAGAGACCTTTTGGCAGATTATCAGATCCTTTACCCCATTTTTGATATTATTTTCTCAAGCATCAAATTCCCCATTTAATAATATGAACTCATTTTCAGAGATAACACCAACAGTGTATGGAGATCTGTTAAACATGGATAATGACTTCCCATCCCGTGCACATTGTATATGTAGATGGTAAGTACATTGTAATTCTTGTATAGAAATTCACATTGTCTGGTAAGAGTTAGAATGATAATAAGTACATATAATAATTATAATAGTTAATGGATTTTCTACAGTGTACACCTGGATTTAATCATAACGCTGTTGTAATAAAACAGATAAAATGATGCAAACAAGCCTATAACAGATTTGTGAGATGATGTTTAAATGGAATGACATACCAGTATATGAAAACAGTATTTCTTAAACAAAGTCCAGCAAAGCATGCTGTAAGACATTAAAATTAACACAAAGTGTTGACTTTTCACATGTTTTGACAGCTCTCTGAGAAATTCCTTTATAATTTACACTATGTTCAAGCATGTTATTTAACCATGAAGAGAATGTCTGCCTTGCTGTACAGTTTGACCTGTTCAAGAACATTGATATTATATAAGCAATCAAACTCTCCAGAACAACATCTTTCTACAACAAACTCATATCTATGTTCCAAAGGATGTTCACTCCTGAGAGGTTGCACTGTACTTACTGCAGGATTTTGTGACACTGTGTCCAGCAAACAATATAGTTGGTACAATGTAGTTACTATTTCTTATTCCATGTTTTCCTATCTAGGTATGGACTGCAGGATTTTGTGACACTGTGTCCAGCAAACAACACAGAAGCAGTGTTAGGAGAGAGTAAAGTGAAACTGTTGCTGTCATCTGTAAACATTGCTTTAACAGATGCCGGATGGTAAGATATTATACACTGCATTTTCATGTTCTATACTGATATATTTGTTTTTGATTGCGAAACAAGTTTTACAACTTAGATTAATCACTCAATTAACTGGTCCCAGTGACCTTGAAGTTAATAAGTGACCCAAATTATGATATGAATTCATACTGTACTAATGCTTTCTGCCAAGTTTGATTAAAATCCACCAAGTGGTTTAGGAGATAAAGCTTGCCCAAGATTTTTCTGTTAACATGCTCATGTGACCCTTGACTTTTAACCTAGTAACCTTAAATTATGATATGTACATCTAGATTTTGTACTGATGCTTCATGCCAAGCTTAATTGAAATCCAGAAAAAGGGTTTAGGAGAAATGTAAAGCAAGCAGATAGATGGCAAGGGGAAAAATATTATGTGGCCTTGATCTTTTAGATAATGACCCTTAATTATTATAAGATACACAACTAGATTTCATACTGATGCTTCATGCTAGTACACTGATCAAAATTCAGCAAGGGTAAGGGGTCTAGGAGATGAGGCTTACTTTTTCCCCACAATCATTTTTTTCAAGATGACTACATTTTGTATATGCAAAACATTTGATGTTGCACAGAGGAGTATAAGTGTAATAATAAGCTGTTAAAATGGATCTATTTTAGGTAAATTTCTCAATTACAATTGTTTAATAATATTTACCAATTTGTTTTTTACAGTTGCGTACCAACATTTGTACAGATACACCAAAAATGGAGACGATTGTACCAGGGTACCTGTGTGTTACCTGGCTCTAACATAGAGTTTGGTATGGTGCAGTTAAAGAGGACACCAGCCCAGTATAACCATCTAGCTGGACTTCTAGATGTCTTTAAGTCTAAACTTGTAAGTATCTTGGTGTATAAGTGAATGGGTCACACTCTGTGAAGTCCAGTAGTTGATTTGTATAACCAGTATGGAGAAATGTTCAAACCATGAAGACATGACAGCAGATCTGTATCCATATTGTTTACTGAATTAGTGATCCATATTGTTTACTGAATCAGTGATCCATATTGTTTACTGAATCAGTGATCCATATTGTTTA
Source organism: Saxidomus purpurata (assembly GCA_022818135.1). NCBI lineage: Eukaryota > Metazoa > Mollusca > Bivalvia > Venerida > Veneridae > Saxidomus > Saxidomus purpurata. The sequence goes on from JAFMSR010000009.1 coordinate 5,612,877, forward strand.
CTGAATCAGTGATCCATATTATTTACTGAATCAGTGATCCATATTGTTTACTGAATCAGTGATCCATATTGTTTACTGAATTAGTGATCCATATTATTTACTGATTCAGTGATCCATATTATTTACTGAATTAGTGATCCATATTATTTACTGATTCAGTGATCCATATTATTTACTGAATTAGTGATCCATATTGTTTACTGATTCAGTGATCCATATTATTTACAGAATTAGTGATCCATATTATTTACTGATTCAGTGATCCATATTGTTTACTGATTCAGTGATCCATATTATTTACTGAATTAGTGATCCATATTGTTTACTGATTCAGTGATCCATATTATTTACTGAATTAGTGATCCATATTATTTACTGATTCAGTGATCCATATTGTTTACTGAATCAGTGATCCATATTATTTACTGAATTATTGATCCATATTATTTACTGAATCAGTGTTTCATATTGATGTTTTAAACATTCTTAGATTCCTCATGGCAACTTTGATTAAATGGTTCATACACACAAGATTTTATCGGTATGTCTTATTAAAGAGACATACCCTAAAATTCTATGCAATGTCAAATAAAGTAGGTAATACATTCCTTGAAAGAATTGTAACCAAACCTCAAAGTTTCAGTTATGAAACAGTTATGTCAGTAAATACAGTCGTAGACAAGCAACATTACACAGTGGTAGAAACTGTGTATGTGTAAGGGTTTGCATTTTGAAAAAAAACTTATTTTAGCAATTACTGTACACATATTTGATCAGTATCCATAGCAACTGTATGAAAATCAGTCCAGAATTGAGCTTGATTTCTTCTTCCTTCTTCATTTAGATTGTTTATAGTCCCAGCCTACCCTGGGATTTCTCCACGAGTGAACTTTCCAAGATCCAAGTATGACTCCCATGCATACTGGTACCTAACAAAACTGAAAAGTTAGGGAGTTTTGTTTTCCTGACTGCAATACCCAGTCAATTTTGTCCAAATATTATGTTTATTTAGCCAAAATTTATGTAAAATGCCGATAGCCAAATGAATGTGTGCTAGCATACATACCAGGAACTACTTCGCCTCGTGATTTCTTTATTTGGTGTTATAAACTTGGTTTATTTTCAGCATTTAAAAGGAATACTTAGTAATGTAGTAATGTACACAACTGTTATGTTTATGAATTTTTCACTACAGGGCTCTGTGTCTGATCCGAGACCTCCTGTGTCAGTGGCAGTGAGGTTTCTGTATGTTTTGTATGACTGGGTTAACTCCCCTTGGACTCAACCTCTTCCAGGTAAATATTTCATCATGTACCCTGTTTACTGTAGAAGTCTTACTCTTCTTTCCATTGTGTTAACACCTAGTTTTGATGGTAAAATTTTTCTCAAAGGAATAGTCACATTTCAAGAAGCTGACTCTCTTTGAAAAAATTCATTTACCAGGCTGAGATTATTTCTATTCTGAATTGTTCCCAGGCAAAGTAAAGTTTTAGCCTGCATGCAGAGAACCCTTGTCATAAAACACCTTCAAAACTTTGAGAAATTGAACATTTCCTTTGTTATACATAAATTGATATCTTAGTTTCTTTCTTTTTGTGTAAATTTTTAAAGAACAATTTTTTTTTTGTAAATCATATTTTGTAAAAATAACGTTAAAGTAAACCACTTCTTGCCTCAAACTGATAGAAGTTGTGATGAAATACAGTTGGACCTGTTTATTTCGAACCTGTTCGGACCAGAGGAAATGGATTACAAAGGTGTTCAGATTAGAAAGGTTTACTACCATGGCGATCAAGTACCGTACATGTACATGTATGTCTGAGGCCAAAGTTAGTTCGACGTTTAGAAGGTGGCTGAGACATGATTTTGTTCATGATTTATAGAAAGAGAAATCATCATTATACCCCCGCACAACGAAGTTGTAAGGGGGGTATACTGGAATCAGCTTGTCCGTCCGGACGTCTCCCCGTCCGGCCGTCCATCGGTTTTTCCTTGTCCGCCCAATAACTTAAGATTCCTTTGACCCACAGTCTTCATATTTGGCATGGAGGTTAGTCATGACTAGTAGATGACCCCTATTGATTTTGAGGTCACCGGGTCAAAGGTTAAGGTCACAGGGGCCTTGACTTCAAAAAGCTTGTCCGCCCAATAACTTAAGATTCCTTTGACCCACAGTCTTCATATTTGGCATGGAGGTTAGTCATGACTAGTAGATGACCCCTATTGATTTTGAGGTCACCGGGTCAAAGGTCAAGGTCACAGGGGCCTTGACTTCAAAAAGCTTGTCCGCCCAATAACTTAAGATTCCTTTGACCCACAGTCTTCATATTTGGCATGGAGGTTAGTCATGACTAGTAGATGACCCCTATTGATTTTGAGGTCACCGGGTCAAAGGTCAAGGTCACAGGGGCCTTGACTTCAAAAAGCTTGTTTCATAAGCTTCCGCATTTGGATTTGGGTCAAAGTCTGCTCCTGAATAAATTTCAAAATCACAAACATACAAACTTTTGCTTTCACACATTGTATAAAGTTTTACTCCAAATCTGTCTGGTTTGTTTGGAATATATTGTTTAAAGGAAAGCCTGTCTTTCCAAGGAGCCATGGTTTCATCAATGCATATACTTCCTTCTGGAGTATAAACATTTCGAAAACGTGATGATACGCTATCATAGATGGGACGAATCTTGTGTATTGGATCCCATCCGTCCTCACCCCTATGGAATGCAGTTTCATTATACCCCCACAAAACGAAGTTGGGGCGGGGGGTATATAGGAGTGAGCTTGTCAGTTTGTTTGTCGGTCGGTCGGTCTGTTGGTTTTCATGGTTTCCGATGATAACTTATGAACAACTTTACCCTTTTGAATAATTTTTGGTACACACGTGCAACTTCATGAAATACAGGTCAAGTTCAACTTTGGGGTCAGTAGGTCAAAGGTCAAGGTCACAGTGACTTTGAACTGTAAAACAGTTTCCGGATGATAACTCATGAAAGGCTTGACCAATTTAAATAATTTTTGGTACACACGTGCAACTTTATGAAATACAGTACAAGTTCGACTTTGGGGTCAGTAGGTCAAAGGTCAAGGTCACAGTGACTGAACTGTAAAACAGTTTCCGGATGATAACTCATGAAAGGCTTGATCGATTTAAATAATTTTCGGTACACAGCTGTAACATCATCAAATACAGGTCAAGTTCGACTTTGGGGTCAGTAGGTCAAAGGTCAAGGTCACAGTGACTCTGAACTGTAAAACAGTTTCCGGATGATAACTCATGAAAGGCTTGACCGATTTAAATAATTTTCGGTACACAGCTGTAACATCATCAAATACAGGTCAAGTTCGACTTTGGGGTCAGTAGGTCAAAGGTCAAGGTCACAGTGACTCTGAACTGTAATGTTAAATAGTTTCCGGATGATAATAAACCTATGAAATTGAACTATAATTGATAATTTCTAACCTTACACATTTTGTATGCTATTAAAACAATACATTTACACAAGTTATTGTATAATAACTCAACTCTATGTCCTTGTGGCCATTCCTTTCTTATGGTTGCCATACTTCTGTGACAAAGCTGTATTGTGGGGGTATAATTCTTCACTCTTGTGACAGTTCTAGTTTTATATAGTTTGATAAATAACTCAAATAACGAAATTATCTTATTTAATCACATGCATTCACTGGCTCGCACATTGTAAACAAACATGTGCAATGTTTTCACAAAGTTTATCAATTTTTTTTGACGGAGTAGCTAAGTCCCACTGTAATTGATTAAAATTATATCAAAAATTAAATGAAGTATGACAACCTTAGACATGTTCTAATTACGAAAGCCATAATTCATTAACAGAAAATTTAAATGCAGTACTTGATTAATTAAATAAAGACAGCACCGGAAATATTGTTTTATTATATACCTATAATTATTCTTGTCAAAAACAAAGCCTTTATTCAACAATTGGATACGAACAAATAAGTATTGTATGTACCTGCAATATGCATAATGTCATTATTTGTAAGAGTGCATTCAATTGGCACATAGAAGATTCATGCATACACATGATGTTAATAATGTCCCTTTGATTGGGTCGCTACTACTTGTTGATACAGTGACGTCAATAAAATGACGTCACAAACAACGTATATTTCGCGGGAAAAGTGTCCAAAGGTATAAATAGAAAGGGTCATTGTCATAGGAATGTGATCCAGAAGCTGGGTTCTCAAGTTATTGATGCTCGAGTTATCCATAGTATTTTCTGGTTGAACATATAGGTAAAATTGCCGGGACCGACAGGAGTCCTCGAGTTATCCGGGGTTCTCAAGTTATCGATGCTCGAGTAACAAAGTTTTACTGTAACAAAATATGATGTTAACATCATGATGTTATATGCAGGGATTTAAAATGGCCTGAGAGGCCCAGTAATGTATTGCTCTCAAAATGAAATTATCTATTGTATACAGTTCTTGACTAGTTTTAATAACTGAAGTTAAATATAAAACACAGCTCCCTTATGATTGATTTTAACTGTTTGTGAATACTTTAGAAAAACTTTAACTGGTTCTTAGTATTGTAACATTTGTTTCACGTCAGCATGTCTGTATATCTTACGTATGTGTATATTGTAGTACATAGCAGTAAAGTGAGAAAGTTAAATGGTAAGGGGCTACTTTATAGCTTATGATTGTCTCTGCATGAAGGTCTGTTCTGTAGTTTAGTTCAGAAAGTCATTGTGCTTTCATGGTTGGAACTATTATCTCTGGTAGTCCTAACTATACATGTATATTATTTTTTATGTAAACTGTTATTGCTGTTTGAATGTTTGTATATTGAATTGACCTGGCACATGACATTTATGTTTATGTAATGTGTAAAAAATAATGTTGTGCTGCATTGCATGGCAGAGGTTAATACATTTTGTAGATTGCCTTAAATAGATTTGTGACACTCATTGTTCATCATTACATTTAGTTTCAAATTATCAAGGCCTAAGAGCTCTTCATTTACTGTCTAGGGCAATAAGTCATAACTATTAGCTATTAGATGATCTGTATTGAGGTTGAGGTCAGTAGGTCAAAGTTACAGTAACCTTGGTTTCTGATATATAACTTGACAATATTTGTACTAGGATCCTAAACCATACTGAAGGTGATCATGACCACTTATATTAAATTGCTCCTATTTGTTTTGAGGCAAGAGGGTCAAAGGTCACAGTAACTGTGACCTTATAAATTTGACGGTGTTCTATCATTAGGACCACATATTATTATCATGTCAGACTTTAGTGACATAAACATTTTATCATACATGTATTTTTTGCTTAGCTTAATGCATATCTACTGCCTTGTTCATAAGTTATGTAAATATAAATTGCTGCCATGAATTATGCAGATAATACATAGTTTCCTGTTTAACAGTTCCCAAGTTCTCATTACAAATAGAAGATATAATAACTTTTCTGTTATTTGATTGTGTGCAAAGCCACTGCTGATATTAAAGCATGCCACATTTATTACTCACCTGAGCACAAATTGCTTAAACCAGTTATACCTAGATTTTTACAATGGGATCTTCTGACTTCCAATTCAGGTGAGGCTACTTCTATTAGTAAGGGGTGTTTAACAGAATTTGGTCTCAAAAAGGCTAGCAACTGAAATCTTGATCAGACAACATTGCAATTTATACCCAATAATGGTGAAAATTGGTTAGAGTTTTTGTCTTCATAATCTTTAGTAGGTCAAATTTGAAACTTTGTCACACATGAACATCAGGCAGGTTTTAAGTTGCAGATGTTCATTGATGACTCAGGTGAGTAATGTATGGCCATTTTTTGTTTTCTTGCCTTTACGCTTATCAAGCTAGTGGCAAAGTATTCCACTATTACAACCAATGCAGATCATGATCAGTCAGCACATCCTTACAGTCTGATTGTCATTTAGAAATTCATTCCGATTAGAATGTCTGTGTTAGAAATTGAGCTGCGAAAGGGTAAAAACTACTGCTGTCAAGAAATATGCTAGTTTATGTCAGAAATGACTTTTATGCATGTGTGCTCACAATGATTGAAACATACGATGTAGCATGTTCTTTAAACAAATGTTTGCATAACTTCGTACATGTAAGTCTAAATGTAGATAAGATAGTACTTTTGTCTATAAAATACAGTAGTAAGGGTTTCATGTATTCAGCTTGTCTGTCCATCAGTCTGTATTCAGCTGATAAGAAAATTCCCTCCTGGGGAAAATCAAGATTTGGAAATTTGGAAAGATATCAGGAGATATCAAAAGTTATCACGGACTACTACAAAAAATGGGGGGAAAATTTCATTGTCCGTTGTCATCTTCAACATTCTAATACATGTACTGGAAGTGATATCATCATGTTATTGAGAAATGTATTATTGAATGTCAATTTTCCAAGTACTGTTGATCTTAATTTATGTAACGAGTCTAAAAATAGAGCTAGGCTTAATGGTTGTGAGGCAAAAAAAGAAAATGTGTGTCTCCAGTCTTCCAACCAACCTACACTTTTTACTTCCAATCTCAAACTTTTTTATTTTTAGTAAATTATCAAAAAGTGTTTTTATAGCAATATGGAAAAATAAAATGCCAACCTAGCTTAATTTTTTGGGGCAAGATGACTTGAAACACACATATCTTTTTGTTTGACCTTAGAGAAGGATGGAGACTGTTTAAAAAAGAAATGTCTATGCAAATGTGTAGTTTGTCTCTTTAAAAAACACATATTTAAATACATGTAATTATATTGACAGATTTTGATGATGAAGTTGGGTGTCCGGGGTTTGACCAGCTGCCATTTGGAGCTTGTGAAGATCCGGTCAGGTATACTTTCCTTACCTTGAAGCACCTTAAAGATTTCATTCTTACAGTCTCGCATAATTACAGTAATAAAGTAGAGCTATAATGCTGCACCTTCAGTGATTCAAAGGTCAATGTCACAGTGACCTCAGTTAGCTTTTCCTTGAATATGCTCTATAAGTCACAGTTTTCATTCAACTTTCATCAAACTTGCTCAGAAGGTTCCCTGCAACATGTAGATGATCCTTATTTTTTGGGGTCAGTGGGTCAGAGGTCACAGTGACTCCTGATAGTGTTTCCTTGATAACACTCTACAGGTCACCATTTCCTTGCAACTTTCGTCAAGCTTGTTCAGAAGGTTCCCTGTAACATGTAGATGATCCTTACTGATTTTTGAGTCAGTGGGTTAAAGGTCAAGGTCACAGAGATACGAGATAGTAAAACGGTTTCCAGACATTAACTTGAGAACGCTTTGGCCTAGCATCTTGAAACTTGATGTGGAGGTTTGGCTCGACAAGCAGATGACCCCTACTGATTTTTAGGTCAGTAGGTCAAAGGTCAAGGTCACAGTGAACTGGAACTGGAGAATGGTTTAGCGACAATAACTTGAGAACATGTGGGCCTAGCATCTCGAAACTTGATATGGAGGTTGGTCATGACCAGCAGATGACCCCTCTTGATTTTGAGGTCCATAGATCAAAGGTCACAATGACCTGGGATAGTAAAACAGTTTCTTGAAGATAACTAGAGAATGGGTGGGCCTGGCATCTGGAAACTTTTTATTTGTGAACCACATTAATTTTTAGGTCAAATTATTTTTTGATAGGCCATAAATTGTTGTTGTTCTTTTGAAGGCCACATGTATGTTTCTCTTCTTTTTTTAAGGCCAAATATTTTGTTTTTTAAGGCCAAAAATTGTATTTTCTTTATTAATTAGAGCAATACTGGCACCTTTAGGCCTCTTGGTTAACATGAAAATGCTGCATGGATATAAGACACTCCTGATATAAGGAACAAAATATAAATGGTACCAAGGAGTTTGTTATATACAGAGTTTAATGTATTGGAATATAAATATCCATGTATCACTAAGTAATGAACTAATCTACAGTAAAAGTAAATACACAGAATCTCTGCCATGTTACAGTAATGAGAGACATTTTATTTCCAGTTCCTTGAACTTATACTGCACCTGGCCAAGCCTGTCTGAAGATATGATTGTAGAAAATCAGGTGTACTCGTAAGTAGAACATATTAATGTGGCTTATATACAGAAAAGTGTTGTCAGGAATAGTGTCTTATTTTATACTGTAACTATCTTTTTCAATGGTACAGTGTTATATTTAGATCTGTAACATGTAATTGTGTTTGATGTAAAATTTTATTTTAATTCTTACAAATACAGTAGACATCACTATTATTAATAAGACTGTTCCCCACCATGATTTGATTACTTCACTATATTCTTGTACATGTAATATACAAAAAGAAATTATGTAAGGTTGAGTTTCTGACCTAAAGTTCCTGAAATCATTGTAGAAAGGTTTCCTTGACCTCATTTATAAATGGCTGAGTAACTTTGTTAAATGTAACCTTTGACATTTCAGTGACCTTGACCCACAGCAGGCTCCTCATTGGTCAGTTAGGATACAGATGACTGAAGATCCACAATGTCTCCTAGGTAACATACAGAGTTCTGCACTCATCTGCTTAAACCTTATCCACATATATTGTAAAATGGACCATGAATTGTTCAGAGGAGTGCTTACTGAAACATTCCTGACTGAATAGCAGAGAGTGCAGATCATGATCTGACTGCAAGGATTGTTCGGCTGATCATGATCTGCACTGGTCACAAAAGCAATAACATTTGCCACCAGCATGATAAGGATTGATGATTCAATACATGGCAGTTTAAAATTAAAACATTTCTGCTCATTGAACAATTTATGCTTTTATGAGTCAATGACGAATCTCTGTGGTTTTGATTGTTTTATTAAACTTTAAAAATGTTGATGATTTTGAAAAGTAGCTTATATTTAACCTATAATATAATTAACGAATCATATTTAATTTTATGGTATAAGTTTGCTTGACTGAGTTGAAAAGTACATCAGTTTGCAGCCTGATATGCTGTATTTCAGGCAAACAAAATGTAATCAGATGTGAGAATATTTAAATCATTTAATACTTTTCTTCTACACCAATATCTCCCTTTCAGGAGAGTATCTGATAAATTTTTTGGCACTCTGCCATAGAAAAGAAACCTTGGATCAGCTGGTGAAAGGCTTTGGCACAGAAATGAGAGAAAGTGGTAAGACTATGTGTGTTTATGATTTCTTATGTTTGTTTCTTAAATCTCAGAAGTTTGTTTATATTGTTTCTAAAATCTCAGGAGATTTTTATATCTGGAAAGACCGGAGACTTATTTTCCAGTAATTAAGAATGAAAAATGTAGTAAAGATGCCTGTGGAAAAGCAGTCTCCTAAATAGACAAAATGCTCAGTACCATTTAGTTAAAAGTCTCTTTTTGATTAGTGGATCTGGATTTAAGAATTCTATACAGAAAGCACAGATGTGGTCCAATGAGAACCATTAAACGATGGAATAAAATGAGGGATCTGTGCTAAATCGATAACTATATAGTTTGTTTTTTATTTTAGATTCAGCTGGAGAAATTAGCAATGCTTTACAGAAGCTGACCGAACCATCTGTAGGATACAACATTCCTTCATTAACATCCTATGTCTCACAGCCTCAAAAACAGGCCTCCAAAAGTCACAATGCTCCGATACACGGAGAACTCCTGGACCAAATCATACAGGTACAGCTTAACCTTTGAATTCACACTATCTGGTCCTGTAAGATAAAACCTTTGAATTCACACTATCTGCATCCTCGGTAACCCAGGCTATTCATTACCCAATTGAATACCCTGGGCAAATTGACTGAAGAAATCTCGTACTCGTGAATAATTAATGAGGTAAATTCAAGCCTTTCGATTGGTTTCTTGATATTTTTCTCAAGATTAACTATCCAATGAAATCGCGGCTCTCAAACCGCGTTGGGGGAAACATTCAAAATGGCAGCCTCCATGATGGTCAGCGATGTAGTTGTAGTGCATCACTCGTCTCGGATTGCAGATTTCTATATGATCGTCCCTTAATCGGGACACAACAAATCAATCATTTTTTTCAACGTTCTGCATGGCGGTCTGTATTTGAGGATACTCTTCATTGTGGAGGTGCTCTTATTTTTGTAAGCATCGATTTCATTGGGTGAAAAATAGTCATGAATATTCATGCATTACGAAGTTTTGCCAGTCTATTTTCCCACGGTATATGACGGAGAGAAGCGGCAGGAATTAACCGTGGGTTCCGACGATGCACTATCTGGTCCTGTAAGATAAAACCTTTGAATTCACACTATCTGCTCCTGTAAGATAAAACCTTTGAATTCACACTATCTGGTCCTGTAAGATAAAACCTTTGAATTCACACTATCTGCTCCTGTAAGATAAAACCTTTGAATTCACACTATCTGGTCCTGTAAGATAAAAAAGAGACATTACTATAAAATGATAGATATGTGTAAATGTTGCAACAGTTTAGCCAACCTTTGATACAGGCATTTAATACTGCAAAAGAATTATATGTAAATATTTACTCTATTACAATTTTTGTTAGTAAACAAGTATATGTAGAAACTCTTGTGTTACAGTTTTTGTTCCCTGATGCAGCCAAGCCCATGTCTGTAGGTGAAGGAGATTCAGAGTCTGATGAAGGAGGCACATCACAAGAAACATCTCAAACTGTTAAGGTAACACTTTCTTAATCAGACTTTTAAGTTAACATTATATGTCGTTGTATGATATTGAACTATAAGGTAGAAATGTGTTTTTTTTCTGGTATTGGGCTTAAGTTAACACTGTGTGTTGTTTTTTGGTCAGTTATTGTGATCACCTGGTCTGGCCTATTGTCTGGCCTCACTTAACCTTGTGTATGCAATAGAGGCTGCACTTTTCATTGAATCTTCATGAAACTTGGTCAGTATGATTGCCTTAATGAATTATAGGTCGCATTCAAATATGGCTCATCTGGGATAAAAAACTAGGTCATGGGGTCAAATCATAGAAAAACTGTTTGCAATATAGGTTGCATTTTTCATTTGATCTTCATGAAACAGTCAGTATGGTTGCATTGATGAAATTTTGGTCATGTTGGAATAATGGTCATCTTGGGTCAAAAACTAGGTAATCATGTCAAATCATAGAAAAACACCATGTATTCAAAATAGGTTGCATTTTTTTATTGGATCTTCATAAAACTTTGTAGGTAGATTGCCTTGATGAAATCTAGGTCGAGTTTGAATATTGATTATCTGGAATCAAAAACTAGGTCATGTTGTCAAATCATAGAAAACCCTTTTGTATGCAATAGAGGTTGAATTTTTCATTTGATCTTCTTGGTCAGTTTGGTTGTCTTAATAAAAACTAGGTCGGGTTTATATATAAATCATCTTTGGTCAAAAACTAGGCCAACCAGAAAAACAATGTTTGTGCAGTATAGGTTGCATTTTTATTGAATCTTCATGAAACTTGGTCATTTAGGTGGAGTTTGAATATGGATATTCGGGGTTAAAACTAATTCACCTAGTTAAAAATCTTGTGGTTGCCATACAGATGATATTTTTAATGCAATCATCATGCAAATTAGTAAGGTTTGTCTGGTCAAGGTCAAACAGAATATTTGTGTTTATGATATATAGTTTAAGGTTAAAGTAGGTCTCAGGTGAGCAATATAGGGCCATCTTGGTCCTCTTTCCTGGTATTGGGCTTTAAGTTAATACTGTGTGTTGTTTTCTGATATTGAACTTAAAGTTAACATTCTATGTTATTTTTTGTATTGAGTTTCTAAGTTGACACTATTGTTCTGTGGTGTTAACATTAACACTGTGTATTTTTTTCTGGTATTTTTAACATTTATGTTGAAATGTAGTGCATTTCTGAAGAATATGTCACTATCTACCAAACGTGACAGCTTCATGAAATTGCTGTGCTCAGTTCAAATTGTAAGACTTTTTATCGTTTTTTTTGTAGGAGCTTCCCAAACAATTGAAATCAGCCCCAGTGGACGGACTGTTATATAAACTGTCTGTCTGTCTGTGTGTATTGAATCATAACCAGGGTGGTCTTTTTGCTGTGGCACAAATATGGCAGGAGTTTGTTCTAGAGATGAGATTCAGATGGGATAATAACTTCTTTATCGAAGGGTATAGTATGCTTATTTTTCTATTGTGTTAGATGTATACTGCTATTCATTTGAACTATGTCATGTTTAAAGAATTCTGCTAAACAAAGGCGTCTCCAAGTATTTTGCTGCAAGTTTACATGTTGTTTCAATTGTACTGCAAGATTACTTTTTGTGTTGCCCTTTCGGAGAAAAGGCAATACATAGGGATCGTTTGTCCGTCTGTCCGTCCATCGGTCCGTCCGTCCTTCACACAAACTTAACGTTGGCTATAACTTTGCCATTTCTTAAGATTTCTTCATCAAACTTTACAATTATATTGCTTATGACAAAAGGGTCATGATGCCGCCAGATTTTGTAGGTCAAGATCATATTAGACAGAGTTATGCCCCTTTTTGTACTCAGATTTTGTCATGAAAACTTAATGTTGACTATAACTTTGCCCTTTCTTAAGATTTCTTCATGTCACTTTCAAATTGCATTGCTTATGACATGAGAGTCGTGATGCCGCCACATTTTGTAGGTCAAGGTCATATTTGACAGAGTTATGCCCCTTTTTATAGTTAGATTTTTGCTATAACTTTGCCATTTCTTAACATTTCTTTATCAAACTTTCAAATTGTATTGTTTATGTCAAAAGAGTTGTGATGCCGCCAAATTTTGTTGGTCAAGGTCATATTTGACAGAGTTATGCCCCTTTTTTGTACTTAGATTTTGTCATGAAAACTTAATGTTGGCTATAACTTTGCCATTTCTTAAGATTTCTTCATCAAACTTTACAGTTGTATTGCTTATGACAAGCATCATGATGCCACCAAATTTTGTTGGTCAAGGTCATATTTGACAGAGTTATGCCCCTTTTTGTACTTAGATTTTGTCACAAAATTATTGGTTATTCTGACAAAGCGTAAGAGGGCGACACAAGTGTTCTACTGAACACCCATCTAGTTTAAATATGAGAGGCCTTGAACGTTTTAAGTAAAGACTTCACTGACATGTGTCTATATATTCATTAGCTTTCTATTTTAGAGTGGAAATGGGACCTCCAAATTTAGGATCTTGTTTACTTCAGCAAAAGTTGCAGGTAAGATAATAATATTTACAGTTTTTCTAGGTTAAGAAGCAAATTATTCAAAACACTGTTAGGTTCAATTTCAAACCTTTCAAATATGATTGTTTAACTTTGATATATTAGTACTGACTTATAAAAAAAATAAAACATTGTATCTCTATTAACTTGAATTTTTAAGTGGCTGTATTCCACTGCCATTAATTACATTGCAAAAATGTTATTTAGAAACCCTGACTTTTCTTTTTAAGTTAATTTCTTAAATTGAGTCGAAACACATTGAATTTCTTAAATCTTCTCCAGATGTTGAATTGTTGTATAGAACATAAGAAAAAGAGGGAGCAGCTTCATAAGGGCTACACAGGGGAACCTGATTCTCCACCTAGTTCCCCATACAGGGGCCCCTCAACTTCCCAGGTGTCGAGGTCAATGTCACATGATGAATCTTTTATCAACCAGTCTGACACTATTGCAATACAGAATAAAAGTGACATGAATCGGGCAGACTCGTCTGGTGTCCAGTCAGGTGAAACAGCAGTAAAAGCAAGTGGATCTAGTGCAATAAAAAATCAAAGTAAAACTGGTTCTCAAAGACTAGCAAGTGCTGGAGAATCTAGTGACGATGAAGAGTTTTTTGAGTGTAATGATGAAGAAAGTAACAAGTCTGGTGAAAAAGATGAGGATACTTCAGAGAATCAGACTGTAAACAACCAGTCTGGTTCTGGTGAAACAGAGGAGCGATCTGAAGAAACTTTGCAGCAGATGACAACTGATGAGGACCAGTCTGTGGATATTGAAGCTAACCAGTCTGAAACAGAAATGGAATGTGAACCAGTCAGTACATCACAGAACAGTTCCCTAAATGCCTCAATGACTGATTCTCAGATCAGAGAAATGAGTGGTAGTGAAGCTCGACAAAGTATAAGTAACGCTTCTGTTGCAAGTGACTCAGCGTTTAAGGAGAGTTATTCACATAGACCAGAGGGAAGATTGGCACCATTCCAGGAATTAAAGTTGATAAACTGTGAGGAGAAGATGTACATACCTATAACTCAAGAACCAGCCCCCATGACAGAGGATATGCTAGAAGAACATGCTGAAGTGCTGGCCAAGTAAGTGTAAAAGCAATTAAACTGAACTCAATCTCAATCTTCAATTAAGGCCCAGATATTTTTTCGTTTTCTTTCATTTTTCATGGTGCTAGCTTTATCCCTCAGGGTTGAAATACTGCTTTCTGCTTTTAAATGAATTTTCCATTTCATAACACTGTTATTTATTGAGTGTGAAGGCTATAAGAAGTCTCCTGGTGTTTGTAGTCAGTGTTGCCATGTATCATTAACTTTGGTCTGGTGTAGAATTGTTTTCGGCAGTGTTGTCCGTCTATCTGTCTGTCCGTAACACATTTTATGACACGGGTATCTCCAAAAGTACTTGAGTTACAGTTGTGAAAGTTTACAGGAATGTTTTAATTGCATGTGAAGTTTTTGATACAGATTCATCCAGTATTGACTGAGTTATGGCCCTCGACAGTTGTTGACTTAGTGCAAATTGTTGATTTTAAACTTTTATTGCGTATAACTGAAAAGGTTTTTGCACTTTGACCATCAAACTTTACAGGCCTGTTTATCAGCATGTGAAAGTGTGGACTTTGTGATTTTGATGTGGATTCATCCAATATTAGCAGAGTTATGGTCCTTGACTTAGAGAAAAATTGCAATTTTCCACTTAAGTTGCACACAACTCAAAACGTATCAGAGGTACAGCCGTGAAACCAACTGGGAATGTTATTTAGCATGTGTACCTGGGGTTTTGTTTGAGGGAATCATCAAGAACAGATGGAGTTATGGCCCTGAAATTTTTCAACTTATGTAAATCACATGTATCCCAAAAAGTATTTGAGCTAGAGCCATCAGCATATAAAGTTATGCACCTTGAGTTTGTTTTTGTCTGTCTGTCCGTTTGTCTGTCACATATTTTTTGTCACACACATCTCAAAAATTTGCCTAAAATTTTACTTTCCAACTCCAGGATAACAAACAAACTGGTGGTATGGGGGAGGGGGGGGGGAGGATATACGTTGTTGTCTAAAAGACAACCTTCTTGTCTGTATGTTATTAGACATTCAAAGGGTATTAATTAAAATAGTGTTGTGATCTCATTTTGATCTTGTACAGACTTGGAACTTCAGCAGAAGGGGCTGAATTAAGGGCCAGGATGCAAAGTGCTTGTCTGTTGTCTGATATGGAATCATTTAAGGTAAGAAATACATTAAGTTGTGTGTGTTTATTCAATGCAACATAAAAAGAAATTATTGAAAATTAGTTAAAGACTAAGTGTAAAAGGAATATTAAGGTACTTGAAGACTAATGAGTCTAATTTTGAACCTTTATGAGGAGAATCAACTTGTTCTTTAATCATTAGTTGACAAATGTAAGCCGTGTCATGTTTTAGACTTTTGATAAGCAATATTCAGGTACATGTATTCTGACAAGTTGTACTACATTTGTTTCACCTGCTGCTTTTATTCAATATCGACACAAAGAACATTGTGTCTAAATGTAATGATTACTTAATATTTTCTAAAAATGTCTAAATTTTGTGGTTATTTGTACAAGATTTCCAGTTTTAAATGCATTGTTGGTTTTGATGATTCCTTTCTGTGTGTGAATTGATGTACATGTTTCCCAAAATTGTATGTTAATAACAGTTTTAAAACTTTTCCAGGCAGCCAATCCAGGCTGTGTCCTGGAAGATTTTGTAAGGTGGTACTCTCCTAGGGACTGGGTAGAAGAAACTGTTGAAGATGAAAATGAAGGGGTAAAAGTTGAAGGTAATAAGTTGTTTGCATTTACATACATGTATGTGAACTATAATAATTTCAGCTTGCAATCTTGTTTTTTGTCCCTGAAATATAATAAATGCACTGTAACAACTAGAAATTTGAATCTAAAGGCATATACCTGGATTGTCGTATCAGAAATTTATATACATATGACCAGCGACACGGGAAACTGGGCCTTCGGACAAAATACTTGGAAACTAGCTTTCTTGCATATTTTGAACAAACAATATTTCGATATCAATGTTTGTAAATTTCAGTTACCTACGTCCAGTACATACAAAGCTACAACATTTTGAAAAAGTATACCTAAGGCGTCATTGTTCACTCTAAAAATGACGTCACATACCACAATTTGACGTCAAAACTCACTTCAATTTACATGTTTTTGTTTTGCATTTAAAGAGGGTGACAAAAATGTAAATTCTATGGGTTTTTTTTATCAATTATTGCCGAATAATGTAACATATGTCCGAAGGTACATTTTCGTCCAGGCGGTCATATAGATGTCGAAGAGTAAATAGGTTTTTTCTTGCTCACCCGAGCACGAAAGACTCAAAGGCAAGGTATTGTGATCTTCAGTCTGTCCAAGTAACTCTTAGTGGAGTTAGTTTCCATTTTTGTAAGCCCTAACCCAAAGTTTGTCTGCACAACTCCTCTTACAGCTCTAGGCAGATTTCAACCAGACTTCACATGAATGATCAGTGCCAAGCCTAGTTGTGCATATGCGCACTTTCGGTTTTGTGATTCTTGGAGACTTTTTTTATGAAAGTAAGTTATGTCTTGAATTATCTGTTTAAAAGCCAAATCTGTTGTCATTTGAAGGTCACTTAAGTCAGAGGATGCTGATTCCTGGTAATATGTGGGTAGAAGTTTGGCAAACAGCCAGACCCGTCCCTGCAAGAAGACAGAAGAGGCTGTTTGATGAAACGAAAGAAGCCGAGAAGGTGAAGTTTGCTGTATTGAAGACTAATAATATCAGTCATGTGTTTCTTGTTGGGTTTATCCGTCCTGAATGGATCAGCATATTGGGCGGTAGCAAGGCTTGTTGAGTTGACACCCGCAGACTGGTCTGCTAGGGATGGATATCATGATCCATACCATAAACACTTGACTGATATTTTTTCTTGCATATCACTTTAGGTATAAGTTTTAATTAATTGGTTTTGCTTTAATCAATAACTACTTTTGTAGAAGTGGAGTAATTTCACTTTTCATTCGCTAAATCTTACATGACAGTGGGTGAATTGTCTGAAGTAAAGTATGAATAAAAACTAAAGAAACATTTTAAAGATCATTTTGTGATAAAATATTAATCAACAGTGTAAAATGTGAATACAAGTCATCTAAAAGTTGTAACAAAAAAGCATTTAAAAGAAGTTTTGATGAAAAATTATTAGAAAAGCATGTTGTATGTGATATAAATGAGATAAAGTTTGTACCAGCAGTCGTTTGAAAGATCACTATACAAAATATAAATTGAATAGGTTAGTCAAGTAAGTAAGAAATGAGTGATTATTGTTTTAGAAATGCGAGTTACATGTATATCTAATTCATGATTTCAGGTTCTTCATTTCCTGTCAGCGCTAAAGCCAGCAGACGTTGTTGTTCACTTAATGCCATTGTTAATTCATGCAGCTCTTCTTAAAGCTATGGCAAATGGTAAAGTGCATGTTTGAATAATCTCTACAATATTTTATGTGACCCAAGGCTTTATATCATCTTCATTTTTGTGTGGGGGGGGAGGGGGATGCAAAGGGATCGCTTTGCTCCGTCCGACACGGCACAAACTTAATGTTGGCTATAACTTTGCGATTTCTTAAAGGTCCAATACTAAGGAAAGCAAAAATTCAAATATATTTTAAAAAGCACATAGGTAAGTTATTTTTGATCAAAAATTAAAGTTGGTAAGTAGAAATTCTTAATAAATCACAGTACATGTACAATTATTTTTCTATGTATTAAGAAGAAAGTTAAAAAGACCTGGGTGGTCTTTTTGTCGATTCACTGAGATTTCAACATAATACACATACTTTCTTTGTGTTCCAAACACATTTTGTAAAAATTTTAACCTGCCAATCTTCATTATTTAGTGTCCTGCATAAGGTAATGTACTTGTCATTGAAATAACTGTCACTTAATTTTCGCTTAGTAGTGGACCTTTAAGATTTCTTCATCAAACTTTACAATTGTATTGCTTATGACTAAAGGATCATGATGTCGCAAAATTTTGTAGGTCAAGGTCATATTTGACAGAGTTATGCCTCTTTTTATACTTTGATTTTGTCACGAAAACTTAACGTTGACTATAACTTTGCCATTTCTTAAGATTTCTTCATCTAACCTGCAAATTGCATTGCTTATGACATAAGCGTCATGATGCCACCAAATTTTGTTGGTCAAGGTCATATTTGACAGAGTTATGCCCCATTTTGTACTTAGATTTTGTCACAAAATTATTGGTTATTCTGACTAAGCGTAAGAGGGCGAGTGTTCTACTGAACACCCATCTAGTCTTTCTAGATCTTTGCATGGTTTTAGTTACTTAAAATTTTTTTTAGTTTGTCAATGTAGCTTTAAATTACCCTGAAAACTGAATGTGTTTGATTTTAGAAAAGAATACTTAAGTAATCGTTTTCTTGCCATATGTCAGACATAAGTTCTTGTGTACGATTGCTTCTTTTGAAAAAAGAAAAAAAATGTACATTTGTTCATTTTGTACATGTACCTGTTGTCTTCTAGATAACCCAAAGATTCCAGTGTTGAAACAGGTTATAGATCAAGCATGTTTGAAGGCTTCACAAGTGACACGATCACCTCAACAAGATGCTAAAAGATATGAGGTATATTTTTCTATATTGGAAAACATTTATTTTTTTTATTTTAAAGACGGGTTTAATCTCATTGAGTTTCATCATTGATGCCTTGGAAGAGCCAGCATTGATACCGCCCTTGGGAGTTGTTTACTGTAAATTGGGTAAATTTTGCGAGATGAAAATTCACGATTTGTGAGCTATTCCCAAAGGAGAATTCTCTAATAAAACATCTATGTCAAATGAATCTTTCGCAAGATTTTAAGATAAGCTTATGTTGGAAATTGGTGAAAATAGCAAAAATTTAAATCATAGTGAATAATACCCATTTACAGTATGACTTTAGTAATGTTTGATTGTAATAATTACACAAATCAATAGCTTAAAGGTCAATGCCACACTTTGAGGTTTAATGTAAAAATGAACACAGAAGTCTGGGCTGTAACTTCCTTGTTAACATTGTTATGCCACATTTGACACCTTAGTTTTGCCAAAATGCTGGTCTGGATGTTTTGAGTCTTGGTACCTGGGATCAAGAGCTAGATCACCATTGCAAATAAAAGAAAACTTTTGTTAACACAATTGAGGCCAAATTTTGTATTCAGTCATCATGAAAATGTATGAGAATATTTTTCTTGTTGAGCAATGTCATTCAGGTGACGATATAGGGCCATCATGGACCACTTGTTTTATAAGAGTTTGGTCGTAAGAGGTTCATTCCCCCGGGGGGTTTTTGTTTTTTTTGGTTTTTTGGTGTTTTTTTTTTTTTTTTTTTTTTTTGTTTTTTTTTTTTTTTTTTTTTTTTTTTTTTTTTTTTTTTTTTTTTTTTTTTTTTTTTTTTTTTTTTTTTTTTTTTTTTTTAATATTTTTTTAATTTTTTTTTTTTTATTTTTTTTTTTTTTTTTTTTTTTTTTTTTTTTTTTTTTTTTTTTTTTTTTTTTTTTTTTTTTTTTTTTTTTTTTTTTTTTTTTTTTTTTTTTTTTTTTTTTTTTTTTTTTTTTTTTTTTTTTTTTTTTTTTTTTTTTTTTTTTTTTTTTTTTTTTTTTTTTTTTTTTTTTTTTTTTTTTTTTTTTTTTTTTTTTTTTTTTTTTTTTTTTTTTTTTTTTTTTTTTTTTTTTTTTTTTTTTTTTTTTTTTTTTTTTTTTTTTTTATTTTTTTTATTTTTTATTTTTTTTTTTTTTTTTTTTTTTTTTTTTTTTTTTTTTTTTTTTTTTTTTTTTTTTTTTTTTTTTTTTTTTTTTTTTTTTTTTTTTTTTTTTTTTTTTTTTTTTTTTTTTTTTTTTTTTTTTTTTTTAATTTATATTTTTTTTTTTTTTTTTTTTTTTTTTTTTTTTTTTTTTTTTTTTTTTTTTTTTTTTTTTTTTTTTTTTTTTTTTTTTTTTTTTTTTTTTTTTTTTTTTTTTTTTTTTTTTTTTTTTTTTTTTTTTTTTTTTTTTTTTTTTTTTTTTTTTTGTTTTTTTTTTTTTTTTTTTTTTTTTTTTTTTTTTTTTTTTTTTTTTTTTTTTTTTTTTTTTTTTTTTTTTTTTTTTTTTTTTTTTTTTTTTTTTTTTTTTTTTTTTTTTTTTTTTTTTTTTTTGTTTGGTGGGGGGGGGGGTGTGTTTTTTCTTTTTTTTTTTTTTTTTTTTTTTTTTTTTTTTTTTTTTTTTTTTTTTTTTTTTTTTTTTTTTTTTTTTTTTTTTTTTTTTTTTTTTTTTTTTTTTTTTTTTTTTTTTTTTTTTTTTATTCTATTGGGGAATTTTTTTTTTTTTTTTTTTTTTTTTTTTTTTTTTTTTTTTTTTTTTTTTTTTTTTTTTTTTTTTTTTTTTTTTAAAATTTTTTTTTTGGGGTTTTAATTACATTTTTTGTTAGTTCTATTAATGAGAAATGACACAAGTTGAGAAATAATTTAAAGTCATGCTTATATGTACTTACATGTGTTCTTAAGAGGGATAACCAGCCTGTTTTGTCTTCGTAATTGAAATTGTTACAGGCTTAAGTTACCACAACTTTGTCATCTCTTTCAGGAATTAATAAGAATGATAATGCATGCAGAGATTATCATTGCTCGTAATATTTCCCTGCAGTCAAAATTTACTTTTGATCTGCTAGAGCGCCCGGATGCCAGAGAGGAGCTTGAACATTTTGTATCAACAATCCTTCAGAACTCAGGAAGTTCCCCGTTAGGGGTGGTCCAATGGGTCCTGCAGGAAATATTATCAGTAAACTTTTTCAAACTGCGCAAAGGGTAAGTTAAGCATATGCAGTTGTGGCAGCAAAGTTAGGCAAATTTTACATCATTTAAAGTAAAGTTAGGCGATTTCTGGTATTGAATGACCTCTAGAAATCATTACTTTAGATTTCCCTAGCCAGTCTTACTAACGTGATCACCGATAGAGATAGTCAAGATTTTACAAAGTGGCAAGGATAAAACCTAGTATTGTAGCGTTAAACAGATTTTTGTTCAGCGTTAGTGCATTTTCATCAGGATCGGAGGATCCTGGGTTTGATCCCCACCAGTGCCAAATAGTGGTAATCTTCTTAGGCAAGACATTATAATTTTACATTGCCAGCCTCTCTCTCTTCGAGGTTGATTCCATCTAGTGCGAGCCTAGAGAGCGATTAATATAAGTTTGCAATCAGAAAAAGAACGACTATTTATTTTTTTTAATGTTCGGAAGCTGTAATTTTGTAATGTTCATTTTTGTAACTGACATCCATTACTTTAAAACTACACTTATAAGGTGTGCTTGATTAAAATTTCCGAAGTTCAAAATGTCTCATGAATGGTGTTTTTGGGGAGAAAAATCCTTGTTAAGAGGCACAGAGTCCACACACACGTAGCAGATAAAGTCTATTTTACATACTTATTTACAACTGAAGACTTTTCTGTTAATCAAAGCTATTTGCTTAAGGTATTTTATATCGTCGTGTTTGAGACACACTAGAAATGGTCACTTTAGTATTGTTGGATGACTACATAGCTGGAAGACATTTCCATAATAGCAGTGCATTTTTTCAGGCCTCTTATATGATACTAGATGAAGAAGATACAGAGGCAAAAATGGAGGATGATGATGATTCTAGACTTAACAGTTCGGTTCCAAATTTTCCCAGACCATCAGCAAGAGAATACATTTTAAGAACAGTTGTGCCGAGACCTGCACCATATTCTAAACAGTTACCCCAGAGACTGTTCTGCTCTATAGAAGAAGATGAGTTTAGAATTGCAGGTGCTTTTTCTAGTGATTCTGTCTTTCAATAGTTAAGTGTGAATGATAACATCGGAGAAAAATATATGTGGTTACGTTTTTTGGTTAGATACAATTTACTATTAGTTAATAGACTGATTAAACAAATCCTGATGATTAAAATTTATTTTAGATAGCACTTTAATTATTATAGTAACAGCTTCTTTTTCAAATTGATATTGACAGTTGCTTGAATTAAAGGTGATAAAAAACCTGTGTGTTTAATCATGCACGTATATTACTGTCTTATCTTGTGATCATAGTTTAAATCATACTCTCACTTTACGTAGTAAATTGGGGGATATATAGGAATCATGCATGTTGTCTCGACCTAGCCGTCCCTTTCCATCTTACCTTTCACAAAGTTAACACATTTTATTGCATGCAAAATCATTATGTCAGCACATTTATTCATGGCACTGTTGAAGCTGTATTTAGTATGTGTAGTAAATCATATTTGTCCATACCATGTTCTTTTGAGCTTCCTTTGTATTGTGACCAGCGCATAAGCGATGGTATTAATCTCTTGCAGTGATAGCTCTAGTTAAGCTAGGAATTAGCTTTATTGGTTTCTGAAAGTGTGCTTGTTTCGATGAAATCACATAAGAGGGTACACCAACAATTCGTTTGAACTTTTACTTCAGGATAATATATTTTTTGCTTTGTTAACAAAACAAAAGATACATATATTAAATACATAAGTAGTATTCCTTTTTCAAAATATATATACTAATTTATTTATTCTCGATTGCGAAACAAGTTCTTACAACTTAGATTAATCGCTCTCGAGACTCATTCCAGATGGAATCAACCTCGAAGAGAGAGAGAGGCAATGTGGAATTATTTCAAAATTATATGGGTCAGCCAATCAGTGAGATAAATGCTCTCATTCGGTAAAGTTCTGTGAGATATTTTATAATTTTATGATTAAGACAACAAAGAGTATAATGCCCTAATATTAGTATAAAACATTCAAAAGTTCATGTTGGTTGTATGATATCATTACATTCATTTTAAAAAAGTCAGTTTCCAAATTGAAAATATCAGACATCTCGAAGTCGGTATGGTTTGGCCGATTTTGTCGTTATATATTTGTGAAATAAAATATGCTATTTTTCCACTTCTTATATACTTTTTACTGAGGTAATATATTTTAAAAAGCTAAAAAACGGAGGAAAGTATAACTATTGTGTTGGCATTTGTTATTGTTATAGTGCAGTGTGTTACAACTATGCAGTCTACTTACCTTGATATGTATGTAGTAAGATCGTAGCATGCTCCTTCAAACTGAGAGACCAGCTCCGCCTATCATTATTCTATTGGTTAACTGCACAAAAGTACTGATGTCGACTTACCTTTACTGTCATTGAGATGTCCTCAGAAATATGTCGTAACAATACCATATTTTGACTTATAATTTAAAAAAATGTTTCTGATACAAGTAGTTTCTTTTTGGTCTAATGATAAGACACTTTGGAATTCAGTTTACAATGTTTACTAGGAAATTAATTAAACTGAACTGCACTAATAACAAAATATCAGAAAATGTATTGTTTTTCTTCATGTCTATTACTGATATCTGTTTAATAAAGTGAAGTATGATACCGGTCTGGCTTAACTTTTGTCTTGAGCTACCTGTCACCATTGAAAGAGTCCTATTGTTAGGTCACCTACGTGCTTAAATAAGCTTTTTAGATCGTTGAATCCGTCATCCGACCGTCCATAATTGCGTGAAATGACTTCTCGTAGACTACTTCAGTGAATATTACACAGAAGCCTGGTATTAAGCTTCCTAAATTTGTTCACATGGTTCCGCTTGACTTTAAAACATGGTCACAAGAGGTAAAATAGAATAATCTTCACCAAAGCCGCAAGACCTAGATCTTAGATCTTTGGCTTGAGACATCGCCTAGTGGACTTGTACCAAGCTTGCCACTTAGCTCAATACTAACCCTGTTCGAGGAGAATTGTTTAACATGGACTTATATGGGAAAACTTATAAATTTCTTCTACAAAACCACAAAGTAGAGAGTTTAGGTATTTGATGTGTACATTGTCTATTGAAACTCTATTGATTATGTTCAAATCATGCCAAGACGTCATTGGTTTTCATAATATAGACTTACATAGGGAAAATCGTCTTCACCGAAACCACAAGGCAGCTTAGATATTTAGTACACAGCATGTTTAGTGGACCTCTACCAAAGTTTCTTCAAATAATGCCCTAGGGGATCAAAATTGGCCACACTTGTCTCCAGTGTACATCTGTAAAGTGTCCCTGTGTAAAGTGTCCCTAGTGTAAAGTGTCCCTCTGTATAGTGGCCACACTTGTCTCCGAAATAATCAGGTCTAGAACTTAGATATTTCGTATGTAGCATGGTCTAGTGGTCCTCTACCAAATATTTGTTCAAATCTGTCCCCTGCGGTCAAAATTTGCCCCGACCTAGGGTTTATTGTTTTACCAAGATTTGCATAGGATATCATTTCAAAATAATTTTCTGCAAAACCACATGATTTAGAGCTTAGATATTTGTATATGACACGTGTAGTGACCTCTCACAAGTGCGTTCAAACTATGATATCGGCGTTGAAATTGTCCAAGCCGATGGGTCACTGGTTTTCATATAGACTAATACATATAGGACAAATTATGGGAAAGCGGACAGGCGGCATCCATACCTTGCCCGCTCTGTAAGTCGAAGAGCTTTCATTTGATTGCTTAACATGTTTGTGGGCGTAATGTATAGGCCAATTTTGATAACCAGGAAAGTCACCCTTGGCACTTTTGGATAATGGCGTCCAATTATCCAAATTTGGCAAAAATTAGTCTAGTCCACTCTCAAAACCGAACAATTTTTATCAGATGATCACTACACTTGGTAAAAATATATGTGAGCAAAATGCCTTGACCAAGTTCGATAACCAGAAAAATCCCCAAGGTACTTTGGATTATGGGCCTTGAATCATCCAAATTTGCCACACCCAGGAGGTCCTTTGTATAGGAAAAACTTTAATATCTGCGAATCCGCAATGTCTAGAGCTTATATATTTCGTATGTAGCAGTGTCTAGTAGTCATCTACCAAGCGTGCCCTAATCATACCCCTGGGGGTAAAAAATAATCACGTCCTAGGGGTCCTTTGTATACAGAGTTACAGGGTAAACCTAGCTTCCCGTATAAGTGAGTTACTATGGCACACAGCGACTTATGTAGCAACCACTGACCTCCTTAGCAATAAATGACCTAGCAACCACCAATTGGACTAGTGCCCAACGATTTCATTATCAGCCTCTTGCGTACCTAGTAGCCAGTTACTTTCTTAGCATCGAATGACTTCCTTTACAACCAATGACTTTCTTAACAACCATTTGGAATCCCTTTTCCACTTCCTTAGCAACAGTTGACTTCTTTGGCAATTAGTGACCAGTGATTTCTAAAACAGCCGACTGCCCCTAGCAGCTGCTGACTTTAAGCGACCAGTGACTTCTTCAACAACCAGTGACTTTACCTATCAATCAGTGACTTTCATACTGGCTCCCTTTAGTTCTTTCGTTACAAGTTACTTCCTTAGTATGTACATTGGTACTTACTCAAGTTACGGAAATATGGCCTTCTTGTACTTTACTAGCCCTGAAACCGATTGCTCGTTGACAGTCGTCTGTCGTATGTTTGTTTAGTTCTTTCCTTGTCAACACTCTAGAGGTCACATTTGACACTTGAATATTTATCACAATGATATCTAGGTTAGAATCTTGGTTACATGAGGTTCGAAACTAGGTCAAACGGCTAAATCAAATCGAAACATTTTAACGCTCTAGCGGGCACATTTACTAACAGATCATCATGAAAAGTTCTCATTATATTTGTCTTAATTACTTCTTAGCCATGTTGGAATCTAAGTTACCAAGGTTAAAATCTAGGTCATATTGTCAAATCAAAGAATTTTTTTAGTAACACTCAAGATGACACACGTATTAACCATTCATCATGAACATGATAGTCTCAATAGTTTCTAGACCTAGTTTGAATCTGGGTCACCTGGGGTAAAAACAAGGCGAAATGGTCGAATAAAGCCTTGTAAACAGAAAAGCCACATATTGTTTTATTAACAAGTCATCAATATAATTGGTCATGATGTTTGTGGTTTGATTGCTAGGCCAAGTTCGAATTTTGATGCCTGGGGTCAAAATTATGATCAATTAAAGAAAAGCCTTGTCAACATTCTAGAGGCCACACTTCTTAGCCAATATTAATGAAAAGTGGTTTAAAAGTTTGCCTCGGTGCATTCTAGGCAAGGTCGAATCTGGTCACCTGGGGTAGAAACAAGGTCATCTAGTCAAATCAAAATAAAACCTTGTACATACTGTGTAATCCACATTCATTGAAAATTGGTTAGAATGTTTTTGTGGATGCACTATGAGTAGAAGTACAAATCTACATGCATCATCACGGATCGTTGGAAGTTAAAATAAGCAAGATTTAGCGAGGGTTTTCAGAATACCAAACATGAAGCTAAGTATACACAATGCTTAAAATGTCAGAATCTGTATACAACATCATCTGTCAATTGGTTCCATAAAAAAAGTAACACAATACGAAGTTCAAGCAGTTTATTTAGTTATTTTTGTCACGTTTATTACAATATTTATAACGGCATGCTGAATGTTGACAGTGACGTCACTCTTTGTTAGCAATAGTCTTGCTTCAGTTTAGTACATGTAACTCTCTACAATAGATTCAAAACGTGTTTTATGCAGTATTCGTTAAAATATCACCGTTTTAGGAGTGAATGTTGATAGTTACACTTTTATTTCATCTTTATAAGAAATAAAGTTGATTAAAATATCATATTTTAGTAAAGAGTGTTTTCTTTTAAATTTCTATGTTTAGAATGCATTAGTATACATCATGATATATTATATCATATAAATGACACCAAACATTAAAACCAAAACATAAGTAATATGGTAATGATCTGGAAAAAAAAGACTCTTTTAATCTCTTAAACATGCTTTACATTGTAGCTGCATTTTTCGTTTCTAATTATGTGTATTGATTTTGATTTGCAGTTATTTTTGCGTCGTTTCCGTTATCAAATCTTTGCGTGATTTTGACAGTATGATCATAAGTTTACCAAGGAATAATCAGATGCTGATAAAACTTAAAAAGCAAGTCATGCATCAACACGATATTTGTAAAATAAGCACGTTATTTAAAAAAGAAAAAAGAAACATCATCAGTGGGATTCGAACTTTACCCGTTGTTTTGATAACAGAAACACAATTCACACAATTCAGTATAAAAACTAATTACACAGGGTAAAGTTTAGAGTACTCTTTCTAATCTATACCTAAATTCTGTTAGAAAGGTGAAAATAGTAAGAAACTAAAAAGGAAAACTGCTCTATTTCTATTTATGTTTTAAAAAGCCTTAAATACTTGTTAACCATGGTTACAAAAACTACAATAAAAAGGAATCTTATATGTTATTTGCGCTTTTTTGACGTGATGTATGTGGATATTTTACCCGCCTAACGGGTCGGGGTAAAAGTAATCGAGGCGTGTCATATAATAAGGTTATAAACATAGTAATATGATCCAGAACGCCGGGTTTGCGCGAGTGGTGCATCGGATGGTACGAATGTGGAGCACGAGTATGATCCTACCGCGACGAGAGCAAAACCGGCTTCTGGATCACATTTATGTGATAATGATCCTTTTATTATGTACTTTGGGCATTTGTCCCCACTAGAACTCTTAATTTTAAATGACGGTTTAAGCATAAAATAGAAGATAAACTTATAAGCGCATAATATGTTTTGTATGTGACGTCATTTATTTAATTCATACTAATTCATTTTAGCTCGATTGTGAAGAAAGCTTGTATCTTATCGAGCCACTCTCGAGTCCGCTTCTTCTTGCAAGACTTTTCTATGAACCAACGGGAAACACCTTTACCAAACAATTGCTGAAATTGGTAGTGTGGTGTTACGGATTTCTACGTGTACTTAATTTGCTGCAATTCTTTGCGGAAAATACATATTTATCAAAGTTAAGAGTACAGTAAATCCACATACATGTACGTCACGTAAAAACCCAACAAAAGCAAATAACAATATTATTGTCTCATTAGTGTACAGACTATACGCATTTCAACACATGAAAATACAGTGTATTAAAGACAAAACTAATGTGAACATGTATAATATCATATAAAATACAAGGTACACTGCCATTCACTTTAAGAATGTTAAATGTCCATAGAAGAATTGATTACGATTGTAATTACCCGACCATTCCTCAAATTTAAAATGCAAATATTATGTTCTTTCCATTTTCATTGCTCCTTTTCCCAAAAGTCTTTTTATAACCACATACCCTATCAAAGTATGAGAGAATGCCAGAAACGGCTCAATAATACATTATACAATGCACAGGAGCGGTATGAAAATGAAATTGATGTTAAAAGTCACCAGTATAACGACCTATTGGCATGAAATACAACCAGAAACTTGAAAGTATTCTCTCTGGATATGCTGGAAATTTAAATACATATACCCAATCCGCAGTATTTTGCGCGTGATTTCGATAGAAATGGCCAATGTAAATTTATAGCATTTATCTTTTTTATACTTTATCGTTAATATTTTATTCATGTTCATGATCGAATTAACATTCAATGAGTGCACTTTTCGCGTGTGGTGAAGCCACGCAGAGGTAGAAACACCTGCACATTTAATTTAAACAATCATATTCAATAGTTTATACGACACGTTATTCTGTACTGTAATTATACGATGCTTAAAATTGCGCGGGGCGTCGTCTAATTTATTTTCATCATGATGACGAAGTCACCGTTAATGTTTCACATGACGAAATGGCTAAAAGTGGGCTACTATGAGCTTATCTACTTTTATATTTTAGTGATCTTCTGACAAAAACATAAAAAGTTGAACTTGTAAAAACAATAAAGACAATTATTTTACGACATATACGTACTTTAGTTTGCGGCAAAACAATTGGGACTATCCAACATCATTAAATGAATTATAAAAATTTACAGTTGATCATATCATAGTCTTACTCATATACATGTACATGATATACATTTACCGGGTAGTATACATTTGTTAAAGTCATTCATTAAGTTCTCAAACAATATCTCACAGAAGACCATTCTTTTACATAATTAAAAGAAACATAAAAAGTTCAACTTGTAAAAACAATAAAGATAATTATTTTACGACATATACGTACTTTAGTTTGCGGCAAAACAATTGGGACTATCCAACATCATTAAATGAATTATAAAAATTTACAGTTGATCATATCATAGTTTTACTCATATACATGTACATGATATACATTTACCGGGTAGTATACATTTGTTAAAGTCATTCATTAAGTTCTCAAACAATATCTCACAGAAGACCATTCTTTTACATAATTAAAAGAAACTACGTATATAGAGTCACAATTACTTAAATATACCATATACAATTTACAATTACAATGTAAAACAAATTTGTTAAAGGTTAATATCCGACCATACAGTAACGTATATGGAAATCATACATAATGTACAATTAGGACTATGTAACTTCTGCTACTAGCAATCCAGTATTTACTTAAAAGCCCAAATGATAAAACACGGATCCAAAAATGGACTATTGCGCAATCATGAAATATTTTTTACAAACCCTATTAGCACATATAATTAGATTGAAATGAACAGATTATAGCAGAAGCTATATTAAACAAATAAAAAGTACAAATCAGTGAAGATAATATATAGTCTACATTTCTTGCACACATAAAATTGACGTCAGGGTAAAATATCATTACAGGTTTAGATGCATAAATGAAATCATTAAGGACAGTATCAGCTTGGCATGGTAAGAATCTGTGGATATTTTCATACTTATGACATTCTACTAAAATGTGTATTTTGTCTTCTTTAATATTAAAAATGAACACTTTACATCATCTGGCTCAATTCATCACATCTACATGTCCACCTAACCTATGTCTAATTAACACAGAATTAAAAAAACAAAAATAATATCAAACAGGGAATGCCACGTACCAAAAACGCAGCCTCCCCAAAACGAGCCCCACAGCACCCAGAAGTGCACACCACCAACACACACACACACGCACACACACACAACACACACACACAACACACACACAATCATGTACACACACAAACATACACTACCAACACACACAAGCATACAAAGCAAACACACGAGGACAAAACGAGCAATTAACGGAACACAGTGGGGCACCGCCTTGGAACGGTCAGTGGCAAAAACACCACTGGGGAGCTTAAGCCATAGTCATCTACCACACCAAATATTTCCTTAAATAATCTGTAAGTTCTTAGTTAATTAGGCAAGTGCATGAAATAACAACTATAGTGTTGATTACAATTAATCAAGCAATTTGTCAAAAATACGGCTGAATTTGGTGTGTATATATACAACAATCAATAATAATGGCTCTATTGTGGTCAGTATCTATACAGGAGAAAGATAAACAACTGAAGCAACATGGGCAGCAACTGACCAAAACATAAAAAGTCATAGAGTTTTTTAAAGCATCATAAAGAACACTACATATAAATTATGTTCAAAATAACATTCATGTTGCAAGTACATGTAGTACTAAAATAAACACTTTACACTTCACGACCATTCTGTTTTCGCGCATATATACACACTGCTCTTTTTTCTCATTTTTACTTAGCACTTCACTGTTTAACAAACATTAAACCAAAGTTCATAGAGCATTATCTACCAGAATGGCTTACAAGGTTGTACAAGTTACAGAGTTATATAATTTCTGCTTAACAATATTACACCATGCATCATAATTTTACTTTATCTAAATTTTGTTGTTGCTGAAACCTTTGTTCTATCTTTACATTTAAAGCTTTTACCTCTCATACATTTACAATATATCAAGAAATCAATATGACAAAAATGAAATATCAACGTAAGCAGTCTAGTATATCCTATACATTTTGTCACAAGTTCTTAGTATCTTGTAACAGAACAATTACTAACTAAAGTATGATCATCATGAATAATAACACAATAATGTAATACAAATAAACCCTTAACAAATACAAACATTATGCCTTTTTTAGTAACAGACAAGTGTTAGAACTTACTACAAAATTTGTAAAGCTTCACAAACTGGTTTGTGTTAAAATCAGCGACATCGTATTTGGCCATGCTGTATAAACTGTGACATAAACATCCGGAAATACTGTATATACTTGTAACAGTTAAATAATCATCTTAAAAACTTAAGATGTATTACCTCCTACTAAAATACTTTTGAAAAACAAAGAGACATTTAATGAATGCAAATGTCTAATGTAAATATAACAAAAACAAAACTACATGATTATCTCTGTATGCTGTAAGAAGTACATACAATTTTCATCTAAACTGACATAGAACTGTGTGATAGGAAACAGTTCTGACATGGCGACAGAGTCGCTGTCAGGCAAACTTTTCTGGTATTTTAGAGTAATTTGGCTTGAAATGTTGACACTGATGCAGAAAACAACAACTAAATATACAGGATTGGTAAACTCAATTGTTCTTTTTTAAATAATGGTAAAAATTGAAAATAATAAGTTATGTAATATGATTATGTAATATTGTATAAAGCGTTCCAGATATGAGTGATTTTTACATAGAAATACTGATACAAAATATTTTTGTAATGTGCACACGACTTATGAAGTAGGCACACAACCGGTTTACATCCCTATTACATTGATAGATATTTCTTTTTGAAATAATATCGACAGTTTTACACAATAACATTCATCAAATATAAATAGATAGATAGTTTTATTAATCTTGTGCATATAGGCCACCGGCCCAATATACATTTTGTTACAATCACATCTTAACAATATATATGTAGCACCACAATACATAATGCAAAAATGTTAAGTTTACCATAAATATATATACATGTATATATTCTAGGCTTTAGTATTTCTTATTTTCAGAATTTTGTATAAATATAATGATAACTGATACAATTTATCTTTATTCTCACTTGACAATATTGAAATAAATACGTCAATCGATGCACGGACATTAACAGTATTGAAGTATAAATGCCTTTCGAGCGCATACCTTTCACAAAAGAAAAAGGCATGATATTCATCTTCAATAAAATCTATGTATTTCTTTTCTAGGCAGTAAGTACAAATTCGTTGCTCTCTGCTTACTCTAACATGTCTGCCAGTTTCTATATTTAATTTGTGACTGGAACATCTAAATTGTGCTAAAGATTTTCTCAGATGAAAGGGAAAATCGTATTTAAGATAACTTTCTACGTTTAAAAGAGATTTATATTGTTTATAATAGTTACATCTGTTAGAATTGTCTATACTATCATGCCAGCCTTGTTTAAGACAATCTGAAAGTCTTTGTTTAAAAACATTTACAAAAACCCTTATATCACCTATGTCTTGAGAAATCCAAACAAAACCAAAACCATACCGAAATAGCATGTTACGAACTCCAGATGCCCATGTATGTCTGTTTAGGTCATCATATGATTTCAGCATTTTTGGATATCTATAATTTTCCATATGTAATATTTTACACCAATATTTGACAAATCTCGTATGATAATCCAAACAAAGTGGCAGACGACCACATTCGCCGAGAGCCATACCATTATTAGTTGTTAATTTAACTCCTAAGAAAGATTTACAAAAGGTCGTTTGACTTGACTCGATCACCGGAGAGTACTGATATCCCCAGAGCTCTGCTCCGTAGCACAATATTAATTTAACCATTGCATCAAAAATCTTAAAGATTTCCGTATAATTGAAATAACCAAAATTTCGTTGGTAAGCCTGTATAGTTCTAATAGATTTTTTCGCCTGCGCAGCTAGCTTTGCTTTAGCACGTGACCATGAAGAAAGTTTAGGGGTAAACAGGAGACCCATATATTTATAAAAGGACGCTGTTTTTATAGGTGCTTCTCCATAATTCCAGCATTCAGCCTTACATACAAGAATTTAAACAGTTATGGGCACTCCCGTTATAATGATATAACTTCACATATTTAGTACTGAACAACAAATGTTTGTTTCATTTGTCATAGTTTCGCTGCGATATCTTTGAGTTCCCTTTCGTGCCATGAAATGTCACTGAAATTCTGAAGTATTATGTACAAATTTATCAAATCTTTTAACAAGGCTCAAAGTAGAAAACTCAGATGGAAAATCACGTTTACACATGGAATGAGAGTAAATAATTATGAATGCATGTCTTTCTATCCTTCAAATTGATTTTGTAATATTTATTCAGAATTGTCTACATTTAATGAAAAAATACACGAAAATGTCATTTCACATTTTTGTAGAATTGATTGAACAAAGTAAATACATGAGAAAAAAATCCATGCTTTGTCGTCTTTTTAAATTTCAGTAAGTCTATGAACGTATTACTCGAACTCAAATCGCAGGACAAATGAATCAGTGCATTCGATCATAGCTGAAAACGCCAGCAGCGGTCGACTCGAACGAAAATCCAGTAAAAGTATATCCATTGTGAATGATTGACCATTGTCTGTAAGTGTCAAACAACAGCCATTGACTGTACGTTGTACTAAGCAAGTATCATACACAATCCTTTGTACCATACTCAACCGGAGAGTAACGTCATCTCGTTTTCACTGAAAATGTCTCAAAATGCTCTAATTGCTCGGGTTAAAATTGTTTTAAGTTTTAAAAAGTTCCAGGTATACATACTTTTTTTCTCAATACATTTATTTATAAAAATGTATTCATGTGATGATGATGAAGATTTGTAAATGCAATGGCAACACATTTATACCTACGTTACTGTATCACTTTTTTCTATTGTGAAGCATAGTTAACTTTTATTCACTTGATTTTATCGAAATCAAATTATTCCAAGATACAGATATCACATGTATCTACTAAATGTTTGTGTAAGTTTTTGAACCTTGTTTTCAAACGTCTTTCTTTAAAACATAGCTCTATTCGGATCGTATCAGCAGCTGTTGCTGATTAAGCACAGTGGAAATCCAGTTATCAGCAGCCATCATGCCGGTTAACGAACTAGTAGTTAAAGTTTTCTATTTACAACACATTGCAATCCCATGATGTCTACTGAATTATCGACTTCACACGCGGACAGTCTGCATTATAAAATGCCATCAATGAGATTTTTCACTGCATCATTGTTGACAGTTGTGAAGCTGCTACATTCGTGGATGGCTTTAACCAAAACATCAAGTGTTCCACCATCCATATCCCTTGTTCTCCATCTTCTGAGTATCTCATATATTCGAGAGGACGTAAATGGTTTATCAAGACACACTTGTTCAATCTCTGCGTCATGAAAGCCCAACCTTCGAGCGAGGTACTCCCAGTTCATCCCTATGGCGGTTGAAAGCCTACTTAGTTCCTTTTCGTTAAGTTTTCTGTTTGGTATGTCACCACTAGTAAATTCATAACTATGCCACTTATCCAATGCCTTGCTAATAGGGTCAGAATGGGTAACGTGATCTGGACACCCTATTTTACAATTTTCCGGGCGAAGCACTTCATTCATTTCATACATCTTGAAACTGCCACTGTAACCATGACTTTCATCATAACATCGCACCATTTTCGTATACAACTGTCCTTGATTTCTTCGAAATTTATGAAGTTCTTGTTCAATGACTTTCTCCACAAACCTGCGAAATGTATCACATACATCACTGGAAACATCTTCACCAGGACAAAGGCTGACCACTAGCAACTCCAGTGTATTATTCGTCATTTTCAACAAACCTGCATGACTACGTTTAATTTCGCACGTGCAGGCATTTTCATAGATCAAAGATTTGCCTTTAAATTGAAGAACTGGCCATCGTCCAAGAATAGCTGCAGTGAGTCTGTTGTAAATTGTACAAACAACAGCGTCATATTCGAAAAGATATCCATAGGAGACCTTTGAGTACCGTTTGCCCCTCAGAAAATCCTCTAACACTCTGTCAGCAGATATTTCAAGAAGGCTCGGCACTATGTAAAATCCAAGTGGCACTGGTTTGGTAGATGGAATGTCGTCTTCAAAAGCAAAAGCTTCTGCGATAATCCGGTGCCTCTGCAGGAAGAACAGTAATGTGTCTTCAAATTCCATGAATTCCATTTCGGGATCTGAGCTCCATAGCTCTCGAAGAAGATCCTTTTCCAATATTGCCTCTCTACAAAGCCTCTGCCAAGATTTTCTTAACTTCCATCGTACCTGACAGAATTTTTCCGCTGTGATTATGCATCTAAATGCATCAATGAGGAATTTGGGCTCTAGCACAATGTGATTGATGGCATCATTTTCGCTTTCGAAGTAAAAGAATGTGCCTTTCTCGTGATGGTACTGGAGAAATATCTTGAGCTGCTCTTCCGAATTTATTGGTATTTCGTTTTTGCAATCTATTTCCTTGACTTTCTCAAAACTTATGATTTTCATATGGCGATTTTGTTTCAGACTTCTTTCAAGTGGTATCCACTTAGCAGGAACAAACTGATCTTTCGACTGCTTTTCGTAACATTCGACAAGAGCACTTCGTATTTCGGTCAGGGTACAATCATTTGGATTTGTATTAGATACTGCAAAATGTTTGGCCTGTATGTGACTTACACAGTTCGTGTTATCAAATAACTGCCTGACTTCCTCAAAACTGAGATCAATATCAATGTTTTCTTCTAACCTATCAAGATGTGTACCTACCAAAAATATAGGTGGTTCAGTGCCCTGCTCATTTCCAACAAACGTATGCACTGAATTGACCCAAAACTTCAGATATTCTGCCATTGGTTTTTTCTTGACTTTGTTAGGGTGATCATCATCAGACACATCTGCATCAAGTCCGTTTGCGATATTGAAAACAAGAATGTAAATAGCCTGTTGTGCATGGAAAAGCTGGTGAGTTGCATAATAAACAAACTGCCCGCCAAAATCCCAAATGTTGAATTCTAAATCTTTCTCATCCAGTGTATTTGTCGCTAAATCAGGGTATTTCATTTCTCTCTCAAACGCCAGAAGCGTTCTTATGTCACGTTTTGATATCGTCTCGCTACGATTGTCAAAACTTATTGCTGCTATGTGTTTACGAGCTGCGAGTTTATGAGACGTATTTGAGTCCATACCGAGGCCGTGGAGATCTGACTTTTGTGAAGGCTCATCATACAAACTTTTTTGAAGCTGTGCTGATCTTGCAACTGATACCAGCCGTTTTACACTTTCATCAGAAACATCATCATAGTGCTTTATTACCCACCTATTGGATTCTGATGATGAACCTTTATAAATGTGTACATCTATACCGTTTGTTGATTCAACGCCATCTACGGACTGTCCCGTTAAACGTCTGACCAAAGAACTTTTTCCCTGTCCGTAGCATCCAATCACCATTATTCTAATAGTTTTGTCCCTCTCTTTTCCTTCTTTAATTGCAGCTTCGTACAGCTCGATTGTCCTAGGATCATCATGCTGATTAAGTCTTTCTAAAATTGAATCGTTGTGTTTGAAATAATTGGGTCATGACAGAGAACTATTGAACACAAGTTCGTACAAACATGTTAAAAATTGGGTATACACAATTAATACACGATTTGTATTATTCTGTTTAAAAATGAAGTAGGTTTAGATGGGAAACACAATTCTGCTATAAAATTGATTCATATTATATTATGCATTATTTTATCAAAGTCAAGGAAACCATAAATGTCCTTCATTTTTATTTCTGCCTATCAGTAACAGTGTAAAACTGCCAACAAATGCGCCTTTCACGATTTTCTCTAAACTTCATCGTGTAATATTAATCAAAACGCTTGACCAACCAAGTAGTAGCATAAAAAGCCTATTTATAAAATCACAAATACTTGGGATATAAATGAAATAGTATGCCTGTTAAAATTGTGATAAGTCTTGATATGGATTGCGGAGAATGGCTTTCAAGATAATATAAATAGAGCTTAATTTGAATAAACAAGTGTATTAATGGTCAGTAACTTTGAAATGCCTTGAACGATCTGACTGCTTTAAGACAATTCCATAAATGGTTTATCAAAGACTATGGTAACCGAGTTGTGTGATTATTGCACACAACATCTAAACAAATAATTGAAGTATTATATGGTGTTTAACATTTCAATTGCAATAGATATAGAGTGCCCGAAGTAATCTGGTTGGCTATTAACTTGGCTGAGATATGATTATGTAAATAGATACTGTGATTAAATGAAGTGCTGATAAACTGATCAATTATAAAGTTGCGGATTGAAGTGCCTGTCGCGATCTGACTGTATAACAAATTTTGCTCAGGTATTATTTTCGTAGACATTATAGTAGTGTTTGCTGATGATCCAATATAATCTCTCATGTTAAAGGACAACGTAAGTGGACGCTGTCAACATGCCGGCAATAATGTTCCACGATTGCTTAGGTAACGAAATACTTTTGTTAAAATCTAACACGTAAAAATCGTCAAAAGTGTGTATTTTGTCTTTAATGCCCTTGCAGAAAGTAAATGTAATAACAAGACGAAGACACTACCGGTATTGCTTGGATTCTGAAGACAGGAATATAGATTGATAGGTTTTATCATGCATTAACGCTTCAATATTTAATTTAAGTCTGATCAGGATATGTTTAAACACGCGGAAAATGGTACAACAATGAATGGGCAAATTAGATACTTTTCAATAATTTTCCATTAACTGTATATTTCAAATTTAAATAAATATAATTTAATATAATATAACACTTTTACGGTTCTAAAATCGAATATTACGTTAGACGCAATAAGCTCAAACATGAGCAGGCG
This sequence comes from Saxidomus purpurata, assembly GCA_022818135.1. NCBI lineage: Eukaryota > Metazoa > Mollusca > Bivalvia > Venerida > Veneridae > Saxidomus > Saxidomus purpurata. The sequence goes on from JAFMSR010000009.1 coordinate 5,650,776, forward strand.
GTACATTTTTCTTTACAATATAGTACTTCTGGGATTTTTTTAAATACATTACTCTTCGTCATCTGACTTCAAATTTCCAATGCCTCAATAACAAAAAATATAATATTATGTCATTTAATTAATAGGTCAATATCTTACTAATTTCGTACATTTTAAAGACTGTGAATCTTAACTTGAAGCGCAAATTTTTCTACAACGAGACATTGATTCTCCACACGCTCCTTCAGGGATAACATAGAACGTTTCCAGGCAAATTCACAATATTTAAGCCTATGCTTAGAAGACAGAAGTCAGATTTTAAATTTGAAATTCATAAAGATACATAGCATCTCCATGTTGATGTTTTCGTAACGTCATTTCAAAGATCTTGTTTTATCTGATGGGTTTTTATGAAAAAGCAAGGGAGTTCTTGTGTACTAGATTTATTCATGAAAAAGTACCACACAGATAGAAATCAATGCGAGTTCATAAAATGATCAGTGGGCGGTGTTTATTTACAATATGAAATACAGGTAATGTATGAGATTGGATCAAACACGGACAATACTGTAACAACTTCCTTTCTTTCGAAAATTAAAATAGATATCAATAAATTGGCAGACGTATTCGCTGAGAGTTTATTTCCTGGTTATGTGATTTTCTCAGCTGTTAATGAGCACGGATAGTCTACTTAGTATAAACTCTTCTACACTAGTGTTATGCTCTAGGTTATTATGTGTATAGGAGTTCAATAGAAGTTGTATTCTCACACTGTCACTGAGAAATATCATTTTGATTAAAGGTCCATTACTAACATCAAATCGAATTTCCTTTTTATCTGGAATCATAACGGTTGTCTTTTCAGAAGGAAAAATATGACATACTGCATCGAAGGTGACCATATTGTGTTGAAAATTTGAGTTTAACAAAATAATTAATAAAACATATTTTGCCTTTTCAAAAACGAAAGTAGGTTTTCCAGTTTTCAAATATCTTTATAATTGTCCAGACGTCTCACAGAGACAGGCTGTAAATAGGTTGTACATAAATAAGCATGCCTATTTTGAAATATAATTGAAGAAATTTACTTCCAATGATGTGCAGAGTTTATCCCTGACTTTTTTCAACATTAAATAAAGCGAAAGTAGGACAAAAAGACCTTCCAGGTCAATCTAAGGAAATACACACACATTCACTCGTTTTTTCTGCAGCAGTATTTCAAACTGGGAAATACTCCACGGCTATTGTAAAGTTTTAGAAGCCAGTTTCAAACTGTATTTCCCTGTTACAATTACAGATTTAAAAGAAAATTCGATTTGGGGTTAGTAATGGACCTTTAATTATTTACTACTCAGATTTCGCATGCAATTGGCTCTCCCATGTTAACACTTGTACTTAATCCCAAATGATTGTAATGAATCTGCTCATCATAATGTTCAATGTTAAATACTGTCGATATAATGATAATGCAATGTGTCATAAGCACCTAATAATCAATCTAGCGTCAATAAAAATAATGTGTTTATACGTCAGTCTTTAAGGCTGTTTAACACTACGACATATACTTGTTGTACATGTTGGGGATGCAGGGCTATGGGAAAAGGGTGGGTATGTTTTGACAGGTGACTGTTCGGCTTCTGTAGGGGATACAGTTGGATTCTTGGTTGTAGGTGTCTGGCCCTTCGGGTCATTTGTTTACCACGGGACTAGGCACATAATTACTGTGTTGGTGCTCTATGGGTATATAGCGTAATATTGTAATCTAGTTAATGAAAGGACTGTTCATCTGATTTGCGGAGGTGGCGCCTATTTATTCTGTATATAGCCCCATTTTCAGTTGCCAAGAGATATGATCTATCATGCTCCTTTTGTTAAACAAAAATGGCTGGTAACTATTGTTTGCCTTGCCTTATCCTTACTGCGTCTCTAGTTTCTAAGGGTTTCAGAGTTAAGTAGATAGGTTATAATAAAACGTTGAATTGCCTTGATCTTTGAAGGGTCCATTTTTAAACCACTGGAGATGAGGAGTTGACTAAAGAATAGTATCTCGGATTTGCCTACTTTTGTTTTTGCCGGGATTTAGTTTTTGTGCCCATTTTTCGACATGTTATCACCAGTCGGTCGAGATTACTAGATATAGTATAGACAACAATATCATCAACAATTGTCCTAACGCCTCGGAGGTTTGCGTGGCACTGATATATTGCTGACTGGAAGGGCAAACGCAACAATCTGTTCTTTCTGTCGGAAGGGTTTATTGAACGTTCACAAATATGATGACTGTTCTGTCAATTTAAATGACCAATAGCCACTACGCGCGTTAAATAAAGTTTAATTTGAATAGTGGGGCCTTTTTATTGGATTTCTCAAATCTTTGGGGTGTAAACATATCCTAAGACATCCGTTGGCTTTCTCAACCTTGACTAGACTGTTAACCTAGTGTGTAACCTTTGTTATGACGTTTTTATTTCCATTAGTTCAAGCTCAGCCTTTAATTTATTTCTTATTGCAACTTTCGCATTACTCTGCTTGTATACGCCTGAAATAAGAGCCGCTCAGGTGCCTAGCATACTTCCTTTGGGTGTAAACATATCCTAAGACATCCGTTGGCTTTCTCAACCTTGACTAGACTGTTAACCTAGTGTGTAACCTTTGTTATGACGTTTTTATTTCCATTAGTTCAAGCTCAGCCTTTAATTTATTTCTTATTGCAACTTTCGCATTACTCTGCTTGTATACGCCTGAAATAAGAGCCGCTCAGGTGCCTAGCATACTTCCTTTATCTGGTTATATGCAACACCTATTACTTAAGTTATCGCTTTGTACAAGGCTAGACCTGATGTTTAAATTTGGGATAAAGGTCATATATTAGCAGATACATGTAATCGGAATTATACACTGTGATTGGTGGGTTAAATTATGGCAACCCAGTTTACTATTTAAACTGGCAACATTCACTGTCAATATAGCGAGATCCTCAAATCAAATGAACCTGTTAGTTATACAGCCTGTTTCTAAATTAACCTGCCATTGCCAAAGCCAATCTGAGCAGCCGACCCATACATAACAGTTTACTCACATTGATTAGTTGTATAGATGTTCAAACCAGTGATTTCATATTTCATTTGAAATTAACTAATTTTCCTTTCCTAACAGGCATTTTGTAGTATCTATAGAGTCTCTTTTACTAGTTATTTTCTTGTCTCAAGTTTTTGGTCTATGTCTGTTCAGTCCAAAATTGCTAAGTTTATTCTGTACATCCTTGGAACAAAATAAAGTTTCACTTGTCAGCATACTTTACTGCCCTGTAGTCTGCAGAATGCAGTATGTCGCGTATGCATGAGACACACTCACAATTTATTTACTAATCGCCTATGTTGATAGGAAGGAAAATGGAAATGAATCCTGTGTCAGAGGGAAAATAAAAAATGGCAGAAAATAATAAACATAAAAAGTGATGTTCCGTGTATTTTAACATCTAATGACGGCAAAATGTAATATTATTAATTATTTGGTAAGATAACGGAGCAATATAATTGTGTAGTCAACGTAAACAGAGAAATTTCCGAACAATAATGAAAATCATTCAAATGTATATTTTTTTCTGATTGATGGCGCATTTAAAAAAGTTTGTATGAAAATATCACTTGTTCCTTTTTGCTACAAAAATATCACTCGTTTGTTTGACATGAATCATTTCTTTAGTTTGTACAAGAAACACCGACCAATGCATCTAGCAAAACTAAATTTTAGATAGCTTAAACCAGTTATAAAATGATGTTTTTTCATGGATATCAATATTCTGTATTGTAACAGAGACGTGTCATTTTACATACAAGGAATGGCATTTGTACATGTAACCAAACTAAGAAAATACAGATGCATGTAAAGGCATGGTTCAAAAATAGAGAAACAATATTAAATGATAAGCAATAAGTTATTCCGTTTTATACGCTTAAATTATTTATGTTTTCTTTTAGTCTAACGCTTTGGTCCATTTCTTTTCTTACGTACGTTGCAGATTGCGATTGCGTGGTAAACTAACTAGTATTTGATCAAGCTTTGCAATGACGTGGCATAAATTAGAATTGTGGAATTGAAACTAACCTGACCAGTCTTTTCTCTTTGCAAAAGAAAATGTATAAACATTTATACTGTGGTCTGTATGCCAAATAAACTAAGATCAGTCAGATCAGTTCAACAGTTTCTACTAAAGAAACGTAATGAAGAAATAAATTTCGAAATGAGTATTGTTAATTTTCCTAGTAGTTTACACAATAATTCTAACAGAATTCATTATTTCATATTTCGGTAATTTACAAGCATTGTATATTCTCTGTGTATATTATAATTCTGATATTTGGTCCCTTTTTAAACTTATACAAACATTGTGAAAATTACACAGGTACATAAAAAATAAAATAACTTTAAATTTACCTAAATCTGAAGCATATGTACGTTTATAACGCCTCAACCCAGGCCTTTCTCCACCAGGTGTAACTATCTGAAACATATAACCTTATCGTCAAATAACCTCAGTTGCCTTTTAAAGTCTTAAGATATATTGTTTCAATCCCTAATCAGGCAGCAAGAGGCGTGTTAATTTATGTGGATATTATTAACACGGACATCGCAATTGTAAATTGTTTACAACTAATTTATAAATTGCCTTTTTGTATGACAAGGTGTTTATATGCATACCAAACTGGCAGTGGTTTTAAAAAACTAATTCAGTCAAAACATTTACCAAAGAACCCTTTTTACAATATTTTGATTTTCTAACATTGTGTACGCAAATGGACACAACACTACATTATTTTTGCTGTCTGCATTTAATATCCGGCTAAGATTTCTATTTTTTTTTCACTTTTTATAGCATGACATTCAAGTAATAGAGAGCGTTGTGATAATGAAAATGTATGTTTACTACAATGAGCTTTATAAGCGATATCATAATGACTGGACTGTAACTATAATGTTTTAAAGCCACTTCAAAATGTTATAAGCAAAAGAAAGCTACATTGAAACCAAAGTTTGTTGTAAAATATTCTCAAAACAGACAGTATAAAATGATAAACGTTCCGCTCCTGTTTCAGAGAGAACATGTAAAAACACATCCAGAGTGACTCGCAGGCTTATCTATGATTTGAATCACTGACTATTTGTTTCAATTTGCATTCCATCAGAAGCTTTCTACACTGATTTACTAATATTGATTAATATGATGTACATGATATAACGACAAACAGTGAAAAAAAAGTGGACAGTTATATAATTTATTTTGTTTGATAGCTAGTGCGTAGTTATTTACATGATTGCATGCCATAATTCCAACTGTTTGATATCATAGGATGTTTATAAAAACAAATGCGCATTATCATGTACTATATTCTGCATGACATAAAGGTATGGTCATTGTTGTGTCGCCCTTTCAGAGAAAAACTGCTGAATACAACAGTTGACGTTTCAATGATCATCGGCTAAAAGGTATCGTCAGCAGCAAACATTGTCTTAAAAAATATACAGAACTATGTTCATGGCAAAGCAGCTTTTAATTGTAACTTATCAACATTGAATATGGTTGGACGCGTGCGCCATTTACTGCACGCGTGTCCGTATAAAATATGGTGTATTTATCGTAAATTAATGTACAGATTCCTTCTATATGTATACTGGTTATGGTCCTTTAATTCGAAGACCCTTTATTTCGGACACATGTTTAACACGCTTGATTTTGTTATTGATTTCAATTGTTTGTTGTCAATCGGTCAGACGTTTGATTTTGACTAAGCCAACAACAACAGCTCAACGAAAATGCAAGGGTTTACCTTAGAAAAAGAGAAAACTCTCTGTCTACCAAACATGCAAGTTTGATCTTTTTCGTTCTTTCATCAACATTGATATCACAGTATTGGCTTTTAGAAGCAATAAAACCTAAAATGTTGATTTATCCCCCAGCCGAAGGCGAAGGGGATATTAGAAATGGTCTTCGTCCGTCCGTCCGTCCGTCCGTGCGTCCGTCCCAATTTTGTCCGGAGCATAACTCCAAAAGTACTTGAGCGATTTTCTTCAAACTTCATACACTGACATAGCACATTGGGAAGAAGTGTAGTGTGTAAGAACAATAACTCTACCTTGCCTACTTTTAGAGTTATTCCCCTTTATCAGATTTACTTGAAAAACTTTGTCCGGAGCATAACTCCAAAAGTACTTGAGGGATTTTCTTCAAACTTAATACACTGACAAAGCACATTGGTAGAAAGTGCAGTGTGCAAGAACAATAACTCTACCTTGCCTACTTTTAGAGTTATTCCCCTTTATCAGATTTACTTGAAAAACTTTGTCCAGAGCATAACTCCAAAAGTACTTGAGGGATTTACTTCAAACTTAATACACTGACATAGCACATTGGTAGAAAGTGCAGTGTGCAAGAACAATAACTCTACCTTGCCTACTTTTAGAGTTATTCCCCTTTATCAGATTTACTTGTCCGAAGCATAACTCCAAAAGTACTTGTGGGATTTTCTTCAAACTTAATACACTGACATACCACATTGGTAGGAAGTGTAGTGTGCAAGAACAATAACTCTACCTTGCCTACTTTAAGAGTTATTCCCCTTTATCAGATTTACTTTAAAAGTTTTGTCCAGAGCATAACTCCAAAAGTACTTGAGGGATTTACTTCAAACTTAATACACTGACATAGCACATTGGTAGAAAGTGCAGTGTGCAAGAACAATAAATCTGCCTTGTCTACTTTTAGTTATTCCCCTTTATCAGATTTACTTGTCCGAAGCATAACTCCAAAAGTACTTGTGGGATTTTCTTCAAACTTTGCCTACTTTTAGAGTTATTCCCCTTTATCACATTTACTTTAAAAGTTTTGTCCAGAGCATAACTCCAAAAGTACTTGAGGGATTTTCTTCAAACTTAATACACTGACATAGCACATTGGTAGAAGGTGCAGTGTGTAAGAACAATAACCCTACCTTGCCTACTTTTAGAGTTATTCCCCTTTATCAGATTTACTTGAAAAAACATTTCCGGAGCATAACTCCAAAAGTACTTGAGGGATTTTCTCCAAACTTAATACACTGACATAGCACATTGGTAGGAAGTGCAGTGTGCAAGAACAATAACTCTACCTTGCCTACTTTTAGTCAAATAGAAAAATATCATACCTATACTGATAATGAACATTAATATAATTTTGCAAACCTTCTCTTCATTGCCTTATTCTTTTTCCACTTACTTGAAAACTGTACTCAGCATGACCATAACTATACGGCTTTTTAAGGATTTCCTCTCACCAAGTAAAATGTACGAAAGTACAACCTTCAGGTAACTTCTTCCTGGCGGGGGGATTAACCATGTGTAACATGGCTCTTGTTTATTTTGAGTCGGCAAGTTATATAATACTTGCTGTACTACCTTTTAGTGTATAATAAAAAGACAACAAATAAGAAGAGAATTTGTCCGAAGTTAGGGTACTCTCGATTGTTAAAAGTACTTCCCTTAGTGACTCGATTGTCTGAGCTGTTTTGTGATCTCAATCTAGTTTTAAAATTTAACAAAAAAGCTCTTCAATAGCATGAGCAACTGAAGTTTGTTGTGGTGAAATTTCATACAGATTTGGTAACTAGTTTGCGAGCTATACAAATGAACATTCCACGACACAAATATGCTTGTTCGGAGCATAACTCAAAAAGAACTTAAAGCATTAGCTTGATACCTCACACAATGCTAAAGGACGTTTGCAAAAAGTGCAGAAACTATGTACCAAACGCCTTACTTATCAAATTTGTAATAATCTCCCATTATTATAAGAAATTATGTTTGTCCGAAACATAATTTCAAAACAATGAAACAAATTTACTTGACATTAAATATAGTGATAGAAGATATTTAGAAGAAGCGCAGTAACTCATAACCTTAACTCTACATTTCCTCCTTTTAATTATCTCGCTTTGGCTTGTAAAAGTGTGCTTGTATTGAACATAGCATAGAAACGTTCAACATTATCATTATCTTAATTGTTTCACTGTCTTCAATAAACCAGTTGTTTAGAAAGCATGATCTCTAGTTTATGGTATTGGTGCATACTGCAGTATATTTAGCTACTATCAGCTGCTGTGATTTTAAAATTTAATACTGGTTGAAAAAAAAATTAAATCCTGCAAGATAATTTTACTAGGGCTATAGCATATGAAAACGCAAAAAATAGAATCGAAAGCAGTTTGTTAACAAGGGTATAACCTACAAGACATAACCGTTTGTCCTACGCCAATCAACAATATGATGTGTAGCGGTTTACCAAAATAAATGTAATATATCAGTAGGAGATAGCAAATAATAATTATGGACGCGAAGAGAAAAAGGTCTCCACAGAGATTAGAACTCACGATCGTGAGAATATAAACATTTGAGATAACGCGAAAACTACACATAGCCATGTTATTTTTTACAGAGTACTGCTTATATCTGTTAAACATTGACTGTTTAACAGACAACCCAACAATTAAACTAAGTACTTCATCATTTCACTAAAATCATAAACATCTAAACTCTTTCCTTTTCTGTTGATTTGTATGTGCTGTCATTGTAATATTACGATGTAGTGAAATAGGAAGTCGACAGAGGTGTGTGATATATCACGTGCATTGAAATGTGCCATTTGTATACGAAACCGATTCCTTTGACTGCGTTTTCAACTATGTACAGGTCCCTAAAGTAAATATATTGTTCCTGCTAAACTATGCTGTATTCTTTACAAGTAAATACAATGTAGATGTATCCATTTAAAAAAGAGATATCTTTAATGTAAGGATATCTTATCTTGATTTTTTTCTAATATACTTTTATTTAATAACACTTTATACGCATTTCTCTTTTTCAACAGATTTATTCTTTATAATTTGTTTCCTCTGTTATTTTGTTCTTTTGTTTTAGCTTTAAGTGTTTTTATACTGCCCTTTTCACTAAACGTTCATCATCCTGATGGATGTTCAAAACTTATGCCTTTGTTCAGATACCAACGTGAAGCAGGAAACACTCACTGCAGGGACAGTATTATTATATTGCGAACTCACTGAAACAAAGCAGGCAGTAAATTGATCCGAGTGTATAATGCATTTATATATGTTTAACTGAATATAAGGCATACTCACATAATCGTCATCTTCGCTTGTTGCGTCTGCAAAAGTAAGAGAGAAATGGCTAACAGTAAGGGGAAATTTTGTTAAATCAAAATCAATAAAGATAAATCATACATTATGCAACCAGTAGTAGAGTACATTGTGCCTGGCAGTCAATGGATTGCAAATCTACACATTTCCTCATCATTTCTCATATTTTGATCAATTTGACAGTAAACTTTACTTGTGAAAGAATGGTAATGTAACATTGTACAAAATGTAGCTATCGAAATGGGCTGAGGTTGATAAGTAATTCAAAGAATGAACAACACGTTGTGTCTGCTTTTAACTTCTATTGCCGTATCCCAACTCGTAATACATATACAAAACAGAGGAAGTGACGTACAATACGTCACGTAAAGTATGGCGTCAAAATAACGTCATAATCATATAACAAACAAATGAGCGCTATTTCTGACATTGTGGGGGCCGCGAAATGATAACTGTTTTTCGATATGTCTTGAAATATAAAACTCTAGAATAATAACTCATTACTTAAGAATCTTTATTTTATAAGCTGGAAGTATACGTTGAAACACTAAGTAAAGTCGACTTGAATGTTCATAACATTTTCACTGTAAGCCGTTCTATAAAATCTCGATCAGTAATGAATCACAAAGTCTCTAAGTTAAGAATATCAATCTTCGTCGGTTCACCACTTTTCTCGTGAATTTAAAATTATCATTCACTTAGTCTCTCACAATTGGTCTAACTGAAATGCATCCATTAAATTTAACTTTAGCTGCACGGACAAGTCCATCTTTCCCATATATCAGTTCAAGACATTTCAGTTCACATCTAATCTCCAACGCGATCGAGGTGTATCTTCATGGAGCTGCACAACGCCGCCTATGGATATCGTCTGCTGGTTGTTACCCGTCACTCGGTGATACTCGCGCAACGCTGTCACATACTCGTGTCGCCACCGCTCCCGGAAGCGATCGATAAGTAGCTTCTGGACCCTGGCTCGCCTAGTTATTGCTGTCTGTTGGGTCTGATACAGATTCGATTTGCATACTCTGGGTAGGTAAGCATCTGACTTGCCGACCGTATAACAAGTGAGCCGGCGTTAGAGGTACTGGATCTAAAACATCTGATGTCACGTAGGTAATTGGTCGATCGTTGAGTACAGCTTCTACTTCTGTGATTATCGTCTGGAGTTCTTCTAACGTAATGGGTTTGCGTCCAAGAATTTTCTATAATGTGTTCTTTGTAAGTCCAATCAGGCGCTCCCACCATCCACCGTACCATGGAGCTCTCGTCGGTATGAAATACCACTGCGTTCCTTCCTGGCCGAGTTTTTCTTGTATAGACTGGGATTCGAACAACTGACGTAAATGCTTCAATGCAGCTTGGGAAGTTGTTGCATTATCGGATACCATTATACGGGGTACTGACTTCCTGCTGCAAAATCTTCTGAACGCTTGCAGGAAAGAATTTTCTGTAAGATTCGGGACTACTTCTAGGTGTAATGCTCGTGTAGAGGCGCACGTGAAAAGGCATATGTATGCTTTATTTTCATTTCCACGGTGGTCTTTAACGTGTAGTGCGCCAGTAAAATCAACTCCTGATACTGTACTTTATAGGTAAAATTCCGTTTTTATGCATTGTCATTAGTTCAATTTCTCTTCTACCTATTAGCGAAAAACAAAACATGCTGAACACATTTTTAAAATGTGCTTTATGAACCATTAAAAGTATCATGTATGTATTCAAACAGCACTACGCGTTCAGATTGTCAATTCATGTTCATTGACCCGCCCCTTTTTAGGCGCCGATAAATGATTATCAATAAAGTGGTCCAGTCAACCGGGGCTTGATCAGTTACATTTTATTTGTTTTGATAATTAGACAATACATATTGCACGCTTACAAATGAAGTTATTATAAAACAAATTAGACAGGTCTTTTATTGTACTAGCAAACATAGGAAATATGAAAAACAAAAGACAAATGAATTAATAAATCAAAATTTATAAAATAAATATCTTAAGGAACTTAGGAAAAGTTTTACTAGGGTACAGCGCTCCACTGTATTTGGGAATCAGCTCGGTGCCCGGGGTAACGAACAATCTACATAATTATCCTAGTCTGTGACACAACTGGTGTAATGCAGTCAGGCGCCGAAAATCAACTCTAGTCGATTCAAATCTCGCATTAAATATATTACCGCCTGCACATGACGAATGATCCAGCGATTTACCCGATCTCTGAAACCTATACTATTTCGTACAAGACTTCATTTCCAGATATTTGCCTGTAACACTGTTTATTTGCACGACAGGTGGAGTTCTGTACTGATATGAATGTAGAATCAATATCCGTGACACAGTGTAACAAATCAAAGCATCTACGGAAGTTGCACAACTTTTTGCATTGTCGAATTATACTTAAAATCACCATGTATCTGGACACGAAAACAAAATATTAAACACAATTATTTATTTACAATTACGAGAGATAGTTTGTTTAACACTAGGACTAGATGATCAACTCATATTCGGCTCTCTTTTTTCAAAAACCAATTAATAATTCAAAATTTTTACAGGTAGGAAAAGTATTGGATTTTGTTCACATACACGCGCTCTGTTACAAATATCATTACTAATTATGGCGACACAACAAGCAAATTAAATGGGTATATAACGGTTATGATAAACTACAGGAAAAACTTTAGTTTATGAAAAGCGGACCAGTAATAGTGTAACTCATATTACAGTGAGAGTTTGGATGTCCCCAAAACTGGCTTGTTTATTTTATTCTAATTATTAGTATCATCATTATCAGTGAACAACTTAAACAATTTTATAAGAAAAATGATAATACTAATGCAAATAATTACGAGAGGTCTAAGGAGTCCCTGATATTTTGGCGAGTGATTTAAGACATTATCTGAACAAAATATTTTCGCATGCGACTTTAAAACAATCAGAAAAAGCAACAACATCAACAACAACAAAAAACCGACAATAATAATAATCATAATAATAATCCCATCGCCGACCGATATTAAAGCGCGTGCAGTACCATTTCCCCATCGGGTGCCGCAAATTTTCCCATAATGCAGTAGCGGTGTAGACGGAATATCAGACAATTAATATATAACGTAAAAACATTTTTCGTTTGTTAATCTCTTTTAAGGGGCAGAATTTAATTTCTTTAAAGGGCGGGTCTATAAAAACAATTAAGATGACACTTTGCAATGATTAGTTGCCGGATAGGAGTTATAATAAGACCTACGTCTGGACAGCCTTTTTGACACTCAGGTGACATACTTTGAACAAATATAACTTTTTTAAAAAATTGTAGCCCGATTAACACGAGGCTTTAAACATCTGAAACATTATTTTATTGCCGAGGGAACTGTGTCAGGGATTTTCTTGATCTTAATTTGTTGATTTGTTATTTGTAAAAACGAAATGTAGGAGAAAGAAAAAGTGTAAGAAACCCATGATGTTGAATATCTCCTGTTAGAAGACAGATATTCAAAATCTGTGACACATTTCCCTAGATATTTAGACAAATAACACGTTTTGAATGATTTCGATGTAAAAAATAAAGTTGTAAGCCAATTTTGAAAATTCTGTTGTTTTCTTTTTAAATTTGACGCGGCCTTTCACAAAAGCAAGCAAAGTTTGTTTCTCAAAATATGTTATGTAAAATATGACTATTTGTATTAGAAATGGAAATAAATTCAGTATATATAGAAGGCAGTATTTTGAGAACACTTTATCTTAGCGCAGGCGCTACCTTTGTCGTGAATACTCACGAAAGTACGTGTATCGCTAAAACTCCGCTCAAAGTACATTGTTTATAAAGGATCCTTTGTTGTTATATTTCACTAAGATAAATGGGCGAGTTATGTAATATATTCTTTTTATGCTTGTATTTGCTCCGAATTTGTCCATGAGACTGTATACGCTATGCATTTATAATTCGTCCACAAAGTGGCGGGAGATTACTTACATAACATGTCACATGGCTGCCATATATGCCATGTTTCTCGAGTTGTTTGATATTCTGCGTGCATCATATCATCCTCGTGGTTTTTCATGATTTTCATCTTATTTTCGGCGGTAAAAACATATATGCGCCCGAAGAGAAAAGGTTCAGTTTGAAAATACAAGTTAGTTTAGTTATAAGTGTTTGTCTCTCTGTATAAAAGAGCAAGTAAAGTGTTTGGAAATAAAATAAAGGTTAGAAAAAGTTGAAGTGTTTCTCTAATCGATGTGTTGATGAACATTTGGAAAAGAAAAGAAATTGAGTTCTTCACCACAATGAATGGTCCCGCGAGCCGGATTTTACGGATTTTAAAGATTATAAGGATAAATCGGATTATTGTACAAAGGTTTGGATGAAAAGAAAGTGTTAGAAGTGTTTAGTATTTTGGTATTGTGTGTGAAATACCGACGAGAAAATGGCTAATATCACTACTATCAAAGGAGTTAGGACGAGATATCGAAACACGTTGGAGAGGGAACTTGAGTACATGTATGTCGAAACCATTATGGGAACTGACGTGAGTACTTTAGATTTACCCGAAACTTTAAATAATATTCAAAAATCGAAGTGTTTATTGAAAACATACTCCGAGAAGTTGATGCTTGAAATAGAAAGGCTTACAGGATGCTTGAGTGAAGATGACCCTGATTAGGTTGAGATTGTTTTAGATGAAGACTGTCGGTTGAATTTATCTGTGGAAAGTTGCCTAATTGACCTTGAACTATTCAGTGAAAAGATCTGTTCAAAAAGTGCGAAAGGTGAACAAACTAGTGAACCATCAGATACTCAAAAACTTGCTCAAATGAATAAGTTAATGATGACCCAGATGGAGCAACACAATGAATTGTTAATACATATTGTAAAGAAAGATAAAATTGAGTCCCCGTCTGTTAAACTCCCCAAGTTAGAGTTAAACATGTTCTTTGGAAATAAGCGTCAGTGGTGTGAATTTTGGAATGTGTTTGAGTGCACGGTACATAAGAACCAAAAACTATCCAAAGTTGAAAAATTCTCCTATCTGCTCAGCATATTAGGCGGTGAAGCAAAAAATACAGTGGCCGGATCAGCAAGGACCAATGAAAACTACGGCGTCGCAATGAAAATGCTTCATAACAGGTATGGCAATAAACAGGAAATTATTGATCTGCATTATAAAGAGTTGATGAATATACCATCCCCTTCCAATAAGGTTGCTTCCTTAAGAGCATTTCAAGATACCACCGAGAAGCATTTGAGGAGTTTAGAAGTTCTCGGAAAAATGTAGACCAGCATGTATTTGTATCCATGATTCGGACAAAGTTGCCAGAGGATGTGCTCCGTCAACTTGAATTCAACAAAGGAGCAAAGGTTGAGTGGTCACTGGTAAATCTATGATATCAGCTTGAAAACTATATCGTTGTCTGTGAACGTGCTGGAAAACGAAATGTTGATCATGCCCCAACTAACAAAGTCAGTTATGCAAACAGCACTACCGAGGTGAAACATCCAAAGATAAATAATTCCGTTACAACAAGAATCCTTTTTGATTGTGGTTCTCAGCGGACATATATAACTCAAGCATTAGCAAATAAGTTGGAATTAAACCAGAGAGGACAGAAGAATTGAAACTTGTTACGTTCGGAAGTCGCCACTCAAAGGTAGTCAAGACATATCTGACTACAATTTGGCTGAAATTGAAGAATGGAGAATACTTGGAAATTAAAGCTAATATAGTGCCAGTCATAAGCGGTAACATTCAAAGAAAAACTCTAGACATTTCATCGATGAGCGAACATGATTACCTGGTAAAAAGCACAGAGTTAGCGGACGCCCTTCCTACAAAAAGTGAAGCTACAAGAGTGAATTTGTTATTAGGTAATGACTATTACCTAGACATTGTATTGTCACAAAAGACGGAGGTGTTGCCCGGTCTTTATCTACTAAGCTCAAAGCTAGGATGGATCTTAGCCGGAAGAACCAATACCGAGGATCATGAGGGGAGTGTTCCCGACATGTTGATATTGACGTATGGGACAAATGTTACAAACACAAATGTGTTCCAAAGTGTTGAATGAGCAGGAAAGACGAAGGTTGATCTTCAGAACTTCTGGAGTATGGAGTCAATTGGGATCAAGGATTCAGGAGAAAAGTCGGATGATGATACAGCCATTGACACGTTCAAAGAAAATATAAAGCTTGAAGACGGAAGATATTTTGTGACATGGCCATGGAAGGAAAAGGACCCAGAACTTCCAAGCAACAGAGAACTGGCTTATGGCAGGCTCAAATCCTGTCTGAAAAGGCTATGGAGCAAACCAGAACTACTGCAGAAATACAATACAGTGATCCAAGACCAATTAAAAAAGGGGGTCATCGAAAAGGTGAACAATGAAATTGCGGATGGATTGAAACATTATATACCCCATCACGCAGTTGTTAACCTTCAGAAAACTAGCACAAAGGTTAGAGTCGTATATGATGCCTCCGCAAAGCTCACAAAGAATCATAAAAGTCTAAATGAGTGCCTCTACAGAGGACCGGTGCTATTACATGACCTGTGTGGTCTTCTGATGAGATTCCGATTGCACAAGATAGGTCTTGTGTCGGACATAGAAAAAGCATTCTTGCAAATAGGTCTACAGCCAAGTGAACGAGATGTGACAAGATTCTTCTGGGTAAAAGACATCACAAATCCTAAGTTAACCTCTGACAACATAGAAGTACTGCGGTTCTGCGGAGTACCTTTTGGTTTCATTTCGAGCCCTTTCCTCCTGGGAGCAACAGTTGAAGCTCAATTAGACACATATAGCACAGATATTGCTAAAAACACTAAAAGGTGACATATATGTCGATAACATCATTACCGGAGCAAAGGCAGTAAAGGAGGGCATTGAGATATACCAGACTTCCAAGAACATTTTTCAAGCTGCCTCCATAAACCTTAGGGAATGGCTTTCTAACAGTACAAAGGTAAATGAGTTCATACCGATAGCTGACCGTGCAGAACCGAAAGACATGTCAGTACTAGGTCACATTTGGGATTACAAATTAGATACACTTGCGTTGAAACAACAGAAGAATATTGAAACAGAACACCCACTTACCAAGCGGATCATCTTGAGAAGGATTGCGTCAGTGTTTGATCCCATTGGGTTGTTTTCCCCTGTGGTGATAACTGGAAAAACACTTCTTCAAGACTTGTGGGTCAAAAAGTTTGACTGGGATGATCCTATAGAGGACATCACTTTAATGCAAGCCTGGAATGATTTGAAGTTGGATTTACAAGAGATTCAAAAGTATTAAGTACAGAGCGAGGGTTCGGCGCAATACTATACTAACTGCCTATTTTGTCAAAATTTACTTTTTTGTGTTTTTAAGTTCATTTTTTGTATCCTCATGAAATATTACAGGAAAAGATCACATTTCTTTTTAGATATAAGAAAATTGCAAAACTATAGTAACTCAAAATGGCTGCTTTCTTAGTGGCAAGACTATTCTAAGTTGAGTTACTATAGTCTTGCACTAGAAAATAACATTATACCGAAAGCAGTTTTGGGTGCAAGACTATTACAAGTAAAGTTACAAGTAGTCTTGCATTTAAAATAAGCTTAACTTCTAAGTATTCTTAGGGCAAGGGTACAGCTTGTCCATAGTTTTTACAGGAACAGGAAACAGGTTAACATGTTGTCACTGTTGAAATGTTACAAGTCCTAAAATGAGCCTTTTTGGAAATTCTTATATAGCATTTAATTATTTTGTGTATTAATGTGTTGACAATTTCTTTGTTTTCTTGAAAACCTTTACAATCAACAGCTTCCCTAGAGTTAAGAATTTGATGATCCTAAACAATGAAACTACTGGGACATGTCTTTGGGATTTACTCACAACGATTAGCCAAACAATATGATACATCACATGATATACTTTGCGCCATTTGCATTTTCTAAATAAAAACCAAATACAAGCATAATGTGTCTGAACCACTGTCTAGTGGCAGTAATGAACTCAAAACCATTTGAAAAGTAACTTGAAGAGATTTCCTGAAGCTAAAAACTCTTGTACTTTTCTCCCTTCGCAAAAAGCATAATGAGCTACTTCCTTTATTTGTAAAAGAGATCCAGTGTAAGATTAAAACATGGTGTAAAACATCAATAGGTCAACAGTCATCTATAGTGACTCTCTTGGTTTATTCTAAGTGATTTAGCATGTTTATAGTCATTCACCTTAAGAGTTGGGGATCAAAAATCAAAATCCCTGCTGGGGTCTTTTCTGGTACGGCCTGTTTAAGTGGAAAGTTTGTGGTGTGGAAATGTGTGTGAATATATCAAAATGTTTAATTTTGATATTGCAGGTTTAATTCCACAAAATTGCAAGATCAGTTATTCTAAAATTTTCAGTAATTCAATAAAATTTTTAATCACAAAATAGCAAAAAATAACTATTTATACAGGAGTCAACTTTTTGACCACAAATATAACCACTTGTACTGGAGTAAGACTTTTGAGCTCCAATATAACCACTTGTCCTGGAGTAAAACTGTCGAACTAAAAAAATATAAGCACTTGTTAAGTTGTACTTAAGTAAAACTTGCAAGCGCTAATAATAACCACTTGTGCTGGAGTAAAACTTTTGAGCTCAAATATAACCATTTGTACTGGAGTAAAACTTTTGAGCTCAAAACTGTAACCACTTGTACTGGAGTAAAACTTTTGAGCTCAAAACTGTAACCACTTGTACTGGAGTTAAATTTGCAAGCGCAAATAATAACCATTTGTACTGGAGTAAAACTGTCGAGCTCAAATATAACCATTTGTCATAGAGTAATACTTTCTAGCTCAAAAATAATAACCACTTGTACTGGAGTAAAAATTGCAAGCGCAAATAATAACCACTTATACAGGAGTAAAACTTTCGAGCTCAAATATAAACACTTGTCTTGGAGTAAAACTTTTGAGCTCAAAATATAATCACTTGTACTGGAGTAATATTTCAAGCGCAAACATAACCACTTGTACTTGAGTAAAACTTTTAAGGGCAAATATAAACACTTCTACTAGAGTTAAACTTTCGAGCTCAAATATAACCTTTTGTACTGGAGTAAAACTTTTGAGCTCAAATATAACCACTTGTACTGGAGTAAAACGTTTGAGCTAAAAAATATAACGACTTGTACTGGAGTTAAATTTAAAAGGGCAAAAAATAACCACTTGTACTGGAGTAAAACGTTTGAGGGAAAATATAACCATTTGTACTGGAGTTAAACTTTCAAGCGCAAATATTACCACTTGTACTGGAGTAAAACTTGCAAGCGCAAATATAACCACTTGTCTTGGAGTAAAATTTCAAGCTCAAATATAACCACTTGTACTGGAGTAAAACTTGCAAGCGCAAATATAACCATTTGTGTTAGAGTAAAATTTTCACGCTCAAATATAACCACTTGCACTGGAGTAAAACTTGCAAGCGCAAATATAACCACTTGTAATAGAGTAAAATGTTCAAGCTCAAATATAACCACTTGTACTGGAGTAAACCCAGATATAACCACTTGTACTAGAGTTAAAAGTTTGACCACAAATGTTACGACTTGTACTTTAGTAAATTTTTTGACCACAAATATAACCACTTGTACTAGACTTAAACATTCAATCGGAAACATAACCACTTGTACTGGACTAAAGTTTGAACACAGATATAACCATTTTTAGTGGATTAAATTTTTTGCCACAAATATAACCACTAGTACTAGATTGATTAAAAGTTTCAACCACAAATGTAACAACTTATACAGGAATTAATATTTTCAGGATCATAGGTGTAGTAATATTGCTTCATAATTATAGTTATTTGCAGTGTGCAATACAGTTTTAACACCATTGTTTCTATTATTATTGTTTGTATTATGGCTAGTATTTCTGCAGTGACATCATTCTTTAAGACAGAACAAGCATACATATAAAAAAAGTCATGACTCACTTTGATTTTTTCAATAGATTTGGTGGCTTATCTTCAAGGATAGTTTATTTTTGAGATGGAAAACTTTTCGATTATTAAGTGCTATTTTCCACAAGAGACTGAAAGACTTTATTTTCTGGTATAACACGTTTTATAAGTTAAGAGCAGCGAAAATTTTAATTTGATCTCTATACTTTGTAAATTACCTAATACTGGTAAAGAAAATTGGTATATGTTACAAGATACGCTTAGAAAATTCTTTTTCAATAGTATGATATGGGCATAAAATTAATTCTCGATGATAATTTTATTTGGGTTTAACAATATGAGACTGGACCATTGCATATTGTGACTTGAATCAGAAGAGAATTATATTGCAGGGTGAAGAAATGCCTGAGTTTACATTATGTGAATAGAAAAGTTTGTGAAGACAAGGATTTGAATTCTCATTGCATGTACATTTACAGTTTGCCCTACTTTCCAATCCTATCAAAAGCCCCTATTTCATTCAAAAAAGCTAATTGTTTTCTCCATATTGACTCAATATCTCCAATATGAAAATAATTATTTCACTTATTTTTCCAATAAGTAAGACTGTGACATCACAGAGCTAAGCTCCGCCCTAAATTTCTTTATATTTCAATACAAATATTGTCTGTTGATGGGAAAACTGTAAGCCGGTTATAGGTCCATATTACAGAAATAAAAAAAACTTATTGCATCGGTTCGCTAACGCTCCCTCGCAATAAATGTGTTTATTCCTGTAATATAGACCTATAACCTATACGTTTATCACTAATCCTTAAATTTGATTAGCAGTTGCAAAGTGTATTCAAGTATTCAATCAAGGAAACAGAGTACATGACTGTTACATCACTAATACTGAAACACGCTACATGGCAACACTTGCAGGCTATTGCACATTCAAGGTTTTCCCTGGATTTCGAAAATCTGTTGCCACTTTTCAGCCATATTAGATTTTGGACAGATATGGCTTAAACTTTTGTCGCCAATTTCAAATTCATTTTTCAACTCTGCAGAATGTGTACTGTTGGTGATATTGGCAGGGGAAATCCTGCATTGATAATAATGACATGAAATTTATTTGTCCATGTTTTTTTCTTACTTCTATAAGTTAATATAAATCTGAACAACAATTTAAAATAACTGTTGGCAGTGAATTGAATTTCTTTTTTAAAAGAAAAGTGACAGTATCCCTATCAAATTATTTCCCAAAATGACTTTTTCATACATATATACAAAATATATAATTGAACTGTTAAAAATGAAAAATGCTAGTTTGACATAAAAGTCACTGTCACTCAAAAGCTCTTGAAGGAATAATTATCATACATATATGTCACAAATCTAACAGTATGATTGATTTTATCAGTTCCTTGAACTTCCTTCTATAACTCACTCATCAGATAATAAAGTAAAATTCAGAAGAAACAATACTAAAACGGTTTTATTCTTATTTTATTTTAAGATACAATAGTCTTGCATGAGAATCAAGTTGATAATCTCATGAAATAATACTAGCAAGACTATGTTAACTCAAGTTAATATAGTCTTGCACTGAAACTTCCATAGTCAAGTAAGCATTTTCAGATGCAAGACTATATCAACTCAAACTTTCCCTTAAAAGACACAAATTGATAAAGTTCCTATAAAAACTCCAATCTATTATGAAAACATATCTTATTTGTAGTTCACATCCAAAAGAAAACTTTAAGTAGTCTAAGCATTTTGAAAAAATACAGTTCCTTCTCCTGAAAAAACAAAATGTGGAAAGCAGTTAGAATAGTATTGCGCCGAACCCTCGAGAGGTACATTGGAAATGAGGAGGAAAATGGAACAGTATACAACATCCTGTGTTTCTGTGACGCTTCGAAGAAGGCTTATGCAACAACTGTGTACCTACATCAAGAAAGCGTTAGTGATTCAAAAGCGAACTTAGTGTTTTCAAAGACAAGACTAAATCCTGTCAAGGAAATAACAATTCCTAGGCTAGAGCTCATGGCTATCTTGACTGGTGTGCGGTGTAATGAGTATGTGAAGGATCAGTTGCAGCTGAATATAGCCAACACTTATTTATGGAGTGATTCACAAGTAGCTCTTGCATGGATACACAGTGACAAGAGCCTACCAGTGTTTGTGAAAAACAGGGTGTCAGAGATTAAAAGACACAGCGACATAGTCATAAGTTATGTGAATACAAAAGAAAACCCAGCGGATGTGGCAACAAAAGGAGCCACTGCAAAGACGTTGTATATGGACAATCTATGAAGGTATGGACCACATTGGCTCAAAACATCATCAAACGAACGGGAGACAGGCCCACTTCAGAGAAACTGTTTAATCACCAAAACAGATGAAGAACATGAAGACATTAGTCCAATCGTCAGTGTAACGGAGCAAAACAACTCTAGTGAGAAACAAGCTCACAACACTCCATTTGGAATTGAATGTGAGAATTTTCCTCAATAACCAAATTACTACGTGTAACAGCCTTAGCCGTAAAGTTCATCAGAAAACTCAGACGTCAGAAAGTTAGTTCATGTGTGACGAGTAAAGATATCAGAGAATCTGAAAAGTTGTGGACAATTTCCATTCAGAAAAAAAGTGTTTGTGGCAGATTTAAATGATTTGCAACCAGGCAAGTTGTCGAACCTACAGAAGCAGTTAGGGATTTATGTGGACAGTGAGGGATTTATACGCTGTAGAGGTAGGCTAGATAATTCTTGTTTGGAAGAAGGAGCAAGGAGGCCAATACTGCTACCCAAAGAAAAAAAATTCACATGTTTGATGATAGAAAAGGTTCACAGGGAAAATTTGCATTCCGGAGTTTCACAGACACTTGCAGGAGTCTGTTGCAAGTACTGGATTCCACATGGTCGTTCCTTAATAAAAACTTTGTTACAAAAGTGTTCAGTATGTCGTCGACATGAAGATGGACCATACAAAATGCCATCAATGGCTCCTTTACCAGCTTTTAGAGTACGCGAGTCGTGTCCATTTTCAAAAACCGGTATAGATTATTTAGGTCCTTTATTTGTGAAATAAGCAGAAGGGCCTAAAAACGTGTGGATATGTCTGTTTTCATGCATGGTAATCAGAGCTATACATTTGGAATGAATACAAGATATGACTACAGAAGAGTTTCTTTTTGCATTCAAGAGGTTCATTACCCAACGTGGGACACCAGATGAAGTTTTCAGTGATAACGCTGCTCAGTTCAAACTTGCAAGCAAAACTTTGGATGTGCTGTGGAAAAATGTGATCAGTAATGATGAAGTGCAATCGTATATGTCATCTTCTGGCATAAATTGGCATTTCATAGTTGAATTGGCTCCTTGGATGGGTTTTTTTTTATGAAAGGCTGGTTGGAGTTGTGACACGCTCTCTTAGAAAGTCCCTAGGGCGTAAAATGTTGACATTGATACAGCTTCAAACTCTGACAAAGGAAGTTGAAGCAGTGGTCAATTCCAGGCCGTTAGTGTATGTGAGTTATGATATCAACTCAACAATAACACTTACTCCGAGTCATTTTTTAACACCGAATCCAAAATTAGGAATTCCCGAAATACATTTGTAGACACTGATTATTCAGATGCAGAGTATACACCCACCGATAGTTCATGTGATCGTTTATTGGTGATCTGGAAAAAAGGACAGAAACTGTTGAATGAGTTTTGGCGAATTTGGCGGCAGCAGTACTTGACTAGTCTCCGTGAAAGAACACAAACATCTTTAAAGGCCGGGAGTTTTGTCACGTGATGTGCCAAAATGTGGAGACATTGTTCTGATTAAGGACAATGCGCCTAGAGGTAGTTGGAAGACGGGCAAATTAATCAAATTAATTGAAAGCAGGGACAAGGTAGTTAGATCAGCAAAGGTCCAACTACCGTCCAAGAAAGTGTTGAACAGACCTCTAAACTTGCTGTTTCCGCTAGAATGCAGCAATGGAGATACAGAGATAAGCCGAGAAGACTCACAGCAATCACCAGTAATAAACGGAGCAAGCCGACCGCATAGAGAGACTCGAGAAATATATACATATTCAGTCTCTGTATCAACAGCAGGAAGCTGTGCTGCTACCATTTCCTTTTCTTCAGCTATAAGGTCTAAGATAGACTCGTCCTCACTTACATCCTCGTAGTATGAATGAGAAAAGCCGTGCAGACTCGCAGCAATCACCAGTAATAAACGGAGCAAGCCGACCGCATAGAGAGGCTCGAGAAATCGCTAAACAGAAAATCAAGGAAAACTCTTTAGCTTAAAATTCAGTCTCCTGCCTTGGCTTTAAACAAACAAACATGAAAACGTTCTCCTTGTTTGTGTTTACTTACAACAATATTCAATTATGCATAGAAAGTGTTTAATTTTAATCAGCGGAGCAAGTGTTTATATGGGACAACGTCTTTACATTGGATTAATTCATGTACATATCACGTGATCGGAACAGACAGGAATACCGGTTACTTGGGCGATTTTCCCGTGCTTCACGTGTTTTGTACTCCATGTGCTGTGTAGCCCATTGTTATCATTCATTTCATAGTTAACGTTAGAAGAGAAAGGATTATTTTGTAGTCAGTAAATAGTTATGGAAAATTTCGTGCGTGATATATGTGCCAGAAGTTACAAATTTAAAAGGAACTTAAAGCGACACATGAATGAAAAACATTTTCAAAATGAGTTTTAGAATTGTGTCCTCGTCGGGTGCAAAGCTAAATTGATACGACGCTCGTACTTGTGCATTCACCTGCAAAAGATACATGGCTTCTCTAAAGAGGAGTCTAGACGAGCGTCCCTAGTGGCTAAGCGAGGCGATATTACAACGCAGCATTCATACTACGAGGATGTCAGTGAGTCTATCTTAGACCTTATAGCTGAAGAAGAGGAAATGGTAGCAGAACAGCTTCCTGCTGTTGATACAGAGACTGAATATGTAACTGTGAGCGAGACAGAAACTGCAGCCTACCAGGAAAGTGATCGAGATGGGAATACCTCTGTTATGAGTGATTCTTTTCTTCACAATAACGACTTTCTATGACGAATGTAGAAATGTAGGAGAACCTAGTGAGTCTACATATAGAAAATGGAAACATCGGTGCAGAGGATCTGGTTACCATAAGTGATGAAGAACTTCCGGTAGCAAAACCGGATTCAATCAGACGAGTAACTAAGTATTTCGCCATAAGATTTGAGGAGCAATATACTTACAGAGGCGAGGAGTTGATCGATTGTCAGACAAGTTTAGTCCATGATAGTTGGTATTGTAATCACTAAGACTATGTGACAATGGATACAGTGTGTGTGTGTTTAAATGTGTTCTTTTGAGTTATGTTTGTAAACGTATATATATGATACGTTAGAAAAGTTATATCTTTGTAATAGGGTTCTTGTTCTGATGTTTTCAGAAATGTTTCTTCTAAAAACATTGATTTAAATATCGATGCTTTTAGAAATTTTGTAATAACTTTTTGTGAAAAGTCTATAAAAAGATAAACCATTTATGTTCAAAATTCATTTATCTTTTTTCTTAGATTTTTCTTTTGATGGGAGTGTCGTGAATACTCACGAAAGTACGTTTTATTTGCTAAAACTCCGCTTAAAGTACATTGTGTATAAAGGATCCTTTGTTGTTATATTTCACTAAGATAAATGGGCGAGTTAGGTAATATATTCTTTTTTATGCTTGTATTTGCTCCGATTTTGTCCATGAGACTGTATACGCTATGCATTTATGATTCGTCCGCAAAGTGGTGGGAGATTACTTACATAACATGTCACATGGCTGCCATATATGCCATGAGTCTTCACTTAACTAAATAATGAAGAAACAAATAAATATGTTTCGCCCAGTAGCGGTGCACGACTGGCTAGGTCCTATTAGCGCCGCTTATCGTTGGGATGCTCTGGCTCTGTGTTTGCTGATCTGACTGCTGAAATCTTGAGTAGGGAAAATATCTGTCCCGTGAACGTTTAGAGCTAACCAGAGACCGCTTCGCCTTTTGCTTACGAGTGGCTCTACCCTCCGCTCTGGATATCTTCTTCTCATCCTCTGAATCAGAGGCTAACGGATTTGCCTGATACTCTTTAACGACGGACCATCCTAATTCTGACGAGTCGGCTATTCTGATTAGCTTCTGACGATGATGCAAAAGCTCCAAACCTTCTGCTAACGATTTAGTCGCCGCTCCCATATCCAGTTGCTGTATTTTGACGTCAGCATCTTTCAGTTTGCTCGTAACTTTGACGTTGAACTTAAACTGGTCCTCGCAACTTTTTCTCTTGAAAACGTATCTGTCATTGCTCAAAATGTCCTGCTGAATCTGCGAAATCTGATTGTCTGCTATGTTTTTCTGATTTTGCATTAATTTCTCTTCGAAAGAAGAAAGCTTTGAAGTAATTAAATTTTCTAAATGTTCCATCATATTAGATTGCATGATAACACTTTCACTATTTTCTCTGTCCATAATCTAAAAGTCCCGTAGCTAGAAACCTGAAACTTGATGACACATTCATGAGTATTGGGTGTGCACGCTAGAACTGACAAACCTGTCTAGAACGTTTATCTTATCACCTTTACTTTAATCTCATTGGTCAACCTTCTACATAAACAACTGACTATTGGTCACTCTCTACCCAATATCTTACTCTTGACCTGAGCGGTTCAACTAACCGTAACTGGAAGACAAAACTTTCCCGCTATACTGCGAAACGCGGGAAAGTAAATATTCTCGAGTTGTTTGATATTCTGCGTGCGTCATATCATCCTCGTGGGTTTTCATGATTTTCATCTTATTTTCGGCGGTAAAAACATATATAAATATATGCGCCCGAAGAGAAAAGGTTCAGTTTGAAAATACATGCTAGTTTAGTTATAAGTGTTTGTCTCTTTGTATGAAAGAGCAAGTAAAGTGTTTGGAAATAAAATAGAGGTTAAAAAAAGTTGAAGTGTTTCTCTGATCGATGTGTTGAACATTTGGAAAAGAAAAGAAAATTGAGTTCTTCACCTCAACCATAGTATAACCAATTTTTACTTCTGACAATGGCGAAAATGTGTGAGCATTTTGGGAGTCAGAAATTAATGTCACTTGTCACATAAGGTACTTTTTACGTCTGGATGTGTCGACCTTCTCAGAAAAACTGTCGTATTTGGCATATGCAATATATGATGTATCCGCTTTAACGTGGTGCTATTTGAAGGAAGGCGTGCACGAGACCTCGACTTCAGTTCGTCATTTAGCGTTCTACCTATTTCCAACGGATGCATGAACATAAACTTTCATATCTCTGGTATTTATGAACGGATTTGAACGATTAAAGTTTCGTGTTTTATGTAACCAATTAAACTGAACAAGTTTTGCATGATTATGTATAAGTTTTAATAGTTTTTGGCAAAAGACAGTGTAATGTCACAATTTTGACGTAAAGAACGTCGTATTTTGTTTGCTTCCTTTGGATACAATTTACCGCTTTACTCGAAATTTTGTTCGGTGACCCCATGCATATTTTTCACATATATGATCCATTTATCAGAGGATTCAAATTATCAAATAAAATCGACACGTCATCAAAGTTACTTTTTTCAAAAGCTTGTCAAAAAGAAAATACAATGTATTACTTCTCATTTCATAAATGTTATGGTTTTGCTTCAAAGGAGCTAAAAAGGATGTGCACGACTTTAAAATATAACCACACAGCGTTCTGGAAGCTTTATTAAAACATAAATATTAAAACAAAGTGAAGGTTTTTTTTCGAAAGAAAATCTGTTTTTATCCCGTCTCAACTTTTATATCCGTGTCAAACCATTATAAAAGATTTTTCTTCCTCAAAATGAACTTCGATATTAATCGAATCAGATTCAACTCGCCATTACGTTTGGTAAACATTTTTAAAAGAACATTATAATGGACTAGCAACATTTTTGACATCACGTGCAGGCAATGCAGATTTACATTAGTTTCAAGCGGTATGCGGCGTAAAATAAAAGAGAGCTAAGATAGAATAATTATAAAATAATAATAACTAGAACTATTACCGAAGGTGATGAATACCCCCCGAACACCCCACTGACACAGTATTTAAAATTTATGTAATATTTGATGCTTTGATTATTGGACCTGCACAGCTTAAGGCTTCTGTGAAGTATAATTAAATTTTGACCAGCTGGTTTGGAGATTAAAAGCGCACATGATTTTACTATTTTGAGCCCCTGTGACCTTTGATCTAGTGACCCGAAACATGGACCATGCACAACTAGGCATGGTGCTTATCACTTCTAAGAAGTATCATTAAATTCTAACCAGGGATTTTGGAGATTTAGCGTCCACAAGATTTTACCATCCCGAGCCTCTGTGACCTTGACCTTTGACCTAGAGACCCGAAACCTAGACCATGTACAACTAGGCATTTTACTTATCACTTGTGTGAAGTATCATTAAATTCTGACCACGGGTTTTGGAGATTTAGCGTCTACAAAATTTTACTATCTCGAGCCCCTGTGACCTTGACCTTTGACATAGAGAACCGAAACCTGGACCATGCACAACTAGACATTGTACTTACAGTGGTGCTTACGTATAACTTTGCACACGGAACGAACGATACACGCACGATACACGCAAACGGAACGCACGATGAACGCACGATAACCGATGAATGAATCATGAATGATGAGCGATAAGAACGATACACAATTCCCGATGAACGAAACGAAAAACGATTATTCGATTTACTCGGACATTTTCGTTTGCTTAACAACAATATTATTAATAGATGTCTAATTAAAATGGTAGAGCTAAAACGAACCCCCTTAAAGTCCTAAATTATCGATAATTTACAATAGAATCAAACAGATTATAAGAATAATTAATTAGAAGTTGAATAGCGGCACACATACTAATTACATCTATAATTAAATGTTGTAAAGAATCATCGGACGGAAAGTCCGATTCGACGTATAAACGCTACCTATAGCCACTGCCATAATTTTTACAGTAACAGTTAGCTCTTTACCGAATGTCTACACAGAAGCAATTTACAAATAAGTAAATTACCATATCCTTTGCGTCGGTAGAATAACATCTGGTGTAAATCTTGCACGATATGCAGAACGTCTACGTTCGGTTTTACAGGTAGTCAACATCTTTTCTTCCAACAAATATCTCGTGAGAAAAAGAAAAAAAATGTAACAGAAAGATAATTTAGATAATTTAAAGAATGATTTTTTCTATTTCATCAATTTAATCCGATCTTTGAACAATAATATGAATAATACGCGTTTAGGCTAACGTGCAAA
Organism: Saxidomus purpurata; assembly: GCA_022818135.1. Classification (NCBI taxonomy): domain Eukaryota; kingdom Metazoa; phylum Mollusca; class Bivalvia; order Venerida; family Veneridae; genus Saxidomus; species Saxidomus purpurata. The sequence continues at coordinate 5,679,195 of JAFMSR010000009.1, forward strand.
CCGTCTACACGATTAGCCGTCCGCACTATCTCGGACCGCTTTTATATAATTCCTCTCGTGCAACGTTTATCACACGGCACGAACGATGCGTTACACGATACACGATCTGAATGATTCACGATGAATGCACGAACGATAAACGCACGCTGAATGCAAACGGAATGCACGATACACGCATGATACACGCACGATACACGAAAAGTTTGCAAAGTTACACGTGATCACCACTATATCACTTGTGTGAAGTATCATCAAATTCTGACTAGGGGTTTTGGTGATTTAGCGTCCACAAGATTTTACCATCTCGAGCACCCGTGACCTTGACCTTTGACCTAGAGACCCGAAACATGGACCATGCACAACTAGGCATTTTACTTATCACTTGTATGAAGTATCATCAAATTCTGACCTCGGGTTTTGGAGATTTAGCGTCTACAAGATTTTACTATCTCGAGCCCCTGTGACCTTGACCTTTGACATAGAGAACCGAAACCTGGACCATGCACAACTAGACATTGTACTTACAGTGGTGCTTACGTATAACTTTGCACACGGAACGAACGATACACGCACGATACACGCAAACGGAACGCACGATGAACGCACGATAACCGATGAATGAATCATGAATGATGAGCGATAAGAACGATACACAATTCCCGATGAACGAAACGAAAAACGATTATTCGATTTACTCGGACATTTTCGTTTGCTTAACAACAATATTATAAATAGATGTCTAATTAAAATGGTAAAGCTAAAACGAACCCCCTTAAAGTCCTAAATTATCGATAATTTACAATAGAATCAAACAGATTATAAGAATAATTAATTAGAAGTTGAATAGCGGCACACACACTAATTACATCTATAATTAAATGTTGTAAAGAATCATCGGACGGAAAGTCCGATTCGACGTATAAACGCTACCTATAGCCACTGCCATAATTTTTACAGTAACAGTTAGCTCTTTACCGAATGTCTACACAGAAGCAATTTACAAATAAGTAAATTACCATATCCTATGCGTCGGTAGAATAACATCTGGTGTAAATCTTGCACGATATGCAGAACGTCTACGTTCGGTTTTACAGGAAGTCAACATCTTTTCTTCCAACAAATATCTCGTGAGAAAAAGAAAAAAAATGTAACAGAAAGATAGTTTAGATAATTTAAAGAATGATTTTTTCTATTTCATCAATTTAATCCGATCTTTGAACAATAATATGAATAATACGCGTTTAGGCTAACGTGCAAACCGTCTACACGATTAGCCGTCCGCACTATCTTGGACCGCTTTTATATAATTCCTATCGTGCAACGTTTATCACACGGCACGAACGATGCGTTACACGATACACGATCTGAATGATGCACGATGAATGCACGAACGATAAACGCACGATGAATGCAAACGGAATGCACGATACACGCACGATACACGCATGATACACGCACGATACACGCACGATACACGAAAAGTTTGCAAAGTTACACGTGATCACCACTGTATCACTTGTGTGAAGTATCATCAAATTCTGACTAGGGGTTTTGGTGATTTAGCGTCCACAAGATTTTACCATCTCGAGCACCCGTGACCTTGACCTTTGACCTAGAGACCCGAAACATAGACCATGCACAACTAGACATTGTACCTATCACTTGTATGAAGTATCAGTAAATCCTGACCAGGGGTATTGGAGATCTAGTTTCCACAAGTTTCAGTCTACAGACAGACGGACGGACAGACGGATAGACAAGCTGAATCAAGTATACCCCCAACACTTTGTGTTCGGGGGGTATAATAATAATATCTTTATTTAAAGAAGGTAGACACATTATGACAAATATACAAAATATTTACATATTTTCAATGTGGCCTTCTGAGGAAGAAAGCATAGATATTTTGTAATACACAAAATGAAATGAAAATTAAACGTAATGAAAATGTACAAATTTTCTTTTACACATCACCAAAGAAAGACAAACACTCATTATATTAAATACAAGCATGCATACAAAAATGTATAAACAATACCATTGTAACGAGCCGAGGTCCTAAGACGCAGCAGATCCATTTAGTGAAAAGTATACTCAACCCTGAATGGGTCTCTGTGCCTTATTTATACTACTCATAATCCCCATCACATGTACATGGGTTTTAAATTTGCATATTATCATCATATGCGACCGAACGTTTTCACTACGTTCACCGATCGTTACACTACTTCCCCCTCCGAGAAGACTCGTCCCGAGTCTTGGCCTTGGGAACTTCGTGGGTAAGGCAACTCCTGTCTGGCAGTTGTCTTCATCCCACCGCTGCCACCATTTGTAACGAGCCGAGGGCCTAAGACGCAGCAGATCTATTCAGTGAAAAGTATACTCAACGCTGAATGGGTCTCTGTGCCTTATATATACTACCCTAATCCCCATCACATGTACATGGGTTTTAAATTTGCATATTATCATCATATGCGACCGAACGTTTTCACTACGTTCACCGATCATTACACTACTTCCCCCTCCGAGAAGACTCGTCCCGAGTCTTGGCCTGGGAACTTCGTGGGTAAGGCAACTCCTGTCTGGCAGTTGTCTTCATCCCACCGCTGCCACCATTTGTAACGAGCCGAGGGCCTAAGACGCAGCAGATCCATTCAGTGAAAAGTATACTCAACGCTGAATGGGTCTCTGTGCCTTATATATACTACTCATAATCCCCATCACATGTACATGGGTTTTAAATTTGCATATTATCATCATATGCGACCGAACGTTTTCACTACGTTCACCGATCGTTACACCATGTCAGTATTAACAGTATTCGGATTGTAGTAAAAACAATTTGTAATGATATTTGAAAGATTGGATATTTGAAATATTTCTTATCTTTAAAGGAATTATATTCCAAACAATTCTGCTGTTATAAATAAAACTTAGGAGAGCAAGTTGGGAATTGAGCTTACAACATACGTTTTTGAGTTGATATTTCCATGATAAGGTGGAGTCTACATAAATTCCAAGGACCTTTTGAACTGTAACATTTTCTATCACATCATTATTTAACATTAAATATAAAGGTTGTTTTTATCTAAGTTTGTATTTTGTAGAAATAACCATACATTTTGTTTTCGAGGGATGCAGGACCATGTTATTCAATAAACACCAGCCACTGATAGCGTTTAAACTTTTTTGAAGATTATTTTGAATTTCGTTTAGATTGTTTGACGATTCATATATTGTGGTGTCGTCTGCATAGAGGTCTGTTGTACCAGTACTGGAAACATAGCGATATCATTGATGTATAACAAGAACAAAAGAGGGCCTAATATAGATCCCTGTGGAACACCGGAAGTGACAGATAGACTGTCCGATGAAATGTTTTTCACCTTTATAAACTGTTTTCTGTCGGACAGATAAGAAGCAAAAGACTTAGAAGCTTTTTCTGAGCTGTGATTGAACTTTAGTTTATTGATCAATATGGTGTGGTCAACAAGGTCAAAAGCCTTTCGTAAATCAAGAAACATCTATATAATTTCAAGTGTCTATGTCTTTTATCCATGAGTCAATGAGATGGGTTAAGGCAGTTTGACAGGAATGATGTTGCCTAAAACCAGATTGTGTCTCGTGAATTAAATTGTATTTCTTGAAGTAGTCTTGAATTTGATTTGCTATGTGTCGCTCAAAAATCTTAGAAATTGTCGATAAAATTAATATGGGGCGATGATTACTTGGATCATTTTTATCACCTCCCTTGTGTATTGGAATAATATAAGCTTGCGTTAAGGAGCTGGGGAATATATATTTATCAATGCAGTTATTACAGATAGAGGCAAGAGGAGCAGTTACATAGTCGCCACAGTATTTTAGAACTCTTGGACCGATATGATTTATCCCTGTATATTTATTAATGTTAAGTTTATCAATTCGTTTCTTCACTTCGAACGCTGTAATGTATTCAATATTGAACTCAGCGTGCTTTAATTTTTCATCAAGAATGTTTTTTTTTTTTTTTTAAATTCGTAAATATTTCTTTTATAAATGTTGTTTTCTTCACAATATTAGAAATATTCACAAAATGTTTATTAAGCTCATTTACAATGTTTAATTTTCCCGATATAATAGTTTCGTTTATTGTCAAACTATCCGGAATAGAAGCAGCCTCATTGTTATTTTCCCCAGTGTTTGAACTAGTTTTAAGGTGTTTCCAAAGGAAATTTGGAGTTTTATTTTCCTTAACTGCATTATTGTCAAAATTCTTTTTACTTTGTTTGATCATATACGTTACCTTATTATTTATCCTAGCTGCGTGTCAAATTTAATTCTCTTTTGCTTTACTGGGGCATGTTTTAACAGTACAGAGTTAAGGACTGCGTAAAAGAACTCTAAAGAAAAGTTTGGATCTGAATTTTTTTCAGCATGTTCAAGCGTGGAAGTGGCTAGATCGTAACTGAATAATTGTTCATTAAATTTTTTGAAACACATGTATCTAATAGTCTCGTGATCAGCCTTTTTTACAATTTAAATTTTGACTTATTCTCGTAAAGCATACCGGATAATGATCACTGATAGAATAATTTGGCGTTCGAACGTCACAAAGTAAATCAGGCCGTGTGGTATATAAATGATCAATAATGGTAGAACTAGTTCTACATACTCTAGTAGGGGATGTGATCATCTGTGTAAGGCCATTTTGTAATACAGTATCCTCCCAACGCTTATTACTGTATTTCCAAGCATTTTATATAAAACATAGTTATGTTGAAATCACCCAGAATGTTATGTGTTTCAATGTTCATATGATCTATTTTATCAAGTTGGTATTCAAATGAGTCAACCCACGATTGCTTAGAATCGGGGGCTCTTTAAACAAAATTTAATAAAAACGACTTACTGTTCAGATACTTAATTTCTATCCAAATTGATTTGATACTATCATGTTCCAAGTCATATCGCCTTTGATAAGGAATATTACTCCTTATATAAACTAAAACCCTGTCCCCCTTTTTATGATTTCTGTCCCGTCTTTCAAATTGGTAATTATGAACACGCAGAACATTGTTACATATATCACTCGAATTATCAGAACCCAAATGATACTTTATTTCATCAATATTTTGGTAAAATATGTTGAATGTTTATGCTGGCTATATGTAATCCTGTTTTGAAGAATTTAAATGAATTTTCACGCGAACCAATCGCGTTTTTACCGTTGCCTTTTGCAAAACATTTGTTGCCGCTATAGAAACATTATTCGGTGTATTTCGAATGCCGTTAGTTTCTCTATAGCGGGTTTTTATAGCTTCACTTTGATTATATATATTTGCATGTAATGTATTGATAGAGATAAACATGAAAATTATTATTTTTTAAGTTATGCGAAACAGTGACAAATTTATTATTTTATTGAAGCAGATACATGTACACATATTATCTTTAACTCTCTTACAAAATTTTTTTTTAAAGAAATTTACTTTCAACTCTGTATAAAACTATGCTGTCGTTTGTGGGCCGACCGTCGTGCCATTTTTAAATCAAGCATACTTATCGGTTGTGCAATTTTTGCCATGTTCACTGATCAAAATGGCGAAAGTACTGATCTGGTAATGCACGTGCTTTAACCTTTATCCAGCTAAATGTTAACAATTGATCTGCACATATTTAAATTGTTCAACACAGTTATTTGCTGAAACATAATGATAGGTGAAAATTCACTGACTGAACAGCAAACCATGGACCTTTTGTCGCAAAGGGAAAATTATTGGCCGCCAGCAGGTTAAGTAGCAATAAGTAGGTCACTGTTATCGATCATTGTCTCTAAGGTTGCAAAATATCCAATTTGTAATTCTTTTTAAGCTTGTATCATAAACAGAGATGTGTTAATGATTCTGTTTTAATACGTCTCAGTCTTAAACGGAGTAACAAAGACACTTTCATTTTTTGGCGAACATAAAAGTTTATTATGGTGTAATTAATCTTACGTACTGAAAGTTGTACTTGTTTATGCTGATAATATACCATTCTACTGATGATAGGAACTTTTGAATGAACTTTAAACGAATCGTTTGCAATCATAAGTATTTTAGTATACCCTTTGTATATGTAGATGGCCACCATAGTTTCTGAATTCAATAGCGATAGGTCTATCGGTAAAAAAGTACGGAACCATAAGCCTAAATTACTACAGTCTGTCCCATCCCGATGTGAAACTCAACTTTGGCCCAGAAAAATTTTTTTGGACGACACAGATAAAAATAACTTTTTTTAAATTTGATAATCTATGAAAAAGTCACCCTCCTAAATTGTAAGGATTTTTCGATCGATTCCCTTGTTTTCTTTTTATCCTCAAATAAAGTTTCTGTATTGCAGCTGTCCATTGTGTACTTTCGAAGCCATCTTTGAACACGAAAATGCAGGTGTCTTTATTCGTAAAATCTTTTAGAACGTTTCCAGATTGTAAATGCTTGTTGAAAATTAATTTTGACGACTTGCAGAATGTAAAAAAACAACAAAAAAACTTACGGTTATTTGTGTTCCTAGTTCAAACTATGAATAACTAGACCTTCGGCTTGTCCACATACATGCATTCCCGGTCATTCACAAGCATCACTTACTTATCAAAATAGTATCTTTCCAAGTAGAGAGATTCTTAATAAACATGCGTCGAATGAGAAATTCTAATTCCTAGTACACAGCGGTCTCTGGGTGAACAACCATGGGGTATTATTGAAACACTAGACTTTAACCGTCTCATAAAATATATTAAATAAAGATACTGAAGATTCTAGCTAGATGTAAGCTTTATACTTCAATAGGCTAAACGCATTCTGACTGGCCACCTTCTCCATGGCCGAAACTAGGGGCGGCACAGGGGATCGCAACCCCTTTTTGGTCGGAAGTTACATACCGATATAAACACTTAACCAAAACTCATACCATACTACAACAGAGCAATTGTTTACATCATCCGCGGACAGTCAAATGGTTCTTAAGAATAGCAGAAATCTAAAACTTTGTGTAATTAGCGCTGAAAGTTCCGTCAGTACCCTACGTAGACTCTAGTAACAACTATGCATGGCGAATAAAAGTCTATCATCATTATGGTTTTAAGATGGCAGTGCAAACAAACATCATTAAAATTTTCTTTAGGCTTCTCCCAGGACGAATGGAATGGGGCAGTTTCATGTCTGTAAACTGTTTAATTAAGACCGTTGAAATTGACGAATACAGAAACAAAATAAATGCAACTATGTCGCCAGCTTCTTTTTGTTTGTCTTAGTATATACACGATTTGGTATTTGCTCTTGAAATATCGTCCACTTCTGGGAGGCTTCGCCAAGCCCCGATTTAGCTTAAGCCTCCGTAACGCAGTGGTAGCCCTCTTCGCCTCATTGTCTCTGTCTCCGAGGTTGATTATAGCTTGAATATGGATCTAAGTTCTAAGAACTTTTTTCGCAATCGAGTATAAATAAATAAGTAGAAATCACTTGAATGACTTTCGCACCACCTCCCCGATAAAAAATCCTAGTTTCGGCCATTCTACTGACATGATTTGTGACAGAAAATTATCATTCTGAATGACGAGTGTAAAACTGACTGTTTCAAATTTCTGTTATCATGGATATGAAAGTTGGAGAATTCTTTCCAATCTCTATCCTGCAACGCTCGCTCTACTGTGGGCGGATCGGATAGGAATGACAGCTCTGCATAGAGACTGATATATTTTTTCTTGTTTGGGAGATGCTGTGTTTGAGTGCATTTGGTGTTGATTAATCTAATTTTACATTGAAACGGAAACAAATATTTTAGCAAAAGATAGCAACTCTGCAATACGGGTTACTTACACTTAACTCCCCACATTGAACGAAAGTACTAAAGTAGACTGTAAGCCAATGATATTTTTAGTCAGACTACTATGATATAGGGAAGATTGAAATTTTTGCACCCGTGTATAGCTATTTAATTGTTTATTTCAGCCCGGGAGTTGTTTTACAAATATTTCAACTGTCATATAAAATGCTCGTTTGATGAACATTTGATTAACATGTATATTGCTTCTGAGTAAAAGACGCTTTTGGCATTCTCTTTGCTGGTTAACAGATTAGTAACTTTTATTAACCATAAAGTTTCTGTGTCAAAATTACACGGCAAATGACTAAATTCAGTGTCGTTGTATAACAACAAATAAGTTTTTAATTAACTTGCATTAGTTCATAAAATGATTAAATGCTGCAATGTTACCCCTTTCTCTTCCTCTGTAATCAACATGCTGGTTTTAGCAGCCAGAAAAAAAAACTCATAGAAAGACGTTGCAATTGTGTTGATGAACGCGTTACTTTTATCGAAGTCTACCGATTGAGAGGGACAGACTGTAGGGAATGTTTGAAGAATCTGAAGAACACTCAGAAACATTTTGAAGTGCACCGGGCAAACGTTATAGCAATAGTTACTCTTAACATCGAAACGATATATGACAACACACTGACTGGCACAACATTCCTTATAAAGTGAGTATGAAATTTGCTCGTGACAAAAACACCTCAAATGTTTTAAAAGTCACATCTACAATGTCACAGATGGCAAGCTTTCCGAAAAATGACGAGAATGCGGTTGGTTGGTTAGTTCTGTAGATAATTAAGTAAATGCCACTTATCTGATTTGATATTCGTAAGCCAAAGTACAAGTGACGTGTAGAAAAGCATCTATACAGAGAATAGGCTTCTGTTAGGAATTTGTAAGATAGATGATCATATAATGACCGTTTATATTTTGCGTTTGAGAGCAAAACCACAAGAACACTGTGATAATAAAACACTGTGTTCAGTAACTAAAGAATGCCCAAACATATTTTTTTCTGAATTTTGGATAGAGATCAGAAAAGCATCCTTACTCATTTTCAGACTAGAAGCTGAATGGTCAAGGTCATTGGGCATCAGCCTATGCAGTTGATCATGATCATCAAATGAACTTTTTAAACAAAGTTTTCAATGAAAATAGTATTTATCTTAAATAATTGCAGCAAAGTGTGGGCGGCGTAATTTCTCCTCCGATCGGTAATAAGAGCATAGCTTATTTAAGTGTTACCAAACTGGACAACAATGTATATCGGCACAATATTTCAAGCTGTTCTATAAATGATATGATCGGCGTGGTCACTCAAAAGATGCATTTAATTTTGACAAGATGGATAGTATCCGCCTTCATACTGAGTTTAGTGATGTGGTCACTAAGGTAAATTGTAAATAGCTGTCAGTAAAATTGTAAAATGCTTCCGGTCAGTCTCTTTTGTTCGGACTGATCGACATAAACTTGAGTGATGGGTTGCTGTCTTCAAGACGTTCGTTGAGGTTTGTTTTAGGGTCACAGGGTCGATATATAATTATCAGATACAGTATATATACTCTTTACTGGGAATGTCAACGAGTAACCAAATTGGTATTCGGATATTCGGTCAGCCTTCCGGACGAATATCCATTTATTCGGTCGCTGTTTGTACTTATCGGATACACTGATACGTTTTTGATAAATCTTTTCGCGAAAATAGATTACTATTGGATATATATAACTGCGGTGACTATTCTATCTCGAGAACTTACGTTTATATTGTTTTTAAGTCAGAAAATAAGCGGCTATATACATTGTAATTCAATCAATCATGTCATAAAAAACAGAATATCTTTAATGTTATTACGGGAGGTAACTCTGTAAGGACTGTTTTACTTTCTGTTTCGTTTTCACCGTGACCGAATGGTTACTAGCTAAAAAATAAATGATATACTATGTAATTAATAATTATCAAACTGCAAACCAGTGCATAGTTTGAGAAGACAAATGTTTGTTACACATGTCGCAGTACATTGAAGACAACTGCAGTGTCATGAATCAGCAACTTTCCATCACAAAATATATCAAAGAGACTTTAAGGACTATGTTATGACGTAGATTTGAAGTTGCCTGTGTACGTTACTCAATGTGAATTTTTAAAAACAGGAACATACCTGGCCACTTTTGTCTGATATAACAGATGTCTGACTATCAAATAAGTACTTTGACGACAAAAATTGAAATAAAAAGGTATTAATTAACGAATATAAGTTAACGAATCAACTACAAATATACGTCATAACATAGTTCTTAAAACATGTACATAATAATTGTCGTTAATCAGAAAGTTTGTACAACAAGTAATGCTACTTATAGACAAGAAATTTAATTAATTTGTTTGCATACTCTCTTTTGTCTATCGTTGAAGGTTGACGACAGAAAGTGTCATCACCATGGCAACTTTGCTTTATAACTGACTCTTGCTCGACTGTAATTGAAATTAAATATAACCTCAAAGTAAAACGTTATTATTCAGGTTTTTAATAAAAATTCGTCTTTGTGGTGTTTTATTTTGCTACATTGACCGAATACTCAGATACCTATAAAGGATACGAATATTCGGAGGTCTGAACAATTATTTGAGTATTCGTTGCCATCCCTACTTTATACGATTTTTGACAGGAAAACAGGAAAACAATTTATAAATTATATAGAAGAAACGGAAATAAAAAAATAGTCTTTCCTATGATCGAACCATGATCTGCTAGAGTAGGAAGCCAACAGCTATACCACTGTGTGTTAGAAAAAAGTGATAACGAAAGCGTTTAAATACATTGTCTTTCTTAAATCCTTAAGTTTTGATAAGGTAAACTTTCCGTAAATAACGCAGTTTGACATTTTTGAGAGTTTACAATATATCAGTATTAATTCCTTAATTGAACTGACAAAAAGTTCCATACATATATAAGTTTAAGTTGCTTATTACTCAATGCAGTAGAAAAGTCTTAAAATCTTTAAAATAAGCCAGTCTTGAAAATAATTGGCGAAAAAAGCTACAAATTTCTTGCAGTGGAAACGGACCTGAAAATTAGCTGGATGGGAAAATATGTCACCAGTATTTTTATAAGCAGAGCAGGGATAAAACTAATAAAGTCCAATATTGTTTATAATAAAATAATCAGTGTTATAATTTGTATTATTTAAAATATAACAGTGATTAAACTGTTTACTGTTATAGTCACATTAAACTTTAAAATCTGATAAGATAAATTTAAAAGAAAAAAAATCCCAATAAAGATAAGATCCATTTAACTCCGACTAGGAATTAAAACTAATTTAGTTTACGCAGTCCAGTGTAAGTATCAATTTACACAGCAATTTCTATTTTCTTGTGCTGAAAAAGAACTCCAAAAACAAACAGGACTTGAAAATAAGCCGGTCTTGAAAGAAGTCACCAAATCCTAACGACAATTTAAAATAAGCCGTGGCTAATTATCGAGATGTTAGGGTTTTAATTTGTATGATGTAGTAAGGTTTTAGTTATGAAACATCTGTGACCAGTCGTACATGAAGTAGTACTTTTGTGTCATATTGGATTGGCACGACAGTAGTTATAAATGACTTGTTTCAGGTATATACTTTTGAAGGTTTTACTAATTTTAAATTTCATTGGTTTCGACATCGTTTCTCTTGCTTGCGTTCTGTGCACAAACGTATTTCTCAGAAGCAACAAAGTCTTGGTCGAGACAGCTCGTTGTTATCCAAGCAGTTATTGTTTTGGTGGATTTTGTTAGTTGCTGAGGTATGTTTTGATTCTGTTGTGTTTTTTTTTCATTTGTAGCCGCAATGAGTGTATAAAAAGACCGTTTAGAAACTTTTAACTGTAACGTTTGGCTATCAATTTTGAACCCAGAGTTCGTGTGCATGTATCTATAAAAAATATGGTATTAGTCTAATTTAACAATGACTCAAATATTACTTGATTCCTATTATATCTCTTCATTTGTTGTTATTCTTATGAACTTCTGAACTTAAAGTTTACTGACAGTATCACGTGTAGAAGTTCACAATGTCATTAAAGTTTGGACAGTCTCACACACTGGTGAGATATGCAGACTATGATTATGTTATGTAGTGTACTTTTCATAATAATGGTAAGCAATGTAATCTTTTATTTTTATTGATACAAGCCAGTAGTCGCCGGCTGCATTTGTCAAGTAATAAAGAATGATAAAGTTATCATTCTTGCTAATAATGCTACAAGATCTGTATAATATTTATACAGAGTTGTATGTTAAGTGTGCTACAAGTTAGTTCTATAATTTACCTCTAAGGTCATGATGCAGTTTATGTTGTATGATGTGGGTACGCAGTCTGATACACACTAGTAGATTTATAGATATTGTACATGGACATTATCAAAGTAATTAACGAGAAAAGCTGCTATTTTAAGTTGATGTTTTCTATTCTGTTTGGACGTTAAGAACTATTGAAATTTATATCTAAATTAGTAACAACATAGGACATGGTATAGATTTAGCGGAAAACACCGGGATATCCCCTGTATGTACATGTACTTGTTGACGTGGAAAAACACGTGCTGCATATATGAAACAAAGCAGCTTAACCTAAAAGAAATACAGACTCAAAAATAGTACATCTACTGTGACTGTTCATGGAACAGAACTTTGGTATAAAACAAGAAGAAACATATCATAAATATTATACCTGTACATGTAGCTCAGTATAGCTAGCCAATTTGTTTACACTGTAGGGTATTATATACAACTGCATTACTGTCCTGAAATAATATTTGAGTGTAATACTTGCGATCTATTATTGTCTAAACACTAGCTTGACACTAGTAGTATTACATTTTTATATTTATATTTATATTTAATGATGCACTGTTTGTGTATTATACTCTGAACTTATTTTTTGAATATAATATGATTTCAATTGTTCAGTTGTAAACAAACTTGGACATGCAAAGCCGGAAATCTATAGTGCTAACATACACTGCTACCTTCGCAAAACGTTGTCGTGAAACGTTGCTTAAAAAGAACAAAGAATATCTACCAGAGATATATAGTGTTCCTACTGCTGTATTGCAGAATATAATTAAGATAAGAAAAATTGTACTGGAATTTATCTTGTGATTCGAGATTGTTGAAAGTTGTTTAAACTTTACGGATTGTACTGCGAAATGAAATACATGCTATTTGTCAATCCGAGTGTCAATGAAGAGTGAGACTGATTAATGGAATTGAAAGATGTGCGTGAGACGTAGTTGTGCATAGCTGTAGTTAATGTCACACTTGGCTGAATACAGAACTGATTTAGGTAAGTTATTAAAGCTAAAAGCTCCTGACTAAGAGCAAAACTGCATTAACTGTGCTGCTTATATACATGTAGTACTGATATGAATTACTCTACCTTATTTTGCATAAAGGTCAAAACACTTGTCATAGTTTAATAATTTAGTTACATTGATACAATGCATTTAGAGTTTGAGTTCCTTTGATGACTCAGAAATATTGTGTGTGAAAACGTAAAAGTAGCCTACTGATATACAGCTATAGTGAAAATAGAATATATATTGCAATATAACCAGTTAATTGCACTGAACAATTTATAGTGAAGTTAAGTTAGAATCACTTACATAGCTGCAATTGAATATGAATATTTTATACATTTTACTTTGAGAAATTTTATTGAAATACTCAAACTGTACGGACTTATTCAATTAGTGTTTGATAGCACTTGAGTGTTTTACTTACAGTCAAAAAAGCAAGCTGAACATTTTCATTCAATTTTTAAATTAAAACGTGAATTCTGAACAAAGTTTGGAATAATGTCAGACCCAGAACCTACACATCTACATGTAATAGGGGGAGCCACTAATGGCATCTGGGAAGAAACGTTCAAACTTTTGGAAGCTTTACATCTTTTAGACTTTAAGCCTTCATTTAGAACCTTTTGAAAGTTTTTGGCAAGCGGAAAGATGAACCAGATATACCAGTACCAACATCTTCACCTAAATAAGGAATTGATCATTTTCCATATTTATCAAAATTGTATGGAAGAACAATGTAGAGAAGAAGGGAAAGGTGAAGCGACTTGGATTACTTTTAAGAATGAAGTAGATTCTCTGTTGACCGATAAGGTGTTTCCAGATGAACATATAATGCTTAGAATGATAAGAGCCCTAACGGAAAATAAGGGAGACAGAATTAGAATACTAGGGCCAGGAATAACAGTAGATAGCTTATAGTCCAGAGAAAGTATAATGTGAAAGTTTTACTCCAGACAACATAGACAGGATGAGAAAGTAGAGCAGTAGGCTTCCAGGTTAGAAGATCTATGTATTCAGACTGCTAAGATGAAAGCTTTAAAGAGAACATATACAGCGATACTTAAGAAAGTTTTACATGCTTGACAAAATGATAAGATGATAGGGTATGAGAACTTGGCAGTGCAATATCAAGATCAGGAAGGCAAAACGAGAGTTATTGTCTATGAAAGCAGAGTTCTTACTTGATCAGAGCAAAATAACAGTGCATTCAAATTGGAATTTTTGGCAGAAAGTGGACAGTGACAGAAGCATTTTCAGATAATCTAGCCCAATAATTAAGTCTCAGATCTGACTGATTCAAATCTGCTGACCTACATTCTGGCTAGTGCAAAAATGGACGCCACAAGAAAGCGTTGAGTCTCAGCACTAGGAGAATACATCTTTGGTTTCACATATAGATCTAGATTAAAAAATATTGAAACACTGCATGTGTTAAACATCAACATAGTCGAATACAATGCAGATAATGGACAAGTGTTGGCACAGAAGGAACTTGGAGAAATTAGAAAGGCACATAGACAAGATCCAACAATAGAAGAATGGGGAATTGTAATAATAGACCAGTCAATTCCCAAAACTTTCTTCAACAATGACGACAAGACAATGAAAAGACAGTTCAAGTATCTAACAAATAAGAGAGGGATTGCATTTAGAGTTATTTAAGAGAAAGCCAAGCCAATTGAACAGATTGTGTTACCAGAATGCTTCAGGTAAAATGTACGAAAAGGAATCCATAATGATGCTGGTTATCCTGTGAAAGAAAGAATATTTAGATAGACAGATATAACTGGGTGAGTAAATGTGAGCGTTGTTTACGAGGAACATCTTCAGAAAATCAGAGGGCACTACTTTTTAACGTCAACATAACTTATCTCATAAAGCTGTTTTGACCTGCTGACACTTGAACC
Organism: Saxidomus purpurata; assembly: GCA_022818135.1. Lineage (NCBI taxonomy): Eukaryota > Metazoa > Mollusca > Bivalvia > Venerida > Veneridae > Saxidomus > Saxidomus purpurata. The sequence continues at coordinate 5,694,279 of JAFMSR010000009.1, forward strand.
ATCACACGGAAACAAAGGGAACGTCTTAGTCATAACAGATCATTCAACGAAATTTGCACCAACAAAGAACCAAACGACAAGAACAACAGATGAACATTATAAATTACGAAATTCCTTCAAGGTTACACTCAGTTCAAGGTGCAATTTTGTAAGCCAGATCATGAAGAAATTTTGCAACATCATGAATATTAAAGAGAGCCATACAACAACGTATCATCTCCAAGGAGATTCACGACCCGAACGCTTCAATAGCACACTGTAGATATACTCTGAACGTAAGAAACTGACTGGAAGAAGGACTAGAAAAAAATATGTAAACTCACTAGTTTACTCGCATAATTCCACCAAGATACCGCCGTACAAATTAACGTTTGGAACTTCAGGTTGCCCATTGATTGGACATTTCAGAAGCTCAATGAAGCAGACATGATGATAATAAGAAGAGACAGGAATATATAAAAGACGCAGCAAATAGTCAGAAAGCATGCTGAATAGACAAAGAGCAACAGGAGGAATATTATGACAGAGCAGTGAACATAACTGTTTTAGACATGGTTTTAGTAAAGAAACTGGCTTCCAATAGTAAACACAATATACAGGGTGTATTTAAAAAGATGTCTACACGCCTATAAGCCCGATTAGGAGAAGACTCATGAAAGTAATAGTGAAGATGTGAACGTAGAGGTACAAACTGAAAAAAAACTGATTCAATTAAAGCAACAACAGATACTTGTCCTCAACATCAGATTAATGAATCTGAGTCACGTGAGATCAGAGACAAGATAGGTCAGAAAATACATAGCTATAGAACAGCAAATTGATTATGAGGTAAGTAGTATGGATACAGAAAATCTGGAAGAAACACAGGAAGAAATAGCACCAATAGATGATGTGCCATTCTCACACGAAATAAATACTGGATATTCAGAGCCAACATCTGATCAGGAATCTGAAGATACAGATCACACTAAAGACTCAGAACGAGGGCCAGATTGTCGTAGAAAAACATGCAGAAGCTAGTGAAAATGTAAATGATTAGAGACACATTCCGTTGTACATGTAGTATTGATATAAAACATAAATGATTCGACGGAGGTGTCTTAAAATAACTTATTGCACCAGAGTATGCTAATAATATACAATTCTTCTGATGGTAGGAACCTTTGGATGAAATCTAAACTATTTCGGAGTATTTTTATTGATCTGCAGAAGCCTTAAATACATTTTGCGTAGGGCAAACGTTATAACAATAGTTACTCTAATAAGATTCAGATATATGACAAAACTGACTGGTATAACGTTCCTTAAACTGGGTATTAAGGTTGTTCATGACAAAAATCATCTTAAATGTGTTACAACATTTTTAATTAGATTCATAATGTCAAAGATCACAAGGTTTTCGAATAATGACGAGATTGCGGTTGGTTGGTGAATTTTGTAGAAAAGTGAGAAGTGATCATTAAAGTGATATTACCCTTCAACAGACATGGGTAATCATCAAAAGTAATCATAATGATTAATACGATTAATATTTTCAAGTAATCATGCTTAATTAAGAAATAATCTATGGCTTGGAGTGCTTTATCGAAATTGAAGCATTCCCCAGAGGTGATATGCCTGGCGGAATAATTTACGAGGGCGAAGCAGGCACATTACCGACGGGAAATGCTTCAATTTCGATAAAGCACTCCAAGCCATAGATTATTTCGATTCTTAGAAGCCGATTTTTTAAAAACTATCGTAACTACTACGGACCTTTTTTCAGTTCGGCGGTAATGTGTAAAACAGCATAAGTAGTAGCTGTTGGAATTCACTCCCCTTTTCGGGCAACCATTCAAGATATCAAACATAACTATATTATACAAACTTATTTTAGTTTAATCATCTAATACATAAAATATAAAAAGAAATACCTGACTGACATTATATGCAGAAGACGTCAGATTCAGATCCTTACAAAGCAGCCAATCGATTTAAATGCGTACCGTTAATTTGAACTGTACAACGTTTTAACGTGGAGTAATGACGTCAGTGTGATGACGTAAACGTTTTCATTCATAGTTTTGTCTCCCGGAATCAAAACATTGTATGACTCTTAATCCTGAATTTCTTGGCCTTTTTAAGGAAAACAAGGTGAGGGTATTCTAAGGCTTACTTGACGCAATCAAAAATAATATTTAGGTTCTTAAACAAATCTTTTTCATGCGACTGATGTATTTATACTGATATTATTTCCTTTACAATATTTTATTTTTGCGCGGGGGTAAATTAGAAAAGTCGGAAGGAGCTACTTCCATGTCCGAAACTCCGCCTACTTTTCCGAGTGCTTTAATCATATTAATGCACTCGAATTGACTATAGAAGTACACCGTAGGCATATTAGAATCATTAATCATGCATTGTTCTGATTACTTTAATAATAATTTAATCGATTACAGTCAAAAATAGGCAGTAATCATGATTATTTTAAGATTACTTCCTATTTGTATACCATTTCATACCAAGTAGACATTTTAATAATTGGATACATGATTAAATAGTTATAGGACCAAACATTGACAGACACTTCCATTGTTTAAAAACCAATTATACACTTATTTATGGTTAAAGGTGTCATACATGTATTGTAGCAATAGGGTTTAACTAGTGTCTATATGACACAATAGAACACATAATTTTTAAAGATCTGTTAATATGGGGAAATCTATAACATTACACTGATTCAAAAAAAACAAAATGCTTTCAGATAAAAAGTGTTTACATTTGCAATATCATTGAATAAAATGCTGTGTTATGTTTAAAAAGCAAAGTTAGGAATGATAATAATAATGGTATAAAATAAAGATCAGTTCTGCTGGTTAGTACATCTTTCTTAGTAGATTAAGAGCTACATGTAATCTTTCTGGATGTCTGCTTGAAAGCATTTCGTTTTCCCTGGTGAGACACTGTCGGTTAGGACAGTGAAAGCTTAATGCGAACATTGCATTCGTATCTGGAAATATTACAACATCTTTAAATTTTGTTACCAATTTGAAGGTAACACGATGGCAAATATCTTAACCTCGCAAACCTTCCAAGCCAGCTCTACTGCTGTTGAGCGGTTATTTAGTATTGCTGGAAAGTTCTTTGGACTCGAGAGGGTGGACTCAGTGAAATGATATTTGAACTTTTAATGATGGTTAAATTCAATATGTATCATTAGTGCAAGCTGTGAGTATAACTCACACTGTGACATTGAGAACTACAAACACTGTTATTAATTAGTTCATTCATTGTACTATTGAAATGATAAATAAAATTTCAACCCAATATTTACAATAGAAAGTAATCATTATGATATCCTCTTAATAAGCCTATGTAAAATCAAAAGACCCCCCCCCCCAGGCAGGGTTAATTTTCACCCTGAGGTCATGATTTGAACAATCTTGGTAGAGAGTCAATTATTGCCACATGCTGAATATCTAAGCTCTAGGCCTCATTATTTTGCTGTCTGATCATGATCTGCACTGTCGGCTTTTCATTTTTTTGCTGTCTGATCATGATCTGCACTTTCATTATTAAGCTGTCTGATCATGATCTGCACTTTCATTATTTTGCTGTCTGATCATGATCTGCACTGTAAGCTATTCATTGTATGTTGGCTGGTCATGATATGCACTGTCAGCTATTTATTTTCTGCTGTCTGATCATGATCTGCACTGTTTGCTATGCATTATTTTGCTGTCTGATCATGATCTGCACTTTCATTATTTTGCTGTCTGATCATGATCTGCATTTTCATTATTTTGCTGTCTGATCATGATCTGCACTTTCATTATTAAGCTGTCTGATCATGATCTGCACTTTCATTATTTTGCTGTCTGATCATGATCTGCACTTTCATTCTTTTGCTGTCTGATCATGATCTGTTCTGTAAGCTATTCATTCTTTTGCTGTCTGATCATGATCTGCACTGTAAGCTATTCATTATTTTGCTGTCTGATCATGATCTGCACTGTAAGCTATTCATTAGTTTGCTGTCTGATCATGATCTGCACTGTGAGCTTTTCAATTTTTTAATAATTTATGCTACTTTTCAAAGTGATAGATACAACTACAATTTTTGTACCAAAATCTTTAACATGGAAGTTCAACTAGGGGTCAAGAACATGTATTGCATAATCGCTATTTAAAACTTTATATAAGTGCCAATTTTAGGCCAGAGTTTTTATATTGCTTGGTTTATGGGAAGTTTTCTAAAATATTGAGTATGAAGGACTTTTCCTACTATATTGAACAGAGCACATATTGAACATCAGTCTACTGCACCTGTCAATAATCGTCATTAAACACTTTAAAATAATTACTTTCAATTATATATCCCTACTATTCTGACACTTCATTAACTAGTCTGTGGAGTCGGAACAGCGGAAATAATAAAAATAATTATTCATTATTTTGCTGTCTGATCATGATCTGCACTGTAAGCTATTCATTATTTTGCTGTCTGATCATGATCTGCACTGTGAGCTTTTCAATTTTTTAATAATTTATGCTACTTTTCAAAGTGATAGATACAACTACAATTTTTGTACCAAAATCTTTAACATGGAAGTTCAACTAGGGGTCAAGAACATGTATTGCATAATCGCTATTTAAAACTTTATATAAGTGCCAATTTTAGGCCAGAGTTTTTATATTGCTTGGTTTATGGGAAGTTTTCTAAAATATTGAGTATGAAGGACTTTTCCTACTATATTGAACAGAGCACCAAATCATATGTCCATGAATTTTGGACGGAGATAAAGGGAGTCATTTCTAATCAATCTGAAACCTGAACCTGTCATCGTGACATTATAAACCTAAACTAAGTTTTTGAACGGAAGAAAATCGTTATTAATATGACGAACTTAAGCACTGTGTGGTAGGCGTAGTTTTATCTTTCAATCGGTACCTCTTGCAGGTGTAATTGTTACAAACTTGGTAACAATGGATATGGGCACATTATTTCAATAAGTTCTAGAATTAGTCTGATCGGCGTGGTCACGAATCATTTAAATTATGTCCGCTCTCCAACATAAACTATGATGATGTGGCCACTTAAGAAAAGAATTAAGTGGCTCTAAGTAAAGTGTTGAAATAGTTTCCGGTCGACTTAAAACTTCTTCAAGACGTACGTTGGGATTTGTCTAAGGTTCACATGGGTCGGTATTAACGTTATTCAAACATTGTGCAATTTCTATACAATAACCACAACTAAATCAATCTTTCACCATTTGATTATCATTTCCTTATGTTGATAGCTTTATTGACAGGAGCATACCGTCGCTAAGAAAGAATTTACTGCGATGAGTAAACTATAGGCGATGTGCTGTATTTCCTCACATTCATATTATCAATAAATGTAACGACATTTGGCTACACCAATGCAATATTTTTGTATAGTAACGAAACCAATCATGACCTCAGAAATTTAATCAATTCTGCATTGAAATAACAATTGCTTAATTACTCAATTAACGAAAAGATTACGGACTTTTTCCGTTTCATTACCTTAATATCAAATTGCAAACATAGATGTAGCAATTGTAGTGATATAGCATTATATACTTCGAAGTATCTGGTAAACCTTACTGATCAGGCTATTCTTTTGTTTAACCTGACATTCTGTTTTCAGATATTTTGTAAAGCCTAAAGGTTATTCACCAGAAGTTCAGTCAAAATAAACAAAATAAAAGAACATAAATTAAAAATCATGAAAACCTATGGCGGGGAAGTAGTTGGAACTTTTTTTGCTGAAAGGTGTACCGACAGTCTTTAAGCAATATGCTTTATTCGCGTGATGGTGTTTTTATTTGTAGATGTTCTTAAACACGTGAATACTTGTAAATCATTTTTAATTAATTAATGACAGTTCCAGTTCTAGGTCATACATGTTTTGTTCTTTTCAAATAGTTCGCTCTAGTGCCGAGTTGAGTCTGCTAAAATATTAATAATTTATACAATATTTGGAAAAGAGGAAATCGTGCAGCACTGGTTATGCGATAAATAGGAGATATTTGAGCGTATGAACTATACACTTTAGTTTAAGGTCGCTGTTTCGATCCGTAGTGTGACCAGAGTTTTAGTGATGCCATTAATTTTATATTCAATAGTTTGTTTTTATTTCCAAATGAAGAAAAATAGACTAATGGTGCAATCCTACGGCTTTAGGTGAATTGTTAATGATGTGAATATAGTTTTAAACAAAAACTCAAATGCTTGGGTTACGACATAACACAGATGCCTCGGAAACCGGTTAAACTATATACAGAAAACGTAGTTGTTTTTCATAATGTAGAGACAGATGTAGACCGATCATGACTTGGGGCTCCGGGTTGTGTGGTTAATAAAAATAATGTAAAGGTTGCCATTGCTGCTGTTTGAAGTATGTTTCGCCTATTCTACGGCGCAATATTTTGGCAATTGCAATATGTGACATTTTATTTGATTTAGCGTTTAGAAGTATTTGACATTTTTATATCGTATTTAATCCACAAACTGATGAAACTGTTTTCTTTGTGATGAAAATGCTTGGTGTGTTAGCTTTTTTGGTCTTTTGCTTTTTGCTCTAACAACAAGTAATATAAAGTGACATGAACTATATGAAGCAAATTATGATATATTTTTTATACGATGTTTATGACAGAAAGACAATAATACCAATTATTAGAAAAAAACAACAGTTATTAAAAATAAACCTTCCTATTATGAAACCATAATCTACTAGAGTAGGAATCCAACAGCTGTTCCACTGTGCCAGTACTTCTTGAATGAGAAAGAAGTGATAGCAAAGCATTTGAATATAGTTTCCTTCTTATACAACAATGCTTCAACAGCTAATACATGATAGGAAATAAATGGAATGATCCATGTATATGAACACATTGCTTAGGAAATCGGCAGTACAACAGTCCTAGAATTTCAAGTTTCTTTTGTTTTACATATTGCGTACGATTAAGGATAATAAATAGTATGTACATTTATAGAAACTACACTTCAGCGAAATTGTATAGCTATAAATCATATTTTATGAATTTCTAGATCCTTTAAGTTTGATAAGTTTTACTGCAAAACATAATTTGGCCTAATCAAATGCATATAATGCATCAGAATTAAATCCTTGATTAAACTATAAATGTATTTGTGCATTATTCAATGCAGTTAAACAGCAATATACCCTTAACTCTTGATAATAAGCAGGTCTTAAAAACAAGCCGAAAATAAACTTCCAATTTCTTGCAATGGAAATTGACCTGTAAATTAGTTGGATTCGAAAGTTAGCCACCAGTATTGCTAAAGACAGAACAAGGATAAAACTGCGATTAAAGCGAATATTGTTATAACAAATAAGCAATGTCAATAGTGTTATTTACATTATCTGGCATAGTACAGTGATTAAACTGTTTACTGTAAACTTAATTAAAATTTTATCAAACAAAATCAAGGATCAAAATCCCAATGAAATTAAGATCTTTTAAATTCCGACCAGGAATTAGAATTTACGTTTTTGTAATTGATCAAGATGCATAATATCCTATATATCAAAAGTACGAAAAACAATTAAAGAAACAATTAACAGTTACATATATATAAGAATTTGCACTTTCGTATATGCTATTTTACAAGAGCAAGAATGATGTTGCAGATTTATAATGTCCTTCTTTGTGGTTCCTTACAGTAGGGTTCAATTTGTTAAAATAGCTTGTGTTCAAATAATTTAGATAGCTTCATGTATCACTTTTCACAGGTAGGTATCTACGTTTTGCAATTGACAAAAGCCTGAAAAAAAATCGTCTGAAACTTATAGTAGCACTGTGCAGGAGTAGGGACTTATTATCCGAGATACATTGAATACTAAAAACATTCATTTCAAAGCGAGCTTAAAATAACTTTTTGTCTTCTTTAGATTTACTATTATTATTTTACACTCACCATTACTAATATCTTAATACTAATGTGATCATCTTGAATTTTTATAAGCACTACAAATACTATCTGATTGTAAAAGCAACTTAATGTAAAAGACATTTCCTAAAGGTTTGGAATATTACCTGAAAAATAAACAAAATGTTGTTTTTCACCTTAAACACAATAAACAACAATACGTTATCAAATCGTCATAAAATGTACTTTTTGTTGAGCGTGTAATGTTAATTTGAATGCAACAGAGAAATTGTCATTAATAAGTTTCGCAAAAATGGCAGCTGCGTTGTGTGTTCAGTATGGCAGAAACACTATCAGTATAAAAAATCTGCATATAACATTATTAACATTTCGCTGCATAAACGTTTTGAATTATTCTGCTAAAATGACAGATCTTATATGCTTGTTACAACAGATGTGCAAAATAAGAGCAATAGTAAAATAACGCTTACAATATAAATGATATTGGTACCTTCTTCATATCACTAGAAATAAACGACATGAAGCGTGGAATTGGGGAGTGATGAAACAGTAGGGATATGGACTGAAGGTACACACGGGTCGGGAAATATGGGACTGAACGGAGAAGGGAGAATGTGCGGGTGTGGGTAGATTAGGAAAATGACGAAGCTCAGGAGACAAATGGTAAAGAAAGACCGTTTGCACAATGATGGAACACTGTTGAAAATGCATTTTTCTCATTTTCTGTTTCAAACATTCATCATTTATTTCAAACTAGCTAAGTTCCTTATAGTTGGGTTCAATTTGTTTAAATAGCTTGTGTTCAAATGATTTAAATAATTTAAATAGCTTCGTGTATCACTGATCAGAGGTTAGTATCAACGTTTCGTAATTGATAAAAACCTGAGAAAAAATAAGGAAATCGTCAAAAATTTATAGTAGCACTGTCTGGGAGTAGGGATTTATCATCCCCGATATTTTGACAACTTAAGAAAAATTCCTTTATTTCAAAGCAGTTTTTAAACAGCCTTTTGCCTTTTTTGATGCAACAGAGAAAATAGCCATTACATAAGTTTCGTAGGTTTAAAGTTTGGCTTTTTGCAATAAACAGCTGCTGTGTTGGTTCAATATGGCAAAACCACTATCAGTATGAAAAGTCTACATATAACAAAATAAAGTTAAGAAAACCCGTTCGCACAATGAGAGAACACTGGTGACAATGCATTATCTTCATTTTCTTTTTTAAACATTCATTATTTATTTCAAACTAGCTTGCGTCATAAGTGATTAATTAATTTAGCTTCTACCGCACTTATTTTGTTATGTACAGTTATAGTTAATCTTTAAATTTAAATAATGCAGTAAACCGAAACCGTATTTGATATATATCCATGTTTCGATGCAACGTGTATTCACAGATAGTAATAATTATTTAAGCCTACCGAAGATGGTGGTGTGTACATGTAATAATCCTGGATAACAGAGAAGAAATCAAACATATTAACATGTCTTCGACAATGTGCTAAAGCCAAAGCCGATGGTATAATAACTTTAAACCAAAGGAGAGAAATCGAACATTAGTATGTCAGTTTAAGTGCCTCCTTTTTGTTTAGAGCATATTGTAAAACGGGTACCTATACTTTTAAGTATTCTTTTCTTTTTCTGACGCGTATTGGTAAATAAGAAATAGAGGTCCCAACCTATCTTTGTTGTGTGAAGTTCATTGTAACTGATTTGTATTTATTTAGTCCGCATTAAAAAGTCAAATATATATGATGATCATAACTCGTATCTAATAAAATAATTCTCTATGTTGAAAACACCAGTCAGTCATTAGCAAATGATATGAATACAATGTTATCATGACGTCTAGATATTACCATGTTTACTGTTTCAAGTGCTATTCGTGGTACTTTGAAACAGTATTCTTAGCCGCTTTATCATCGGCAATATGACATCATGCCACACTGTATATATGAGGTGGATGACAACCGCACCAAGAAGTGATATTCATATATCGTAACTACCTCTCTCGGCAAAATGTATAAAATGTAGTCAGACACCGTATCTAAATGCTTTAACATATTTGAATTATATAGGTCCTAACGTTTAGATATATGCACTACGTTACTAACTACGGATTTGTCTTAACTGTAAATAGTAAACAATACAAAGCCAAATGCCTTAAGTCTACCCTTAAAATTCCTGAGACGTGTATCCTACCTGACTGACCACTAACTTATATAAATTGTATGTAGAATATAAAACAAGACCCAAATCCACAAGACAAACCGGAAAATGTCATTGTGAACAATTAATTAATGGCAGTTTAAAAAGAGTCTTTAGCGCACCTGCATGGCTCACTATTGACCGAGTTTTCACGCCGATGTAGACCTAACATTATATTTAATACCTAAATTACTTTCAAATATTATACGTTGTTTTCAAAGTACATATTTAATAGAAAAAAACGTTCATAGTGGTTACTGTATACCATTTTGTTCAGATCATGATTCATTTTTTGTATGAATATTGCAATTGCTTAAGGGAATCACTTTTCAGTCAAACTATGCATTACATATAATCATTCCGAACACATTGATTTGTAATAATGCCAAATATTTCACTAACCTAGTCCATATTGGTAATGTTATTATTAGTAGTACTTATTGTTTTGCACTGTGTATTACTATACTACCTCGATATAGATATCCTTATTTCGAATTGAACTTGTGTACTGGTATTGATTGAATTATCAATTACCTTATGCTATACTAGCTTTGGCGTTACGATACCGCATCGCCTTCTTAATTTTCATTTGTTTATTTTAAAATGCAATATAAATGTGACATTGGCCTTCTTATTGCATATCCTATGATTCAAAACCTGTTTGTTCTAAATGTTACAAGTATGTCTATACAATTGTGTTTAGTATTTGATCTTTGACATTTCAATTTTAAAAAAGTATATATAAACAGAAACTATTTACCTTGAACTTAGTATTGTCAATATTTGAAAAAAATTTCTGCTTCAATTTGGGTCAGCATAAAAGACTGCTACCGCCTTGAAATTAAAATTAGGTATATAGCATATGCCCTTTACCCCATTTCATTCTGCATGGTAATCAGATAAGGTAGTCTGAATATAGGACATCGTAAAGAATCTATACATGGCACTAAAAATTGTACCTAAGGATAACAATTTTATTTATAACATAACAAAAATGTACATTTCTGAAAGCTTATGAAATTATCTGCACATTTATGTAATTTTCATTCTACAACATTAAAGATAAATGACAAACTTCATGTAATGGATACATACCATAAAAAACAGGAAACCAAAGCATCTAAGTTTCTTTAATAGGATCAACATTATTTCTCATTCGTTTTCGGGAAGAAAGGAAGAAAGAATAATCTTATCATAATAATGAAAATGTTTGAGCTGTTGCGATTTTAATTCCTAATTCAGTGGTGTAATAATTGTTAAAATCTATTTATATTAAACACAATTATATACAATTTTTACATAGTAGTGTGATTTCAAACTTTTACTAACATCTGGTAACCTGGATTGCTATGGATCCCCTTGGGTCTTTAAAATACAATTCACGAACAAAGTGACTACATGTACTTGAGGTCAAAGACAATTGGCAATATCCTAACTGACATAATGACCTAAAAACAAAAATAATATCAAACAGGGAATGCCACGTACCAAAAACGCAGCCTCCCCAAAACGAACCCCACAGCACCCAGAAGCGCACACCACCAACACACACACCCACGCACACACACACGACACACAACCACGCAGACACACACACACATACACCACCAACACACACTAGCACACAAAGCAAACACACGAGGACAAAACGAACAATTAAAGGAACACAGTGGGGCACCGCCTTGGAACGGTCAGTGGCAAAAACACCACTGGGGAGCTTAAACCGGTTTATGGTGCGCACCCAACCTCACTCTTACCCCCACCATGTTCCAAAGTCACAGGACAGTGTAAATAAAAGTAATCCCTGCTAGGTGAATCTCTAACACACGCAATGGAAACAAAAGGCATGGTATGTAAAACACAAAAATGCTCGTGTATAAATATATAAAAAGCAAACCTTGAGAACCAAAAAACGTATGTACTCAATGCCTTTGCAGAAGGCAGAGCACCAAGAGAAACACCCTTAAGGGCCCGACGAAACAGGCCAGAGGACAGAAATCAAAACAGTTTCGTCCCAGTGGGATTTAAAAACTGCCCATCACAGAGTCCTCCCCCTCTTCCGTCAGACACAATCAAAGAGGGAAGCGTAGCGTCCAACTGTAAACGGGTTGAACACCAAACATGCGGTGTGTCTCAAAACAGTTGGGTCGTAACCTCTTTTAACAAAACGTTTTATAATTTTAGCAAATACAGTTGGAAAATTGCCATGACCCAAAATCTTACGAAGTTTGTAAACCACATCCCCATAAAAATCGGGTTTTGAAATACCTTCTCGCAGAAGAGACTTTAGATTACTATTGAATTTCAAAACCAAATCAGAATTACGATAGTAAAATTTAGCAAAATATTTACGCAATTTGTAATAACGGTAGCCCTGTTGAAGAAGTTTATTTGTAATATATTGATTACGTTCATTGAAATCCTCAACATAACTACACGCTCTGGCAAACCGAATTAACTGAGAAATGTATACCCCATAAGATGTAGCATGAGGTACATCCCCATCCAAATGGGGGAAATTTACAATACTAAAATTAAAATCATCCCTCTTGTCATAAATTTTGGTATGTATAATATTGTTATAAATAGAGAGATGTAAATCTAAAAATGAAGCACCAGTATCCAAATTGTTAGTTTTAATTAACTGGAGTTCCCGGGGATAAATAGTGTCCACCAATTGACCAAAACACGGGTTATCAATATTAAGAATATCATCCAGATAGCGTGATGTATTATTAAAAGCAGTGATAATGTCTGCCTGCGTGTCTGGAGAAAGACTCAACATAAAGTCTCTTTCATAACAATATAAAAACAAATCTGCGACAAGGGGTGCACAATTTGTTCCCATGGGAATACCGATTACTTGTCTGAAAACTGCATTCCCAAACCTTATATAAATGTTGTTCAATAAAAAGGAAAGGGCTTTACAAACTTCGTCACAGGTCCACATAGTATAATGTTTAACAATACAGCTAGTAAAAAAAGCTTTATCGAAATTGCAGGCGAGAAATATAACATTCTCCCTGGCAAAAGTCTTTTGAATTAGGGCAGTTAGCTTGTCATTTATCAAATTATGTGGTAAAGTGGTATACAGTGTAGAAAAATCGTATGTACTGACTGAAGTTACTTTGTAATTATTAACTTTAATCTTATCCAGGATTTCGCCAGAATTTTTTATCGACCAAAATAAATGTTTACCAGAGTTTTCGTATACTTTATCACAATATCTTTTCACGTGGGCTTTTATAGCAGTTAGGCAAGATGTTAATAGTTTTGAAATATTTGTAGTGGTACAAGAGCTTGAATTAGCGATGAAACGAGCTTTATATGGTTGTTTATGTAATTTAGGAATCCAGTACATAGTAGGAAGTTTAATATGTTGATCATCTATACGAACTTTCAAATTAGAAACTTCACTGATGTGATCAGTGACCACATTTTGTTCAACGGAAGGACTCAATATATAAGCTTTAGTGCTATTTAGTTCGTTTTGTAAAACATTAATATAATGTAGGCGTCAAATGATGATAATATTGTTGGCCGCCTTGTCTGCTGGAACTAAGACATACTTAGAATGAAATTCTTGGATTTCCTTTTTCAGATGTCTTAAAGTAAACTTGGGTTTTGATGGAAGTAGGTGTTCATTTGTTTGGTAAAATTTTATACGAGAATCGACAATGTTAAAAATACTTCGTTTCCAAGACGTTAATGCATTTGGATCAGCATTCTCACGACGACACCATTTAACACAAAAAGTTTCGATGGATTCCGCAATATGACCACGACAAGCATGAAAATCAATAGTAGAAGGAATTCTGTATTTTGGTCCTTTAAAGAATAAATTACGAATACGCTTGTCTTTAATAATATCAAAATTACCAGTGATGACATGACCGGCATCTGAATAGCAAAATTTCGAGTTTTTACATTCGCAGTAAGAAGGGGTATTTGTTTGAACATCTAGGTCGGAAACAATTTTATTGTAATTGAATATAACATTTCTAACAGGTGTTTTATATTTATAACAGATAATAGGAACTTCGGAGTTTCGGAAATACTTAGGCACAGAATCAATGACACGTCTATCACGAAATATACTGGGTATATCGATGAAGTCAATACCTTTATTAATGAAATGAATTTTAAGAAAATGTCTATCATGATCAGATTGAGTGTCAATATGTGGACGGAGAACGTGTTGTGTGTAATGTTGGATAAGATATGACACAGTGTAAAACGGATCTGTTTGAATAACGTACTGGTCCGCTTCCTCGTCTAGTTTTTTAAGAGACTGAATAGATAAAGATGTGAGACGAGAAAGCATTGAATGTCTACCAGAGTTTGAAAGAATTATATCGAGGTCTGCAACAGAAATATTGACTTTTGATTTGCGCTTAATATTACCATTGCGTCTAATTCCATGAGACCTAGATTTACGTTTCCTAATATTTAAAATTGAAAATATATCGATATCAGGGTTTTTAGAGATATTACCTTCTTGATAAATATTATCATTTAAGCCACATTAAGTCGCATTGAAATGAATTCTAGATACATTGTCTTTGCCTTGATGTGATCAAAGTCGAGTTTCAAAATCTAGGTCACGGGGTCAAATTATAGAAAAGCACGGTGTTAGCAATAAATGTTGCATTTTTCAGAAGCTCTTTCTGAAACTTTGTCGAAATAAATCTCTGAACAAAATCTAGGTCGAGTTTGAATATGGGTTACCTGGGGTAAAACAAAACTAGGCCACGGGTGCAAATCAAAGAAAAACCTTAGGTATGCAATAGAGGTTGAAGTTTTTATTGGAGCTTGATGAAACTTAGTCAGTTTGACTGTCTAGATTAAATTCATGTGGAGTTTGAATATTCATAATATCAGGTCAAAAAGGAGGTCACGGGGTCAAATCATATAAAACCTTTGTGTATTACAATAGAGGTTGCATATTCATTAAATCTTCATGGCACTTTGTCAGAATGACAGACTTGATAACATCTAGACTTGATACAATCTAAGTCGAGCTTAAATATGAGCCATCGTATATGGTATATCGTTATAGGATCATCTTGGCCCTCTTGTTACATTGCAATAACTAACTCAATAATTAAGATACAAAATTTAATTCTGAAAAAGAAAAGAATTGTTTCAGAATACATTCTTGATTTGCAGTATCAAATGAATATTTTAACAGAAACAATACATGCAGTACATGAATTGACCGACATACACCACAAGGTGTATCCAGAATGAAATGGGTTTACGAAGATTTCAAATATGTATGAGTCATATATGGTAAAAATAACTCTTAAGACCTTCTTTTTCTAAGACTTCGATGTCTGCGAAGATTATAAAGACCTAACAGGAATGAATTTCTTTTTGCGGTTAAAAATCTGCCAAAGTATTCAATTAAATGGATATGTGATTTTACTGGATTTCAGCTCATTGTTGTAACGAACAAAAGACTGCAGAGAATTGTATTATCCTATCCAAAAATGACAGTATATTCTTAACAAAAAGTATAACCGAAACTTATCTCTTCGTAGATAACATAGTTAGTAAATAAAAACGCTGACGGACAGGCAAATGCAAGTCGGAGGAAGGCTAAATGTAAGCCATGCATGCAAATTTGAACTTAAAATACAAAGTCCATTTGTTAGTTGTTTATATTCTTCATGGCTATTTACGACTGTTTCACTTACGAATATCATTAAGTCAGTTGAATATTATAACTAGAAGACAATTATACCATTTAACTGCTTTATAACTTTTCGGGTTACCGGCCGAAGTTAAGAAAATATTGTTAATCGGTCAAGCTAAAATGGATGCAACGTGGGATTTTTGTGCTAACCTCTACTCATTATTCCCACCTTCAAACATTGCATAAGGCTCCATCTTTTTTATAAAGGAGAACGCTTTTAACAAATAACATTAAATTATATATCAGAAAGTGCAAAAAAACGATCACATTTGACCCAAATAGTATACAAAATGTAGTGAAATAAAACTACATATTCTGTCCTCAAACATTTGTTGTAAAGTTTTATTCTATTTCAAGTATTAGAATGTTGTCGTGTTTTAGATAGGTTGAGACAGTTTGAACAGATGAAAAGCCAATAGGCGAAAGATTTTCGAGTCGGACTGCTTTTATCATATTGTTATAAATGGAAAACCCCAATAATGAAATCTACGACTAATAACAACTTTTCACAGAATTTACTATTTTCAGCTTTAATTAGGTTCCGAATATGAAATAAAAGTAGCCAAAAAAAAACTATTTAAGTGTTTGGGTTTCTTTAGTTTAATATTATTTTATTGCTTTGTAAAGAACATATAACATACAATGGACAATTAATATACAACAAATTAAATGTTATGAATATCATACCAATAAAACTGTTATCATGTATGAAGCAAATGGGTTGGTTCACAAGTTTAACCAACATTTATGAAGACTCTTCCTTCAAATAAAGTAACACAGATGAACAGAAATTTTCTACGATTCATAAAATAAGTGCATGTATTATTCAAAAGCATTGGTTGTATAATTTCAATGTTTAAAAAATGTGTTTGGTTTAATTTAACTTAACTGCAAGTATGAAAAAAATGAATAAAAAATAACAAAAGTTATCAATTAATATATAATATTTATTTTAAAAAGGCGAATTGATCGCATTTTCACTACCTAACTTAGAACTTAAGTAAAATACAGTATATACGAGTACTCCAGTTACGACAGCAAATACGAAACATAAACTTCTAGTTGCCGACGAAACGCTTCATTTGCTTGATATAGTTTTGCACATGTGTAAATATCACGCCATTTAAGTTATCCTGATAGATGACTGTAACCGTAAAGTAATTTATCAATATTTAGAGGATAATCTGGACGAGTGTCTATAAACAATTGATGTCGTTCTAACGAAAATATAGGGCATCTAAAAAATTGTGTTCTGCATCCTCAATCGTGTATCCACAATTACACTTGGCGTTAATACGTAAATGATTATAAAATAAGTCTGCATTTGAAATACTACATTTGTTTCGAATTCTTGCATGGTGGACTTGAGGAAATCGCTCGCCCGAGATATAGAAAGCGGGCACTACCAGGGGTTTGAATTTTTGTTTTAATATATATTTAACGGTCGATAATGTAACAGTGTGTCAAGTTTATTGATTGTTCCAGAGTTTGACAGACGATGGTATAACTGATTTTGCAAAGATTTCAATCCGGCGTGCCACGGTAGCATAATTAATATGACGCGAAAGTATAAATCGCTCCGCCTACCAATCACGCGATCGATAGATTACAAAACCGACAATTTTAGTGTTGACACAGTATCTATAAGCTGAGGTTGCTCATTTTGACTAGGAAAAACGCATTTAAAAAGGATTTTGTTTTAAGTTTCCTTTTTAAAAGTGAAACAGATACATATCACGCATTATGTGCATACATTTTAAACTAACCCTTCAAGAAAGAGAAAATGAGTGCAAAAAAGCAGAATGGATCTCGAAACGGGAACTATTTTTAATATAAAAAAAAACATTTTATAAACTATAGTGATGTAAATAATGTATACACAGATGCATCTTTACAGGTATTTTGACTACTATGGAAAATATGTTTGTTCATACATAGTACATTTTGTACACCGTGGTCAGTATTAACATGTATCGTGGTGTTTTACTCTCAAGATGTTTCAAAATGTCAGAGAACAAATAATTATTATATATTTAATACAAACGTAACATTTAAGTGTTACTAGATAACATAATATAATAGTAGATGGATCATACGTGTTTATTGTACAATGAAGTTTGGCCAGTAAAGCAGGGCGGCATTGAGATGTATACTTAACATATCTCTCGGTGAGTTACCGAACCAAAGGCAAGATGTCACACTGTATATCATGTTTTATCTTTCTTTTCACAAAACATGTTACGGCGTTTGCAATTAAATTGACACTTGTTTGTATAATATCATAGGTTCATGACATAGAAAACAACCATCGGTTATGCAAAAGTCGTTATTTACAAAATAGTTTTGTCAGAACATACATAATATGTAATGCGTACAGTCAGTGCAGATTTCAAATAATTTTTGAACTCTTATCAACATTTGTCCTCTGTATATCTGTATCTAATATCACTTAAATGATATAATTATAATTATAATAGTATTAATAAAAATTGGGCACATCAAAATAACATACTTTAAGTCTCCATAGACGAAGCTTATGTTTATTACTGAATTATCCAGTTTTTTCTGCTTAAAACTTTCCGCAAAAACTAATGCGTTTGAAAAAGATTTTAATTAATCTAGATATCAATTCATATTAAATGACAAAAATAATCGACACATTAAACACATATAGGTTCGTGGTCACGATTAAGAGATTTCTCAAAAACGCTGGTTTAACTGTTTCTGTAAGCAAAGCATAATTTAAATCTTTTTGAAATTTGGTATTAAACTTCATATAAAGCCATTCGTAGTCATTAAACGTACATTTTCATCTTTTTATATAATTTTTATAAAATACATTTATCTATACACGAAGACAATAACCCTATAAATTCAAGCGCATTTACCACTTGTCAGAGGTAAACTCTGGACAACAGAACGCGTGGAGGTGTGTAAAAATATAGATTTTTGATTTACCCTATAACTGATGTCAAATTAAATAACCCCAAAACATAAATGATAAAATCTTCCGAAGCTAAAAGTTTCAGCTATGCATTCCAGTCATTATCGATAAAATCAGCGGTTTAAATTATGCTGCAGTACCGTAAACCATTCAATAATCTATGCAGAGTTGTTGGTGTACAATTAATGGGTGGATGCGATTTATTACAGAACGCCTCTACATTTATCAATTGTGGTAAGATGAGGCATTTTTCGCCATAGGTTCTTTTTTTGAATTGTATTTATTTATCATTTTACGTTCATTGAACACATAATTTATGTTTGGCTGCGTTTTTGGTACGTGGCATTCCCTGTTTGATATTATTTTTGTTTTTTTGGATAATATAATCTGCTAGATATAGGGAGTGCCCCTTTCAAAGATTTAAGGAAGTAGAGTATCATGACCTTTCACCCAAAAGTATGACATTGACTATAGTCGTTTCAATTTGCTGAACATTTTGATCCAAGTTTTACAAATATCGTTCAAGGGGTTTAAGAGATATTTTCTCAGTACTGCAGACCACTAAGAATGACCGAGGGTCAGTGGTGTGCAACATAAGTTGAGCAGGTAAATCGATTAGATGAACTCTTGGCCAAACTTTCATTAATATTCTTCAAGGATCTAGGAGATATTCGGCAGACACTATAAACTCACAAGCTACGGACTGAACTGATGAATAAAATTAAACAGAGGATTTTATGTCGCAACCCATAGCACACGGATTCGGTGCCCGATCCGGAAGGACAGTCCTAAAACTTGCTTGCTAATTTGTCAAATAACTTATCGGTTTAATCATTGTAGAATTTCAACAGATGTAATTATATGTTAGGAAAACGTTATTTATATTTAAGCTTTAACTTTTAGTAGGTATAAACATATTTACCCTTCTCTTTTATTAAAGGGGCACTCCCTATATCTAGCAGATTATTTTCTCGAAACAAAGATAACGTGTTCAATGAACGTAAAATGTTAAATAGGTACAATTTCAAAGAAGAATCTATGGCGAAGTTGATACTTGTTTGGCATCAGTTATAGGGTATGTCCCTTTAATGATTATCTTCTGTTTCGGCTTCTTTGACTAGATCTTCATTCATAAACAGCTATAACAATGGCATTCTTTACATTAGAAACCAAATCTCTCTTTTGTTGCCAGTACATCATGTCACAAAGATAATTTCTTATCTCTTAACTTTTTAGCATTTTAATGGAAAAGGTACGGCAGTAGCTTTATTAAAAAAATAGAAGCGAATAACCGATTAAGCAGTGTAGTTTATAACGCAAACAAACATAAATGTTGTATCACGACACGGAACAGGAAACTTTTATGATCGAAATATGTTAAAAAGAAATTACTTACGTCTTATTATTTCTTCCTGAAAAAAGAATGAAAATTATTAAAACTACATGACATTTTAGGTATATCTCAAAGACAGTTTCATTTAAAACTCAAGAATGTAAAACGGGGTTTGCTGTCGTAAATAAAGGACAACAACCTTTGCTGCAGAACAATTAAATACCTGAACAAAACTGTCGTCTGATGTAACGTCTGAAATCCCTCGGTATTTTTATTTTATCAAAATATAAAGGG
The DNA here is from genome assembly GCA_022818135.1 of Saxidomus purpurata. Lineage (NCBI taxonomy): Eukaryota > Metazoa > Mollusca > Bivalvia > Venerida > Veneridae > Saxidomus > Saxidomus purpurata. The sequence continues at coordinate 5,714,682 of JAFMSR010000009.1, forward strand.
ACACTGAATGAATATAACAGCATGATTCTGTCCGTGCTTGAAGACTTTTATTTTTTTATTTTTGTTTAAGAAAAATGAAACGATATATCTCTAAAGAGAAAAATTGTAAATCATAATGTATCTTATCATTGCTCAAGGCACTTTACGTAGGTGAAAACGAAAATATACAGCTGAGGAATAACTTGGAAACAATTTATTTGTCCGACTTCGTACGTCAGTACTTCGATTTTTCTGCCTTTACCCGTCTACGTTGGATGATGAATTTTGTCTGTCAATTTTATCCGAAACATTTCAAATTTGTTTGGATATATTCTATTTAAATTCACTGTTTTCCTATTTGAGCTGGGTTCTTATAAACACGTCTGTGCAGCTGATTCAACAACACTCTCAAATTCAAGTCAAATTCAGTTAACCTGAACGCAATTTCGTTTTCGATAGCTCAGTCATGAGGACATTACGCTCGTATCGGGAACTAAAATATCGCAGGTCAAAGGCAGTATTACGTTCTTATCTAAGTTTGTGTTCTAGTCAGTGTATAGGTTAGATCATTTATAAAAAGAAAATAGTTGTGGAATGAGAGCACCCCGGAAACGTTTCAATATATAGTTTATAAATGATCAAACCAGCTAAGAGCTCCATTTATTAACCTTATCTGACATGTAATTTTGTTATTATGATATCTCGGACATGTTTTTTTTTATATAGAATGGTATGTATATCGTTGTTTCGGCTGTAAATATAATGCAATTGTCTGAATAAAAAAACATCCTTTACTCAGTATTATAAAATACGACATTGCAGTAGATGATATTTTTAAAACAGTATTTTACTGAACAAATTGGCTGATTGTCTAATTTCAGTTTGCTTTTTGCACGGTTATGAATGGAAAATGATCCTTTTTTAATATTTAGAATGACATTACTAAAATGAACAACAAATTCATCGTGATACAATGCACAGTAAAGCTTGATATAGGAACCTAAGTGTACCTTGTTTTGAGATATCTATCAAAACAGTCTACATAGTCAGTAAATCATAGTTAATTATATGTTATTTCATAAAAGGTCTTAAGCACCCTGGTACATGTTTGTAATTGTTAAATCTTGATAGTATATGTTTTGTTCCTATCATGGGTCATATTAAATAGGAAGTTAATTATGATGTAGAAATGTACTCGGATTTCACACATACTTAAGCGTTGATATCAAACAAGCTACAAGATATGTCAAAGATGCATACTTCGCTTACAGGCCAGACAAGCATTTCGTGAACAGTTTACCTATGCGGTCCATCAAAAAAAAAAGGGGGGGTGGGCGGGTAAGAAGAGTTGCAAGCGGCTTTGCGTAGCATTTCACCTCATATGTCCGGCGATCATTCACTGTGTGGTAAATGGTGTGGTTCTGGAAATGCTGTGTATCGACACTCAAATCTGCCATATTGATAGGATTTATCTGAGATTTCATTGAAAGATACTCTGTCTAACATTCTCGAACCATTTGTAAATCTTTTTTTTATCGAAACTTTTGACACATGGCAATTTAGAAGCAAACTAGTCGTTACTTAGATAAGATTTGTAAAACATAACATGACTAATCTCAATGTTTCAGTTACATCACCTGCTTAATATACATGCACCCTGTTATGTGGTTTTAATTCATGATCAGGCAAGCAATAGGCGTCTTTGTTTTAAGAGTGAACAAGAAAAACTGTGATACAAAGTATCACAGCGGGCCCACAAACAAAACTGACATGTAAATATTTTGGACATTTGTGAAGGTTGATGATGAGGCAAGGCCCCAAAAGAACACAAGGAAACCAATTCCGGGTGAACAAGCAAAACCTGACACGATACCACATCTACTAACTAACCTGTAGTATCGACACTTTACTGTTATCGGAGAATATGTATACAGTATGTCTTATTTTTTCATTGAAAATATCCTTATTAGTTTGACATGAATGAAGATTTTTATGATTATTTGCCGTAAAAGCTGAAAATGATAAGTTAAACAGAAGTACTAAGAAATAAAATTAATCATAACACTATTTAGCACAACATGTTTTGACTTTATTATACGTCTTCTTCAGGTGGAATAAATAACAATGTATATAATAACAAACAAGTAAAGTCACGTCCGCTAAACGTAGCGCGTAACGGAACGTGACGTACGGCGGCAAATTATCTATTACAGTATAACAAAAAGGATCTGATAACAAGATTGCGTCTACATTTTTCATCTCAGAAGTACCTCAATTTTTAATTAAAGAGAGACGCTTCTATTCGATCTAGTGCTTAAGTCTTCATGCATCTTTTCGTACCCAGTTTTAAATATAGCGGCCCGCAATCATTGACGCAATTAATTCATCGGTACCATTAAACGCAATTGCCGTGTCTTTAAAGGTGCAATTGGACTATATAAACCACTAGATGGCGCTGGGGCAGGTTTTTCAATATTTTCAAACATGTTTCAGATCAGAGACCATTTTTCTTAAATTTTGACAAAGTTACAGGACTGTTTCCTTTGAAATTTGTTACAAAAGTAAGCTGTGACATTTCAAAACAGTTCATCCAAAAATCTTAATTTCATATCACTTCTAAAAGTGACTTTGAGAAAAAAAATCAAACTGTCAAGCAGACGATCTCAGATTTGAATTTCCCGGGAGGTGTGGCTAATTGCTGATAAAGTCTGTGTTTATAAACAAAGCCACGTGGTGATGTTTATACACTTGAGAGTAGTGGCATGCATTACAGAACAAAAACAGTTTACTAACCTTGATGAAAGTTTATTTCCATAAAATGAGAATATCCTTCATTAAAATGAATCATTAAGTTATTCAAGACCTATATAAGTAAAAGTCACTAGATAACATAAATATATGTTTTTGCGCAGAAATCTATTCAAGTTGCCAATTGTTTTTCGAGTATTAAGTATTGAACTTTCTAATTTTGGTATAAATGTCTAGCTTGCAAAAGTACACAGCAGGACAAAACTTCCCTTGCAGTTCAAATGTTTTGTTCTTCCCCCATTCGTCCGTACTTTACTTCAAAAGCCCCTTCTGTCTATACTACAGTTCAGTATTTTCTATAATAATTTTTTGTTGTATGATACTATTTCCATGTTTAGGTAGTCTTCTACTTCTTAGTCAAGCCCATGAGTATGCAGATACAATAAGGCAAACAATAAACAGTGTTGATATAAAATAAATTAAATGTTTATGTGACTTAGACGAAGAATCCTTACTAAACCACTGCAAGGATCGCACCTGCAGGGTCAGTTAGTATTATCCTGGCTCATTATATAATTATGATCCATTATTATCCAAGAATGAACCTTTTAGATTGATTTTACTTTTGATTTTAGTAATTTCTCCATTATATTTTTTCTTGATGGTCTATAATTTACATCATCCCGTGTTATCATCGCTATGAATTTTCAAATCCGTGTCAAGAACATTAAAACTATCACAAATAGCTCCTTTTACTCTCTTTTCATATAAACAATACATGTCTTTTTCTGCAAAGCTTTAACTTTATTCTTCATTAACTATATGCATATACATTGTATTGTGTTTTGAACAGCTGTGATAATCTCCCTAGGAAATTACACAAAGTCAGGTCTTGTGCAAAATTTGACTCTGTGAGTTAGGTGTGAAATGTAGTATTTATCTTTAAATTTTCTAAAAAGGGAGAATATGAATGAAAGTCATGGGATAAAAAGAAAGTGAGAAGAAATCATTCAGGAGGTGGATAAATTTTCATCTGATTCCAAAGTGCTATAAAAAACGTAAAGAAGCCCCAGGTCTCAAGAGCTTGCTATTGTGATTACCAACCATTTTTATAAGGTTTAATAGTGTGAGTAAATACTCTGCTCATATCAGCTGTTTGTTTACATTTCTTCATTGCATGTTAGTTTAACTGATAGGTACATAGTTGAGAGAGTTTAACAATAGCCACTCCCCAAATACTCGCTGCCGTGGCAGCGATTGTTGCCAGTGACAAGTATCAAGTTTGGCTCATGTGATGTGCCCTGAGACCAGCATTTAAGTAAAACCTGTTTGTTTTTTAAGTAACTACAATGTTATAATTTATGAAATACAATTCCTTTATGATTATTCGTATGAGATGGCGTTTATGTATATTCTGAATTATTCTACATTTAATGTCTTGATATCCTGTTTAATAGGAAATATATTAACCGTTCGTGACAGGTTCAATTTCCCGGCGTGCTTGTCTTCAACTGACATCTTCCTTGCCGCCTATTTCTTTTTATTCTCATCTTTTTTTCCAAATACATTTGTAACATATTAAACGCTGCTACTGTTAATTTAAAATGTCAGAGACAACCGCGCATATTTCCAGACATGTTCATTTTGATATGATGAAATCCTTACACTTGAAGTATTGCGTGTGCCCGAAGGTGGGTATATGGTAGTCGCACCGTCCGTCTGTCTACATTGAGGGTCAAGGTTTGAGCGAAACATAGCAACATGAAGTTGTTTGAGGTCATTCCGTCATTAAGGGTTAAAATAGTACTGTGCAGCTTAAAATTTGTATTGTGGGGTTAAAAAGATCAAAGAAAGATCAAAGGGTAACTTTTTAACCATTTTGTCCTCGTGTGTTTGCTTTGTATGCTAGTGTGTGTTGGTAGTGTATGTGTGTGTGTATACATGATTGTGTGTGTGTGTGTGGTGTGTGTGTGTGTGTGTGTGTGTGTGTGTGTTGGTGGTGTGCACTTCTGGGTGCTGTGGGGCTCGTTTTGGGGAGGCTGCGTTTTTGGTACGTGGCATTCCCTGTTTGATATTATTTTTGTTTTTTTCACAAAGTTGGTCTCGTAAATACGTCCGTCTGTCCAATCCGTGAGTGTGTCCGTCCCATTTTTTTATTTTTCATTATTTCGTACCGGGCTCAAACGTTGTCTTTCATGCAATATACCAAAATATTAAGCTTATGAAGGCGACGTGTCTTGTGTAAGACCCACATTTATACCTCAAATGTAAAGGGCACATTTATAGTTTAAATGTAACGAAATCCTGTATATATGCATACATTCTTGCTCAGGCTGTAACTTTGTCATGCTTTAAGAGATTTTCAAACCAGATGGCACAAATTTTAAGCACATAAAGGGGACGTGTTGGAAACTAACGAAACTTCATGTTAATGTTCAACACCTCGATCATTTTATAAAATATGCTTGTCCGGAGCATAACTCAAAATGTATTAAACGGATAAAGTTGATACTTCACACAATGCTAGAGGATATTGTATTGTAAGGAAGTGCAAGAACTAAAAACCATAAGTTTAGCTGATTCCATTTTTAGTTATCTCCCTATGCTTATCCGAAACATAATTTCAAAACCATCAAACACATTTACTTGATCTATTATGGTCTTAGATATTTAGAGGTAGTGCAGTAAGTAATAACCTTAATTGTACCTGGTCTTCTTTAAATCATCTCCCTTTGGTATGTAAAATTGTGATTGTAGGAAAAAAAACTTAAAACCGTTCAACAGATTTACCCGATATTAAGCACACTTTAAGAGAATATTAAAAGGAAATGCTTTATTCAAGATTTATAACTTTATCTTGACCTATGATTGAATTACATCCATTTATAATACATAATGATGGTTTCATTGTCTTATTTTGGTTATTTTGTCATGAACAAAATAGAGAGGTATGTTTATCATTTCCCACACAAGTCGTAAATGTATACCTAATTGTTATAACTGTTTCAGCCAATTTGAAAGACTGACGTCGAGATATCGGTTATTTAGGGATCATGGTCTCAAATGTATGGTATTGGTTCATACTGCAGTATCTTTGCATAATATCAGCTGCTGTGATTTCAATATACTGGTTGAAAAAAGTTTAGAATAACATCCTGTATTAAGATTTTGCTAAAGCTTAAGCTGTTAATGTACTTTTTCGTACAAAACACACAGAATAAGAAGCGACATAAACTAAAAGAAATTACCTTTTGTCCTACGCCAATATAGGAAATTACGCCAATAAATGTGTAGCTTTTGGAATTTAGGCGGTGTACCAAGATAAAAGTAATATATCAGTAAGAGATAACAAATAATCACTCCTAGCACTACGGACGCGAAGAGACAAAAATTCCACTGTGAGTGATCATGAGATTATAAACTATAACTTCTCCAAGACGTATCTTATTTGCAATATACTTCTTATATTTTGTTAAATCTCGTACGTTTAATAGACAAACCAAAAAATAAGTAAAGCACTATATCATTTCGCTAAAAACCGTAAACATTAAAACTCTCTCTTTAGATTTGCAAGCTCCGATAATCCAATAATACGAGGTAGCCCAGAGTTGTGTGATATATCACGAGCATTGAAATATGTCCATATTTATACAAAGCGGATCCAACGACTGCGTTTCCAACTATGTACAGGTCCATAAAGCCAATATATTGTTCCTGTTAATTTATTTGTATTCTTTATACAAATGAAATGTAGATTTATCCATTTGAAAGTGATATATTTTATGTAAGGACATCTGATGTTGATTTAATCTTATATACTATTTAATAATACTAAAAAACGCTTTTCTCTTATCAAAAGATTCTGTAGAATTTGTTTTCCCTGTTATTCTATCTTTGTTTTAACTTTAATTATATTTTCACCAAACGTTCATCATCCAGATTGGAGTTCGAAGTCTATGCCTTTGTACAGATACCAACTTAAAGCAGGAACAACACATTGCAGGAACAAGATTTTCATTAAAACAAAGCTAGCAGCAAACAGAACCCAGTGTTGCTATATTAAATTTATGTGTGTTCAATTGAATATAAGACATACTCACTAATTTACTTTCGCTTGTTTCAGAACCCAGATCATCTGCAAAATGAATAGAGAAATGGTTTACATTGATTGGTAACTTTGTTAAAACAACATCAATATAGATATCATACATTATTACACTACAATGTATGAAAAGCAATCGGCTTAAATTTTAAGCAACAGTAATTATTTAAAAGTTATACTATGACTCTAATCGCTACGTAAATTGTACAATAAACCAATGTACAATTATTTTTTAATTAAATGCAATAACTAGTTATATTCGTACAGTTTAACAATGTACGAACCGTGGTTACCCTTGAACTCACGACAATCGGATATATTGTCTAAATATTCTCAGAAGGTACGATAGAACTATTCGTTCAATATCTTTTGCATATTAACCATTTACATAGAATAGGTGCATCTAACACCCTTAACAAGGCATTACCTGCAAGGAGCATCATAGACTGATGTAAATGATAATGCCTACAATATTTACATAGGTTACAATAGGTTATGTTATCTCAAAGTATAATGATCTGGTCCATTTTGTCTACATGTATTTTGTTTGTCTTGCGTATGTTGTAGTTTACGGTGCAATGACGTGGCAAATAATCGTAGTTTGGCTTTCCGGAAAAAATTACCCGTCTTTCTCTTATTTGCAAATAAAAATGTATGAGAAATGAATGGCTCAATAAACTCAGATTATTCGGATCAATTTAACAGCTGATTTTATTTACCAAAGAAAGATCACGTAGAATTAAATGTATGTATTGTTCAATTGCCTAGTAGTCTACACCATAATTCTAGTAGTGTGTGGTAGTTTCTCATAATATTTAATTTTTTGGTTATTTACAAGCATTTTATATTTTCTTTGTAAATTATCATTCTGATATTTGGTTCCTTAATGTTGTTACACTGTGCTCAAACATTATGAAAATCATAGAGGTAATAAAATGACTTTTATGTACCTGACTCTGTACCAGTCGTCGAAGAATGTGCATATCTTGAAGGCTCTTTTTCACCAGGTGTAACTATCTGTAAAATGTAACAGAACCTTTACAGTGTATAACCTCAGTGGCCTAGTAATAGACTTTGTGATACATCAGCCCCTGCAAAACCCGTGTGATATTATTTCGATCCCTGATCTGACAGTAAGAGACGTCTCCATTTAAGATGAAATTAATTACGCAATTACCTCAGACAACGAAATTGGGGGGGGGGGGGGGGGGGGGGGGGGGGGGGGGGGGGGGGGGGGGGGGGGGGGGGGGGGGGGGGGGGGGGGGGGGGGGGGGGGGGGGGGGGGGGGGGGGGGGGGGGGGGGGGGGGGGGGGGGGGGGGGGGGGGGGGGGGGGGGGGGGGGGGGGGGGGGGGGGGGGGGGGGGGGGGGGGGGGGGGGGGGGGGGGGGGGGGGGGGGGGGGGGGGGGGGGGGGGGGGGGGGGGGGGGGGGGGGGGGGGGGGGGGGGGGGGGGGGGGGGGGGGGGGGGGGGGGGGGGGGGGGGGTAAGTGGGCACCAGTAAATACAATTGTTGCTTCTTTAAGGGACACGTGACTTTAAATTCATTGTTAGAGACCTGTTTTAAAATCAAACTTATTTTTTATGAAGTAACAAACTATTTATACAATCAAAGTGACTATAGTATTCAAAATTTAGCATTTTGTAATCTTTTTATTTAAGACAAAACATTTACACAAGAACCATTTTCTAGAATTTTGGATTTTCAAACACAGTCTTCACTAATTGATACAACACTACATTAATTTTCTGTCAATATTTACGTCTCCTCAGGACATAAACAATTATTTTAACGATTGAGACTAATTTTGGTACTATTTATAAGACTATAGTCCAGTAATGCAGAGCGCTATGATATAGCGTTCTTAGAAGTCACTTCAACATGGTAAAAGCAAAAGAAAACTGCATTGAAACTAAATTACCAAAGTTGGTTGTTCTAAAGGTTGTTCAGATGGCTTTCGCTTGGCCCCTTCGAGTTCATAGTTTTGATGTACCTTTTCTAACGCATCTAATCCTTTCGTTGAAGATTCTTTTATGGCGTCCGACCTGTTCGTGTCCAGTTGTCTTAAATCAGCATTTTGTGTGATCCTTGTTTCTTCTAATGTCCCAGTTGTTGCCTTGGACATTTCCTGCACCGCTCCCTCTTTGCTCCTGTTCATTTCGGTAAAACTATCTATTGTCCTGTCTTTTCTTTCTTCGAACGACTCATGTTCTTTCCTCAGACGTTTCCTTTGATGTATCTGTGTTTCTTGTTGGTGTCAATGTTATCCACTTTTTGACTTAACCTAGACTTTGTAAAGACAAATATTTTTATAAAAGTTAATGAATATGAGGCAATTTTAAATGACAAACGTTCTGCTGCTGTTTTATATGCAAATATGTGAAAACATGGCACCCAGAGTGACTAAAAGGCGTTTTAAAGATTTGACATAATGACTTTGTTTCAAGCTTACACGTTACATTTTCAAAGCTGATTAAGATTATAATCATAATGACAGACATTATACTTCTGTTTCATAAATATAAATAAAATATGTTAAAACAACTCTAACAAGAGTTTTATGATATAAACTTCTGGCTTAGTTTAGACTACGGAGAATCCGATTAAAAGTCGACCTAGAAATGAATTCGAACACTTTAAGAAAATTATGGCCTAATATTTATGTAGATCAGGGAGGAAAACATCTTATTTTTATTTGTTTATAATAAGATATTTCTGACCAAGACTTTGACCCCAGATGACCCCGTATCAAGGTCATCCGGACTGATATCAACTTAAGATTCCTATGCTGATTTTACTGATTTTGCGTAGATAAATGCCTTTACTTTCTTTTAAAAGAAGTTGCATTTCAATAAACTTATGGCGAGCATATGGCTTTAGTAACATGTTTTATTGAAAGAGATACAAGTCTAGAAATTCTCTTGGAAGTGCTTTATACCTGTGCGACTAACAGATAGAAATAGATACCTATCCACCATCATTTCACGGCCTTCTTAGAAAATATAAAAAGGTACAAAATATGTTTTTTTCCTGCTAATTGTTACATTTCCTGAATTTTTCATTTGATGCTACAGATTACATAACTTGTATAAATCATTTATGCACACACATGTGGTATTTCTGCCTGAAAAATCTAGGAAAAGAACGAAATTTGACGTGGCGTATCTAGGAAATAACATATTCTGTAAGGTATGTTATGTGAGAAATATTTTTAAGTAATGTAAATGGTAAAATCCACTGCTGATACTGAAAATGTAAAGTTCAAATAAATCATAACAGTCATAGTAAATACTCCACGAAGGTTTATCAAATGGTAGCATAAATACTACAAGAACCCTTATATTTTAAACGATAATCGAATACTTTAAAGCGATTTTTCATTTTAATTTTGATTTATTGAGTAATTGCGATGTGGAGTTTAAAACAATCGTAATTTCCGTAACTTTACATAAATAATCACCGATAAATGTTTACATGCATGTGCATTTAATCTAATCGACGACTGATTAGTTTGGTAAAGCGGTGCCGCAACTTATTTTCAAAGAAAAGTGAAATTCAACATTTAACGTTAACAACAGAAAATTCGGTCAAATAAAAGGCAGATGTTTTACTATAAATAAATCCAATCTTCGAAAATACAAATTCTTGGTACCAGCACATTGTTCATCATTTCACGACGAAATTGCTTGATTGGACATAATTTTCAGGTAGTTTAAGGACAATTTTTGTCTTCGGTAGATCTACGTTGAAAAATATCGCTCACCTGAATACAAGTCCACTTGCCTGATTGGTGTGGTCGATTTTGACCCAAGAGGCATGATTTGACCAAAGTAGGTGGAAGACCACAATACAATGTTGCATACCAAATAGGATTTCCTATATACGTCTTTGTAAAATAAATGACCTCCTGGGTCGGGCCAATATTGACCCAAGGGGTATACTTTGACGAACTATGAAGAATTCTACTAGGCCATGCTAAATATCTAAGCTCTAGGCCCTGTCGTTTCAGTGAAGAAGATTTTTATAGTTTTTCCTGTATATGCCTATATAAAACCAAGTGACCCCCCCCCGGCGTCATAATTTGAATAATCTTGGTAGAGGTCCACTAGACAATGCCACATGCTAAATATCTAAGCTCTAAGCCCTGTGGTTTCAGAGAAGAAGATTTTGTAAAGTTTTTCCTGCCATAGCAACCAGAGTTTTGCATGGAATGGAATTCTTTGAACAACTTTGATAGAGTTTGATTCAAGGAACATCCCTGCAAAGTTTTATCAACATTGGCCCAGTGGTTTCAGAGGAGATGTCGTTTGAAGGAAATGGTGGACGGACGGACGGACGGACGGAATGTGATCCTTATAGCTTACTCTGGCATTTTGTTCCAGGTGAGCTAAAAAATGATAACATACTAGAGTTTTCTTAAATCTGCAAATGGCTGTAACCTATTAATAATTTCATAACATCAAATCATTCGATATGTCTCCACCCTAACTTATTTTCCAACAACGAATATGTATCTTTTGAAAGCACGTTGGTATACACCGAGTCTTTGTAACATAGAGAGATTGTTAGATATATTGGCTTTAAAAACAAAAATGTATTTCTTATTAAGTTTAGTAAATTCGTAGGCCTACTTGTATTTAAATTAAAAAAATAAAGCAAAGAAAATACGTGATGTGGGAGTTTTCTTTTTTCAAACAGAAACACTTCTACAGCGCGTTTTGTTAACTGTAAATGACTTTATAATTTAAACAAAAGAATAAAGAATTTATCAAGTACATTTTAATAAAACATTTTGAAAAATGTGAAAGTGAGTTTGAAAACGGAAGCAATTAATGAGAAATAGACATGGCAAGCACAGTTTTTTCGCGTAACTCATAATCTACTAATAATCGACTTAGGGCTTACAGTACTTAGCCTCGTAATCAGTTAGAAAAAAGATGATGAAAAAACAAGTTTTAATAAAAATATTGAAAAGTGTTGCCATAATACTGAAAGAGTAAATGAAAAGAGAGAAAATGCTGAAAGTATATAAACATGTGTACGGGCAGTTTTTAATTTATTCCCCTACTTTTCCGGGCAAAAGTATATATTAATCATTAAAGATTTCAATTTAAAACGATACTATCGTTTACACAAAATTATTTCTTTAAAACAAACACGGAAATAATTATCGCAGCTTTAAAATTGTCGTCATAGTACCAAATAATGATCATACTAGTATTCATATGAAGATACAAAACAAAACACGAAACACACGACGCGGTCGTTTTTTTCTTCTTCTGAATATGATTAAACATCAGTAAATGACTTTTAACAATATCGATAAAGTGTTTATAAAACAAATATAAATGATATATCAACATATCAGTACATGTATATATCGCTTATCGTGCGCCATGTAACTGCCCCTCAGTTGCTAATACGGTCGATATTCATTAATGTCGCGCATGCGCAGAAGTCTGTGAAAAACCCGTATTAATACATATTTCTCATCTCATTTAAACTATGCAATTTCTTTCAAAATGTCTAGATTACCCTATATAGCTTATGTTGTTTATCTTGTTACCATTGGTTATAATACAAGGTCAACAATCACATCACAGGAAGGGTCGATTTTGACCTGAGGTCATGTTTTGAACAGTTTTCTAAGATGTTCACTACACAATGTTACATTCCAAATATCAGCAAACATAAATGTAAGTCAGTGTCATATTGCTGCGGTTTAGTCACTTCGGTCCCTTTTTTCTTTCATTAGTTTTGTACAAAGTCAACTACAATTGCGATTTCAACGTTGAACTTCTACATTTTACCTTCAAATTGAAAACCGTGCCAATCTTCGCTAAGGCGGGAACGTTTAGCTATTACTCTCCTGACATAGTACTTGTCACGTAGTCTTTTTACAAACTTTGTGATAGTGGAAGTAAAATGTTTTAAAACGTGAAACATAATTGTTGAGCATTGTATTCCTGACAACAATCTATAGACCGGGTTTATCGGCAGTTTCCTTTTTCAGTCAACTTTTGGAATATCTCTACATTTCCAAGTTTGATTAGATTGCAACCCGGCTCTAGTATTGGCTTAAAACAGTAAGATATAATAAGATGTTACCTGATTGGTTTAAAAGATTTTGTTTTCAAATGCAATATTCTTATCAGAAAAATAAAGTACTATGTCTTTTAAAGACCTCTTAATCTTACCAGACTCAGGAGGTTGTTGTCTCTATGTAGAAATTGTGAAAAAGTGATTTGGTTATGCCTATGCAAAACAGTAGATTTTGGTGTCTTAGATACTAATTTGACCAATAACCTTTACTTCCTTTCAGGTCAACACGATAAGTATGAGTTAGGGTCATTGTATGACTGTAGTTATAATACAAGTCTATGGGGCCAACAAAGGAATATCTGACCTAAAGTAGAAAGAAAATTGCGGGAGATGGCTCTTGCTATGATGTAGGTTATGTATGTTTGCTTTCATTAACATTAAAAAGTTAACTCATATTATTGCTTAAGAATACAAATGGCTTATTCAGTGACATTTTGGACCAAAATACAGAATATTTAATAAAACATTATGTTGAAGTAAATGGCGGCGGGCCAAATTGTGGCTGTTTATTTTGGACTGGGAGTAGGGTTAAATATATTTTTTTCGGCTGGACATTATCTATATGATGGCCCAGCTTTTTGAAGCCAAATTAAAGTCTATCTGACACAGGCAAAGACAATTTTAATCAAATTGCATGTATTTGTTTTAATCCGCCTTTCAATTGCATGGAAGGATTTGTAATTTTGAATATTTAACAATGATGCATTTGAGATCAAATATTGTCGAGACACCACAAAACATCCTGCATGTAAGTTGTGATTGATAAAACATAGCTTTATGGCAGTTTTGTGTAAAAAAGGATATTTTTTTAATTTTCTACGAATATTTAACGTGAGAAAAATTACCTTTCAAATATACATCCGTTTTCAAAATAAACGCACCTGGCACAAAATAACAGAAGGCGACGCCTTGTAAAGAACTAGTTTAAACTAAAGCAAGACGTTTGTCTCAAAATTAGAGAGTCGCTTTACGCGTGCAGAGTTATAAAAGATATAATTTCCGCAATTTATTCCTTTTGATTGTAAGATCGTGCGGTCACATGAGCCAAACGCGATGGACTAAAGCGTGGACGACTTTAGCGGACGATATTGGCATACGTATATCAGGTTTGACTGAATGTTAAACGGATGGTTAGAAACATACATGTGCAATTTATGCAACCCTAAAACTTTGTTTTTAAAGATATATGGGTGTCAGTGACAGTGACAATAACAGATGGTTTATTTGATATTGGCCAACGGCATATTACAATGGTGTGTTACAACTTTGCATCACAATCTTAGACTGGTAACTGTTATTAACAACAATGTGTAAATAATATTGGCTTAGACTCGTAACTATCATTAAAACAATGTGAAAAAAATTATACTGGCTAGAGTACACAGGTCTTACTTATAATACTGCATCATTCTTTGTGCCTATTACACAGTACATTTCATACATTTATAATATATTATGTTGCATGTCCGACAGTGCTTTACGTTTTTGAAATACATAGTAAGTATACGTTGATAAACCTATAATTGCTTTTTCAGAGTGATTGTTCAGAAGAAATCTAAACGTATGTACATTTGTATTTTCAAAATTCATATATTTTTCTCTGATGCATGAGAGAGTTGAGCAGACTAAATTAAAATGGTATTCAGTCCTTATTGCAGAGTAACTTAGTTTACACATTCTTTTCTCTTTTAGTTGATTATTATACCTTCCTCTCCCTATTGCAAGAGTATGTGACGATGATCGTAGTGTTTCCAGAGCATACCTAAACTTTCGTACTTTAACATAATTTAAATGCGGTTCGTGTGCAAATTCAAGCTAATAATTACTGTAAAAATTTAGTTTTGAGCTGTCCCTTATTGTCCCACCCACTCTTGAATATACTGATCTTTTAAAAGTTGTACAAATTCCATTTAAATGTATTTTTATGTTGTCCATACCAAAGATATCCGAAACAACTTTTTCGTAACTAATTTTATTATACCCGGAACCAAGTAGGTGTGTTTTAAATTATCTATATATTTCATCATCAAATAGTGTTTCTTAACATATATGCACTTCATTTTTAGTATTTTACACCATATTTTATACTTTCTTAGCTGCATTTATAAACAGCGGGAACCTCCCACAATCAAATAACACCGCTGCATTAATAGTTTTTTACTTACGCATATATATCTTTTACAGGCGTTGTACTGTACAATTTTCGTTGAAGTATGCCTATGTATACCCCAAATTTCTGATCCTTATACAATCATTTAAGTACATCTCTAGGTAACTAGCCATAGTCGGATTGTTTTGTCAGTACTGAGACCAGTACTCTTTTCGCCTATAGTGTTTTTTCCCTTGACAAACTAGCATAAGATAGTTGTAACGTCAAAGTTATCCCAATATAGCAAAACCTATTAACCGTTGAAAGAACTTCACCGTTATATGCCCATTTCTCGAGTTTAGATAATAAGCCTCCTTTTTAAATACCATAATATAAGATTTTTGTGTATTAATCTTTACACCCTTCATGCAATGTACTTAGAAACTCTATGACTGTTTCTGTGGTAAGTGCAAGATCATCAGCAAACGAGTCAGTCAGTAGGATTTGTGTCGGCTTAATCTTGAAGGATTCTGAAGCGACTTTGGTCAAATGTTCAACACATCAAATGCATGTGAGATTGAGCAGTCTTTCTATGCTTTCAGCTCTTTAATTTTCAATATTATTCACATTGTGCAAAAGTTTTAATCCATTTCACAGGTGCGGTTACAGACAATACAGGAAAGGTTAATCAAACCAATATAGAATATGTGTAAATTAAGTTTCTGGATTGTTTTTCTTTATCATATAAGACGTTGTTATTTTTCACATGAATAAAAAGAGTTTATGTACTTTTACGAGTTCTTTTAACTTAAACAATTAGAATTACGAGTGTAAAAACTAATGTACAGTCCAGTAAGAGATGTTCATTGTTTGAAACTGTTTTCTTTTAATTCGTTATATGAAACCACTTTGGACAAAAAAAAAAGATCTTGAAAACATCTTCTTTAACGTTTAGTCCTCTAAGTCATGTCCTTATAAAATATAAAATACTTATTTTGAAAATGTAACAGATGCAAAATGTAACAAATAAAATGAATATTATTGCAAAGTATGAAAAAATACGTCGATTACAACAATACTGATACACTGTACGTGGAAAGACGATATAACTGTTGAAATGGTGCTTATTAACTGCCCTTATGTGAATGCAATAATGTTTCATTGTAATCTTTATTATATATGTGCATACTGTTATGGCTGATCTGAGCAGTTGTTTAATGCTTCGTATTGAACTATGGACCGATTTATTTTTAGAAGTCACGATATTTACAATGAAGATAGACGCATCAAAACTTTGTCAATGGACAGTTCCACACGCTCACAATCGTAAATGACGTAAAAACAGAGCAAATGGACAATAGACAATGAGGTAAATGAAAGCACAATTAACGGATAGCAAAACAAATTACAGAGAAAGAAATGTATGCAAAAAAGTCAACAGTTGATAGAAATCATGTAACTTGTATAACAAAAGTCTACAACAATGTGTGCACTTGTGCGGGTTTAAGGTGTACGTAACTAAATTGAAAACAAAAACAGACAACTGTATATACAGGAAAACATTTAACGATACATGTAGTCAGTTCAATACATTCCTACAAATGGTGAATGAAGCGAATCATTCAACGAAAGAAAAAACGCTCGACAAAGAAAGTAAATGCTATCGTAACTTGGTACATTAATTGTGAGATGTTTGTGTCGGCGAAGAAAAAGAATAAGTAGAAAATAAGCCTATAAATCTTCTCAAAATAGATCGATGAAAGACTTTAAGACATGATTAGATGTGTAGATTTCTAGTACATGTACACATTAAAATAAAAAAGTAAATATTAAGAGTTGCATTTTATGTTCAGGAAGCAAGCAGATGGGGAATTAAGCGAATCCTACATGGAAGGAAAACCGTTAGACATAGAAATCTAAAAAGCAAAGAAAGTGAAAACTATCATAGCTTGGTACATTAATATAGCGAGATGTATATGCCGGAATAGGGGAAACAAGTTAATGAGGTATTGTCATGCAATAGCAAGTACCATATCGGTTTGGAGCAATCTATAAAGAATGGTGTATGCATTTGTGATATGTTAAAGTTGGAAAACCGTGTCTGCACTCTAAACGTAGAATGATACAATGAAAATACCGATGAAAACGTGTATGTCGCAGTTCATGTATTTTTGTTTTGTGTGTACTGGTGGCAATATAGAAACATCCTTACGGTTCGGGTAATTATTATGGGACCACAGTCCAAGTATGTACAAGCCTCACAGAGGACAGGTAATAGTGCTTTGTAACACTATGTGAAAGGGTGTGAGCCCGGACTGTGACCTTGACCTCGACCTCCGGAGTACGTGAAAGGGTGTTGTGCATGACACACCCTCGTCACATTGGTGACACTTCTGTAATGCTATTGTGAAATTTGTCGATGCACTTAAACGATACAGGTCGAACAGGGAATATTGCATTATAACACTAAATTACAACATAAGAGCCGTAAAGTGTGCCATTGACATGGGAGCAGGCGACTGGTGGTTGCGTATGACAGCCGCCCCCCCCCCCCACACACACACACACCTTCCCCCCCCCATCATATGGGTAACGATTGTATAAAGTTATGTCAAAATCGGTATTTAGATGTCGAAGATACAGACCGTAATAGAATCTGCATGAAGAAGTATTTTAACCCTCAGTTTGAATGTGACCATTGGAGTAGGTAACTGGTTGTTATGCAAAATACATCCATTCATCGGTATAGGTAACAATTGTATGAAGTTACAACAAAATTGATCCATGCATGATGAAGATGTATCGTTACTTTGACTTTAGGATAGATGGCTGGAAATTATGCTTTGCAAACCTTGTGACATAGGTAACCATTGTAAGAAATTGTGTTAAAATTGATCCATGCATCGATAGGATACAGAATAGAAAAGGAATATTATTCAAAATACAAAAATGAAATATGCATATCAATATTGATACCTAATAGAGAAATGTATGTGCCAAGAAATACATATCTTAAATACGTTCACCTAAGATGTGAAGCTATTTGTATTTGTTGTAACTGTACAAGTTTTGCAATAACTTGATTTCTGTACATTCTAAGTTGAAACGTTTGTGGAATATTCTGTCATAAATTTAGCAGTTCATTTGAATGTTTTCATCAAAATCCTAAACAACAGTGACTCGATAAGCTACACGCTTTCTTCAGAATCGAACTAAAATAAAAGTATAAACTAACAATGAATTCTCACTTCAAGACGGTAAATAATGATGATATTTATACCTTTCATCTTAACATTCAGCGATGAATACAGATTCACACTTATGTTATTAAAACTTTAGTACTCAGTTGTATGTATTTCCTGTAAATACTTACTGCTATCCTATAAATAGAATTTAAACACAATATCTGACCCGGTTTAATACTATCATTTTCAACCAGTTGCACTGTCAACGTTTATATAGCCTCTTATGAAAACACAAATGTACTTGATAAAACATGTCCATTGTATACAATACACGATTCACGAAATAGTTAGAGTCAATTTCTGAGTCGGTCTTAGGCAATATTTTTTCTTTTTAAAACTTCACTGTAATGCAACTGCAACCCGACGGATCAGGAGCTACTTCAGACTCCCGGTAAAATAAGAAATTAGATTATAAGAATCTTTCACTGGGTGCACTGGTTGGGAATATCTGGCTCGAGGGTAACTATTTCGTCGGTAACGAGGCGCTGCCGAGTTAGCGCCAAAACAGTTTCCCGAGAGCCAGATATTCTCATCTGCACGTGCAACCAGTGAAAGATTCTTTTTCTTGTATACCATTTTCTAATAATAGCAGCAGAAATAAAATAAAATTAATGACTTATATTTAGGCGCTATTTTCTTGTAGTAATGTATATATCTACAAATTCATTCATAAAAGAAGTTCATTTTGACGTCATTAAGTCATCTTGCACCAGGGGGTGTAAGATGAGATTTTCCAGTACTGGTAACAACTGCAGATATCCCGATCTAGCATGCAAGAATTAATTTTATTTAATATGGAAGCTATGGTTACATACGAGTAAACGCGTGAACAATTTGAATCTTTCAAAGTCTAGATTCATGCAGATTCCTGTAACGTCGTACATAACGAACTGTATCTTATCAAACTTTTTTTCGCCACCATGTTTATTTTTCTTTAACCTAGCCGAACATTGTATATAAATTGTATTTTTTCAGAACTCCTAGAACAAAACTAAACATATCGTCCAGAATAGTGATCCCTTATTGGCAAATTAAATACATGATTTATATTAGAAAACATCTGTTAATCTGGAAAGCGGAACACATTTAACGACACCTTCTCAAACCACCACTGCCGTCATTTTTGTTTCCTTCACGAAGCCAAAAATTATACATAAATAATATTATATCAAATGTCTTGGTAACACAACTAGGACCAATATCTAAGCTGGTCCGACTGAACACCGCGATACGACTAAACTCGTGTTGAAAGCGGCGTAAAACCCGATACAAACACATTTATAATGAGTAATTATGTCAAAAGAGTATAGTTAAACAGCTTGTGTTTGCAGCCGAGAAAATCATGTATACGCTGATCTTGACTTACTATGTATAAAAGTGTCTGTTTTTTTCTGGTCGAGTCTATATTTTATGGCCGCTATGCTCCTTAAAGGGGTAGACATATTGATGGTTTGTTTGGACGAACATAATGTTATTAGAGTGTCTTGTACCAAAACACTGTAAGGTAATACTTTTAAGGGAGGTACTTGAATCACATCGGTTACCATATTTTGTACAATAATGTATAATTAAATATAATGTGCATGCCTATAAATGGTATTTATTTTACCACTGTCCACATGCATGTCTGTCCGTCCTGTCACACCAAAAAGTCACATGATGCTTGCTTTTATTTAGTAAATGATTTTTGTTGGTTTTGTGGCCAGTGGTCAAAGGTAAAGGTCATAGTGACCTACACTAGCTCAATAACTTAAGATCCATAGTGACCTACAGTATTCGAGCTTCAAAGGATGATGAAAATCTTACTAAGTAGATATTCCCTATTGGTTTTGGAGTCAGTATGTCAGAGGTCAATATCACAGTAACCCACACTATGAAAATAGTTTCCACTTAATAACTAGAGATCAATATGACCAACAGACTTTGAACTTCATCCGGTGATTGGTCTTTTTCAGCAAGTGTTCCCTTTTAGTTTTGGAGTCTGTACGTTCAGATTGACCAGAGCTTTGATAATCGTTTCCGCTCAGTAACTTGCGATCTATTTGACCCGCAGCTTTATATTTTACTTCGGCGTCTGTTCCAAACACATCATTTATGCTCACCTCTGACAATGTAGTGAATTTGTGTCCTTTCTCTAAATTTCAACTATATGTAATCATAAAATGTATTAACAAACCGATAAGTGTTAAAAAAAACTTTTTCGCGCAATATGTTTTATTCATCTCTCTTTAATTCACTACCTTTTAAAACATGTAACCTTTAAGACTTAGTGTTTCACACAATATAAAAGTGTTGTTTTAGGAATGAATTGACAAAGTTCAGCAACACACTATATACGAGGAGATCCCGACACAGTAGATTTGTGGGTGTGAGACTTTGCATGACAATTGCCTTTTATGCAAAACATCAAGACAGTTTTGTTCATACGAGCTGTATATTTTCTTGAAACTTTAAAGAAAAATATACGAAACATGAAAGGGTAGTGTGAACAGCAGAAACGAGAACAACCAAACACATCCAATCTTTACAAAGCAATATGATTTTGAAAACTTTGTAAAGGTTTGAATCGTCTTCAGATAAAGCACACATATTAAAATTGAATTCAGTTGTAAATAATAACATGGTATACCTTACATAAATGTAAGGTTGTATCAATGATAATTTAAGGGGCAAAGTAAGATACTGGGTATTGTAACACAATTAACAAAAATCACTCAGGTGATGGATTTGCATTTTTTTCGGGAATACTGTACTTTCATTTTGAATTTTTCAAAATCGAGAATGTAAGAGTATCTGTATGCCTGCATACTTTCACCTTAAACATACATGATAGTTGCTCTTGCATAGGTAGATCACTCAATTTTAGGTTACTTTTTTATCAAACGCTGATGCTTGGTATCGTGTAAAACCGTAAGGTATGATGAAATCATCAAAAGTAATCAGAAGGGTTACTTAGGGAGGAATAATAAGTTATCAGCTAAAACCATGTAGTAATCAGGATTTAATTAGTTTGTATTTTACAAGTGTGTCATTTATATACTATAAAAAGTAGGAAAATCAAGATGTGTCAATTATTATTTTACATATTATAAATAACAATAATACATGTAGTAGTATTCCACAAATTGAATTTGAATACAAGTATTCAAACCTTAAACTTTACGCGTAAGAGATCTAGGCTTTTGTGAACAGTTAACACAATACAAAACAATAAACAATAAAAGTGTCTTGTTGGCAGTCATTTTAAGTCTTTGAATTTTGAGAAGTATTTATTTTTAAGCAATACTTTAGAGTATTCTTATGTCGCAAAGAAACAATTTTTTTAAAATCTTGTATAAGTATTGACCTTGCATTTTTAGTTCTATCTGGGAGAACATGTATGATATTATGAAACTGCACTATATTTCTGTACCGTCACATTTTGATAAAAGTTATGTTAATGCATATATTTTTCTATGTAGCACCAATCACTGAATACTTGTATTGTCCTTAAATATTTGATTCAAAATATAAGTCCTTAAAGGAGGATTAATCATATGCGACTGCTACATCCATTAAGGGGATTGCAGGAGTTTTCTTTTCAATATTGAGGGATAGTCACGATTGTATGGCTATCTCGAAATCAAACGTTCAAAATTACCATTACTTTATTCATTGTCAGTACGTCTTTAATTTTGGGGTTTTCATTTCATTTTCCTTTGAACAGTAGTTTTAACAAGTTGATAATTGTGATGCAAAGGGACACTATGATAATTTCTTTTAGAGATCAACAAATTTCATGTATGCGAAGTAATTTCACAGTATGTGTACGTTTTGAATACGTGTTAGTAACGTTGGCATGAAATTGATCTCGACGTGCGAACGCGGGCGTAATTAAAGAACACGCTTCGCTAAAACAACTTTACCCAAAATTCACTAACCATTTGTCTTTGTGAGAGCGAACGGGGAATCACGTGACTTTGTTTTGATATACTTTACGGAAAATGGCGGATGATAGTCACCGGTAAGTGCCTGATTTTCGTACGCTTTCATTTATATTAGTTTTCATACACATATTTTTATATTCGAGACATCCCCTATACCCTGGCCTTTAAATTTCAGTGTAATTTGGTTCCTTTCCGTCTGCTGAAGTATGCACAGCTTTCTGGGAATGCATTCAAATGTAATCGTGGACAAGAATTCTGGCTACTAAACCTCACGGAAAGACTAGTTTCTTACCAAATAAATACATCAAAACTTATGATGTGACATGCTTTTAACATAAATAAATAGACAATATTATTGTAACATTGTTTCGGTAGGCGCGTATTTCATTTTCTTGAAATTTGGGGAATTCTCACAATTTTCATTAAAAGCTAGATTACACGTGACTCGTTTTAGGCTAGATTTCACGAGACGGGTATGCTATACTACACGGATGGAACTATGTTGTACTTTTTTCGACATTCTATGCATTATAATCTTGTGTAACATATTGGTTTTTTAAGATTCGGAGTTATTTCATGTATTTCATGTATCTATTTGATCTATATTTACTTCTTGTAGACCATTCGTACATGTAATTGTTTAGGCAGTTCAATTTCAGGTAATAATACATTTAACTGCAGTTGTAAATTTCATTTCTTGGTGGGTAAATAACATCATTATTGCACAATTTTGGATTCTTTATGTTAAAGAGTTCATCGATAGGTACCTTTGTACTCGCAGTCACATATCAAATCAACGTATACACACTTATCATTTCAGACCATTTGAATCGGCGCAGCCGTATGAAACTCGCTTTTGACCGGAAGTTGGTAACTTTTAAATCGCCAATGAAATGACAAGTAGAATGTATAGCATTTTTTCATTGAAAAATGTTGTCTGTAATAAAAAGGGTCAATAAAATATTCTTGTGTTTTCAGTCTTTCTTGAATGGTTTTATAATTTTAGTACATAAATAGTTCATATCTATCAATGCAATATGTTGTAATCACCAAACTAATGTTAATTAAAAGTGAATAGTAATTATAAATGCTAGACCAGTGATTAATAATCAATATTTCGAGTAACATGTTTGATAAGAAAAAACAACGAGCTCGCGTCCCAATCGCTTTCATAGTCTAAAAAATTGCGCTGACCGTCTTTTTTGAAAATAGTTCTCGTTTATATTTTTGCAAATAATATACGTACATTTGCTGAATGTCTTTATATGTTCAGTGTTTTGCAATTTCGATTTCAATTTGTGACTATATATACGGGTTTTAATGGTTGCATTAACAGAGACTAATAAAAGCCGGTTGACCCTATTTGAAGGCACAATGGTATAGGATGCAATCATCACTGATTGTTCGATTTTTGCGAATATTTATACGTTATTCAACCGATGCAAACTTGAACGGCATAAACAATCAGAATTGTCGTTACATCGATACTGGATAGAATTGTATACGACTGTCTCTATTCTTCACTATTTATTACTCTCACATTAAATTTGGCAGTATTTTGGGTCTAACAGTAGCTTCAATTTTATATTTGGCCTGAAATCACACTATCCACGTCAATTCTATTTATTGCAATTTCGTATCATGGAAAGACGAAAAACCCACCTAAATCTGAAAAGGCCAAAGAACATAAACGAGAACCGAATAATCGTTTGTACAAAAAGAGCCGCTACAACAGGAAAACTATCGGGAAAACGAAAACTGAGTTTAAGTTACAAAAACACCCATAAAGTGGCTGTTTAGAAACCCACTTCAATCGCCGCTGTATATCTGTTCTAGAATTACAGTAAGAATCAATTAGTGATGGGCAGCAAAGCTGTATAAAACTTAATCGTGACGATGATTGTCTGTCTGATACAACGACATCGACTATGTCTAACACAGCATTTGAGCAGCTATTGTCAAAATCGGAGCAATTCAGATCATTTAAAGGCAGATGGATGTAGAGCTTCTCAAGGACCTAAGACGGTCACAAGTATGTGCAAAATATCACTACTGAAACAGATCAGTACATTGTATTAGCCTCAAACGTAGCGCCACAAAAGACACGTGTGGTCAAAGCTTCAAATGTGCCTAAAATAGAGTCAACAGTTTAAATCATTAGCAGAAGTATAAATGGGTTTAATAGTCTCTGTTAAAAATGCAACCATCAAAAACCGCGTAAACAGTCGCAAATATAAAACTTACAAGACAATTAACATATAGAGGTATTTAGCAAATACATGTATATTAATGATATGTGTCAATTTTTATGTTTACAAAATATAGAGAGGATAATTGTTGGTTTCGGTGTAAGATCACGTTATAATTTCACCGAGTGGGCACCAAAAGTGATATTTTCACGAGTGGCGCAGCCACGAGTGAAAATAACTACTTTTGGTGTTCACGAGTGAAATTAACGTGAAATTACACCGATACCAACAATTTTTCTGTTTATTTTATGGTTAAAACTCTATTTTTATTGAGTTTTTTCTATAAAACATCGAAAATCGCGGGAAACGTCATCAGAAAACATAGAACAAATGACGTCATTTAAACGACGTCATCGTCGCATGGTCTCCAGCATTAATAACGCTCGGTATACTTTTTGACGTAAATCCGGGCTAAAGATTGCAAAAACAGTGAAAAATAAAAATGGTAATCCACTGTTTCAAAACTGTGGATTATCACTTTTATTTCACTGAGAAAACTCTATAATTCACTGGAAAACATAAAATAAATAAAAATGATCTGATAAGATATGTATTTATGATTGGATTTGAAATTTGATTGCGAGTACACAGGTACTCCTATACATAAAGAGTCCTCAAAGCTGATCGCTCTCAATTGCCGTTGAAAATTTTTTTTTTTTTTTAAAATTGACATAATTATACATAAATATAAAACTAAAGGTTAGAATCAAATTATAAGCAAAAATCAAGGTAGGAATTTGCAGAAATCGATTGAATGTGTCGGTAACATGGCACCGCTACACTATATGTTTATATTGAAATTTCAAAAGCGTTTGCAACGCTTTTGAATTTGGTAGCGTATTTTTTGAAATTTAGAGATATACGTGGCATGAATTTATACTGGAGCCTTTTTACATTACTGTATGTTCTAAAATACGTTATTTACATTCAGTTTCTAGAATTTTATTTTTTTACCAAAATCTGAGAGCGAGCAGCTTTAATGATTGTTTGATAATGATAATGAATATATTTATCAACCAAGAAACAAAACTTTATAACCGCAGTTAACATTATTAGTACCTGAAAGTTGAACAATTACGACTGGTCCATAAAATATTAAATATAGATCAAATAGAAAAATAAAATAACAATGAGTCTTAAAACACATACATGTATATATGTTGCTCAGGATTATAATGCACAGAATGTCGAAAAAAGTCTAACATAATTCCATCCGTGTAGTATAGTATACCCTATCTGCATAATCTAGTCTAAAAATGATTCACTTGTAACATTTTATCAATAATTGTGATAAATCACACTGATACGATGTTACAATAGTAGTTGTCTTTTTATTTATGTTAAAAAACATGCCACATCATAAGTTGTGATGCATTTCGTTGGGTTAATACTAGTTTTTTCCGTGAGGTTTAGCTCACCAGAATTATTTTCCACAATAACATTTTAATGCATTCCCAGCAATCTAAGCATACGTCAGCAGACGGAAAGGACGCAAAATACGCAAAATTTACATGGTCAGGGTATAGCATATGTCTCGAATATCATAAATGTGTGTGGAAACTAACATTAATGATAAAGTACGAAATTTAGGCACTTACCTGTGACTACCATCTGCCATTTCCGTGAAGTATAGCAAAGCATAGTCACGTGATTCCCCACAGTGAGTCAGTATCATTCTTATTTCTATTTCAAATCGTGGATTTAAAAGGTTTTCCCTAGACAAGAAGGTTACACATATGAGTATACAAATATGAGTATTATTTTTTTTTTTTACTTTAACTTATTTTGTAAAACTGTCGTTTTGCTTAGTCCTATTGTATCACCTAGCCAATCAACAACTTAGTAACATTATATCCAGGCATACCACGAAACTGTATTTGAGAGAATGCCGTTACAACAGCAGTCTAGACATTAATGAAAAATTACATTCTTTCCGTCAAAAACAATGTCATTCAATTTCGGATATCATGTGTATCATTTTTCTGTCATATTTTTATCTGATACTAGTATGTAAAAGGAATACAGTCCAACACATAATACACGAGCATCACTTAATTTATTTGTTTTTCTATTTGATAAATATTAAAATGTTAATTAATAAAAAGATGAAATTATTTTATATTCCTAAGATATAAACGTCTAAAACATTACATATTACAAATAACAGAAAACAAGTTCGCTACCAACTGAGCGATCGATCCGATCGATATTAACCTTTAACATGAACGATATCTATGCATTGTTTTAAATAGCTTACCACGTGTATATCCGTAAAATGAAAACCGAAAATAAATATAGACAATCAATCGATCGTGAAATTATGCTAATAGAGGTCAGGAGGATCGGGTTAATTTGTCCGAGTAATACGTTTCGACTACTGTAGGACATAACACAATAGTCTCTGCAAAAATGTCATATAAACATGAACTCTATGCGAGAGTTTCTCAATATAAAATACAACCTTTAGCTAAAATTTAAAACTATTTTCTTTGTTGTGCAGTCGTGTATATCGCTTCACCCACCTAACAATGACCTAATCTTTAGATAAATCTTGTTATAATGAGACAAAAATACATTTATCGATATTCCGGAGTGGCTGTATGAATGCTCATGCTGGTCCATTTTAGCTATATTTAAAAGTTGTACCTCACAAATCATAATTTGCCAAATATCAATGACATGATGACTTAATACTAACATCTGGGGTCCCATTTTATGATTAGAGTTAGGGTCACTTTCACTAAAATATGTTACTATTTCGTTATTCATAAAATACTAGTGGTATTAGTAGTTGAAACAGAAGAGGATTAATAAGGTAACATTGAAATTTAGGGACAGCGAATTGCTCTTATAAGAATAAATGGAAGTTTAATATTAAAGCGTTTAAAAAGTTGAATAACAAACAACTTATTTGACGAAAACGCCTATTTTAAATAATATTAAACTGCATGCAAGCGGTATATTAAATTAAGAGGAACTAATCAATGACTGAATTAAAGTACACGCTACGAGTTAAAAATGATTATCTTATGAGGTGTGTTTGAAATATCTAAAGACAAGTGAGCTTTATGGTACATAAAATGATAAAACAGAGATAGAAACATTAGTCTTACCACCCATTTTAATCCTTGTCAACACTATGTTATGACTTCCTGTTTTTCATTTGTAACTACGCAAGTTTAAATTTTGTTTTGAAGAATACCGATACAATACAATGTATGTAAGAGGACGAAAATAGTGGGTATACTTTGACATGTTTATTCTGCGAGCCTCTACGGGCCTATCTGCGGACCTACTAGATATCTGTATTAGCTGTTTAAAGGTTTTGCTCAACTATTTTTGGCCTGGGGACTGAAAGTCCCCAAGGCCTAAGTTAGTATACCACATTTCAAACCCTGCAAGAATTTTAGCCGTGCTATGTGCGAATAACAACTGTAAACATGCGCTATGCGAAAGTAGTGCAAGACAGACCAGATCAATCTTCTGTTTGAATGCCGCATATGATAAGAACATGTTACAAATAAAAATAGTACATAAAACTTCAAACGACTGCAGGAAGGTATATAGCTTACGGGCTGCATTACACATTTTTTTCTGTTTTAGAAATTAATGCGCTGTTAGCTGATTACGGAAGATAATCATATGCATATCACGGAAAAGTACGGATATTTACGGAAATTTACGAAAACGTACGAAGCTCGATATAAGAGTTTGTAGTTTGATTTTCAAATTTCCGATGTTATTTCATTGACAACTTTGTTATTTACGAACGATAACATATATATTTATCTAAAAATAAATGTCTCTAAAAAAACATATAATTTACGTACATTCCCGAGAAGGAACTAACGTGATCAAATTCACCCGCCATTTATCGAGGACGCTGCATGTCGAGGCCCAGTGAACGGTTTCACTGATTACAACTACAAGGTAACCCAGAATCATTTTTGGTTTTCTCTGTTATACACATTGTACAGTACTGTATTTATATTTCATTGCTGGTATTGCTTTGTTTATTTCTGTTTCAAGGTCTTGTCATTGGTACACAATAATTTTCGATCCACATCATCAAATCATATCGCTTGAAGTTGTACAAAGCGCAGATCGAATTATTTGTACTGGCTTAAACATTTTATAATGTTGACTATGTGATTATTTTTCATTTAACGTACATTTCATAATAAAACAAACTTCCCTGTCACCCATATAATTCTGTGTCATATATTGAATTTCGTCCTCTGCACATTTCGACCCGCGCTTTAGGTAAGATTCAACGCAGAACACGTAGGTGAAAAGTTGTTTTTCGGGGAGGTTAACCTATAGCCCCCAGGCCTTCAGCGCTCACAGCGCTTTGATTAGTATTGAGCAGCTGTTGATTGTTTGATATATTAGACAATATGACGTGTATTCAACTGCGGGCCTCGATTATAGTTATTAGTGATTGAAAATTCTTTTAAACATCGTAATTCATTCGTGTAAACTATTTCAGTTTTCTAAAAAATGCATAACCTGGCATATTTAGCACTTTTTACTAGGCCCGCACCAGACCCTCAGAGGCTCACAGAATAAACTTGTCCGGCAAACTCAGGGGCAATTGAGACACTTGAGACAAATATCATATATGGGCTACAATTATGAAGAAATGTCATGTTTAAGAACATTTCAGGTGATCATATGAACACAAGAATGACATTGTTGGTATGTAATATTACATATATATGTCATATATAGAAACAGGAACTGACATAACGTTGTATCAATTACGCTCTTAAAGATACTGTCACACAATTTTAAATTTCAACTTGCATAACTCTTTAACTACACTCCGGTCGAAGCAGTCTAGGACTCTATGACGGCATCTTCTGAAGTCTATAGAACAGAACAGAAGGGAGTCGCTTGATCTTCGTCTGTTGCTGGTTCATTTCGTGGTTGCTAGGTCCCCCTCTTGATCTCTAACTTGACAGGATGCTGATGTTTTATGTTTACCAAGAGAGATGTGTGAGGTTTACATGCAGCATAACTCGAGTTTAACCCCCCCCCCCCGACAACAGACCGTTCCAATGTGGTGATTTCTTGTGTTTGTTGTTTGCCTTGTCTCCAACCCCTTCGATATTGTTGTTGTGTTGGTCTTGTATCGTTGTCCCTTGTCTTATGTTCTGTTGTTTGTATTTGCTGTATTGTTTGCTGGTCTGTGTGAGCCGGATTTGGGCTATAGTATGTGGCTTTTCATTGGCTGCTTGTTTCTCAGCAGATCTCTCGATTATGCTCTCAGAATATTAATGACGTTACATTTCACGTTTTATCTATTAAAGAATCATCTGAGGCCACCGTAGATGGGTTCTTATGATAATCTAAAGCCGGCAAAAGGTTCGCTCTATCTCTATCCCTATCTCTAGGTCCGTCGGTCGATCGGTCGGCTCTCTCTCTCTCTCTCTCTCTCTCTCTCTCTCTCTCTTTTCTCTCTCTCTCTCTGTTAGATTGAGTTAACAGACACTTGCATGCAGATTGTAGTATGTGCACATACCTATAATTAAGCATCTCCTGAACGTTTATGTGGTTTTGTAGGGTTAACGCACGTTTTTTCGTGTTATAACATCTGCAGAAACCCGAGGGATGGTTGGTGCCCGAGCCCGTTAGGGCGAGGGCACCAACATATCCCGAGGGTTTCTGCAGGTGTTATAACACGAATAAACGTTCGTTAGCGCTATTCTAGCATAAATAACATAAAAAATCATAGAAATAAAAATTAAACGCTCTTACTGGTACGACGTTCAATAATGCGCGGGACAACGTCCGTTTTGTTTACATCATATTTATGATGTCACCAGCGGTTTTTAAGCCCGGCACTGTTGACGCCGTACATGATGTAAGACTTGGAAGACAGGTCCATTGTTTACAATGGCCCTGTACTGCGCATAAATGAAAACGGGTTATAACGGCGCGTGAATCTCCCCGTTAACACACGTTTTTTCTCCTGTTAAAACACCGGCAAAATGTGCAAAAACAGCACATTTTATGCTAGAATCGGATATAACGTTTTGCCAGAATAATTGAATACAAATCACATAGAAGTATTTTTCAGAGGGTATGTTGTGCTCGTCATAATTAACATATCTCATAAAAAATGAAAGTATAACAGTAATGATAATATATGCAATAGTACATACGACCTCTGTTGGCCGCAAATATTAAATTTACAGTCAACCTTGCAATATTTGAAATGGGGTATTTGTTATACATGAACAGTCATGTTTAAAAAATCCTTAATTTTTCATAAATCAGCCCGTGATACATAGAACAAGGATATGCTTTGTAATTCAATATGTGTTTATAGGTTTAAGTGTAATAAATTATCAGTGTACGCTTGTCTGTTTAAAATTTAAACATGTAAAGAAATGATGTTATACAAATATAAAGCAAACAATTTCTTTATACCACTCTTCAATAGCATTAAAAGTGCTCTCTGTACTAAGTTAAAGGTTCGTAAAGTTTTCACCGACCAATATACATGCAATGAAAATGAAATCTATGTTACACACTGTTATATAAAATTGTGAATTCCGTATTTTCAAGGTATCAATTCCCGATCCTTATTACGGTTACACCACATTCATACCTACTACAACTACTACTTCCACTACTACAACAACAAGTTCCAATACTGCTTCTAGTACCACTACTTATGCTGCTGTCGTTACATGACATATGCTACTGTTGCGGCTACAACAACGAAAGAGTATGTTGCTGTTACTGCTTTTGTAACTGCTGCTATCCCCTTTTTCTACTTTACTACGTGGCCTATGTTACCTGAAATCGCCGGGAAGCTATATTCGGGACAGAGTTTAAGGTGCTATTTACATGCACTTTCAACAAGGGAGCTATTAACGGCGAATATAGCTCCTGTGGAGCTAGATACGAACACGTGCTCCAAATAACAGCTCATTGCAAAACTATATGAAGTCAGCAGCAACATAAATTTTTTAGTAACTCGCTCTCAGAACGAGCTGTAAGATAACCTTCGGTTTTTATTGCATAAAGAATGAATAAACAGCTATCAGATGACCTGTTTTGTCCATCAAGACTTTAAAACATCTGCTCGGTGGTCATATGCTGTAAATCCATGAAATTAGGCTACAATGCTGTAAGATGCTCATCTTGTCGTATTTGTATTGATATCGAATATTTGCCGTTACACAACCAATTTTACGGCTGCTGACAGTTCTACTTAACCTTTCCTAGACATTTTTAAATATCAAGATTTGCTGGACTTGTACGAATAATAAGAAAGAAGCGATACGATTTAAGGTAAAATGATCCAAAAATATGTATGATAGAGATATAAATCTTGTAAATTTCCACTTCACGTTTTGTTGTAGAGTCATATTTAAAAAACATTACTGCATTTGCATGGATAATGGATATACAAAGTCATGTATTGGTTTAACAACGAAATATTGAAAACAGAAATAAGTCTCAAATACCGATGCAGAAATTAAGTGTTCTGTGATTTATACTTCGCTCAACTGCAATAAAACTGATCTGTATGTCTTTTATATTTCGCTTAACTGCAATTTAACTGTTCTGGATGTATTTTATATTTCGCTCAACTGCAATTTAACTGCTCAACTGCAATTTAACTGTTCTGTAGGTATTGTATTATTCGCTCAACTGTAATTCAACTGTTCTGTAGGTCTTTATTATTCGCTCAACTGCAATTCAACTGTTCTGTAGGTCTCTTATATTTAGCTCAACTGCAATTGAACTTTTCTTTAGATCTCAAATTTACACTTTGGTGAATTTAGTTACAATAGATGGGCAAAGATATTTAAAAAAGTCTTAGGTATACCTATCCAGTTCAGTCAGCAGGAAGATGAAATATATTATACTTAACTATCACTTACTAGAGCTTTCTACTCAATCCTTTATGCTGTTGTATATTAGTATGTATTACAAGAGGTTCAATGAAATGACCTAGAAATTTAGGGACGAAATTTGCATTAAAGTATGCTTTATATAATAAATGGTAGTTTACTTTTGAAAAACATTTTCAATAGTTGAGAAAACCCTTTTTCGACAAAAACTCATATTCTAATCAAATTTTAAACTGCAGGTAAACGGTCTGTCTGTGTTAGAAGAACTCATTTAAGACTGAAATGAAAGTACCCGCTACGAGAACAAAGTAAATGTTTCATGAGTCTTGTTTGAAATATCAAAAGACGTGTGAGCTTCATGGTACATGTATACTGAAGGGAAAAAGAAACGCAGGGCAACAATATAATTATGCAACAATTTCTTAAATGCTTGGCGTAAAATTTTGAAAGCCTGTCAGACGACTATCTTGGTCACTGTGTATTCAACCCCGTACCTAAAGTTACCCAACCATGTATTTCTCCGTGCCACTTGGAGAAAGTGATGAAAAGCAAAAAACACGTGCAGAATAATGATGACAAGTTCGTCAAAACATCTTGTCATACCAATTGATACTCTTGAGGTATAAACATCACTTTCCGCTTTTTAAACTAAATGTGAAGATCTTACAATCATGGTACGGCTGACGGAAGTTCAGAGGGGTCATGCATTGCTAATGCAAGGTCAGAGGCAACAACAGGTTGCTATGCAGTTTGGTGTGAATGTTTCCACCATAGAATGTCTTGTCCGTCGTTTGAGAGAAACCGGAAGAGTCAAGGCAGGGTCATTCGTCTTTCCAATCTGCGTAATCGCCGTGTTACTGCCACTAAAACCGCTAATGGTACGGTAGGCAATCATAATCACCACATTCACCCAAAAACGGTAAGGAATCGATTGCGTGAGGTTGGTCTGCGAGCACGTCGTTTACGTTGGTCTGCCTCTCACTCGCGCACGACGTGCGCGTCGTATGGCTTGGTTGGCGGCACATGCTCCCAGACGATTTCCAATGAGGCAATGGAGACGGGTCTTTTTCACAGACGCTTGCGTTCTTGAGAGAGATAGGTTTGGGGTAGCTCGGTTATGATCTGGGGAGGAATTTCTCACGGAGTAAAGTCACCTTTGATTGTGGTAGCCGGGAATTTAACCGCAGTAAGATATAGGGATGAAACCCTCCGCCCGGTTGTAGTTCAATTTATTCAACAGCGTCACTTAATTTTTCAGCATGATAATGCCCGGCCCTATTGTGCCACAGTTTGTCAAGACTTTCTCGCAAACCATAACATTTACCCACTCGACTGGCCGCCGTACAGTCCAGATTTGTCCCAAATCGAACATCTGTGGGACGAACTTGACAGGAGGATAACGGGGCGTATGAATACCCCCTCTGCACTCGACCAACTAAGGACAGCATTGTTGGAAGAGTGGAACAATAGCCCAATGAGAAGGATTAATGCACTGATGAATTCCATGCACAAGAGAATAAGGGATGCGACAGATGCACGAGGGGGTCATACGAGATACTGACGAGTCAGTCGATTTCACTTTGCGATATTGGGGGGTACCGTCAAATGTGCTTCAATTATTAATGAATTATTGGTCAAAATCTAACGACACTTTGGTAATCTGTTTATTGAAGATTGGTTTTTAGACTCATATAGAATAGTGTATATAACATCAAACACATCACTTTAAATCACCTCAAATGTTTACCCTGCGTTTCTTTATCCTTTCAGTATATTTAAGTAATATAAATAGAAATATTTGAATCTATTGTCTTCATTCCGTCTTTTGTCCCTTAAGTGGTCATTCTTTTGTTACTTAAGTGGTCACTCTATTGTTCGAGAACAATGGAAATACCACCTAATAATACCTTCGTATGGCCGTCCGTCCGTCCGTCCGACTGTCCATCTGGCTACTTCTTGTCTTGAGTACTTATCAAAAAGTATTTAAAGGATTAGTTGGTACCTCACACATCGATAGAACTCACTGGGAAGAAGTGACAAAGAACTATTACTCTAGCTGAACCGATTTTTAAATTATCCACCTTTATGATATAAGCTTGCATGTGTGCGTCTCGAAAAGTATGTTTAAGGGATTAAATTGATACTTTACATGGTGATAGAGAATATTTAGAGGAAGTACGATGTTTAAGAGCCATAACCTTACCTTTCGCAATTCTTGAATTATTTCGCTTTATAATTTGACTGTCACTTGATATTTCTCCTATGATAGAAGTCATTTACAGACGACTAAGAAACCAAAACCATCTTTGAAAAATTTCCTTTATCATATGAAATCATCCTTGGCCTTAATGTCGTAGGTTTACTTTCTGTTCTGTGATGGGGCATGTGTTTACCAGGCCTGCAAAGGCACAATTACACAAGGAAATAAATAATTTCTGGTGGAAAAAAGTAAAAGTCAGACGTAAGCCATATCGACTGTATTCCAAGTGCCCAATGCATGAAAATGCATATTAAGTTATTATCATTACAATATTACAGGCTCGCACTGCTAACAAATAGCATGAAACGAAAGCAAATAAGATGAACAAATGAAATGAAACAACTAATTACCTGCAAAGGCACAATTACACAAGGAAATAAATAATTTCTGGTGGAAAAAAGAAAAAGTCAGGCGTAAGCCATATCGACTGTATTCCAAGTGCGCATGCGCCGGGTGAAAACCCGGGAATGTCCGATTCGTGAAAGAGGCCCGTCATGCAAAATTAGTCGTTAGGTAATGAAATGAGATGAATGTTAATGTGGATGAAGAAAAATTAAATGAGTGGGAAATTTATAGGATGTATGGTCTGGTAAAGGGTGTATGGCCTGTAATATTACATATACTGACAAATACAACAGATATATATACAAGAGACATGGACAGAACATATACTTAGGAACTAGGACATATAACATATAAACAAAATTAATGTGGTGTTCAACCTCGTGACATAAACATAATTGTACAATCATGAAACATATTCACTTGATATTACATGTAGTGATAGAGGA
Organism: Saxidomus purpurata; assembly: GCA_022818135.1. Lineage (NCBI taxonomy): Eukaryota > Metazoa > Mollusca > Bivalvia > Venerida > Veneridae > Saxidomus > Saxidomus purpurata. The sequence goes on from JAFMSR010000009.1 coordinate 5,750,041, forward strand.
TGTTTTAAAGCGACTGCACTCCAGATGACCCCCAGAATAGATAACTTCGCTTTCGCCCTTAAACATTATCCTTTGTGTATTTAAAGTCTAATAATGGTCAAAAACGAATTGTTTTTAAGAAATAAAAGCTTTTGCTGTTGTTTTTAATCTTCCCGGAGAATGGGTTTCCCGTTTAAAAATAGCTGGGATTCCGTCATGCGGGCAGTTTGTGAAACGATCACGTGATCGTTGTATTTAGATGTAAACAAAATAAAATGGCATCAGCAGTCTTCAGCATCGAATATTGAAGAGGTCAGTGTATAGGCTGTATCATCGATTAAATCTACGTATGATGTATGAAAAATGTTGTAAGTTTTGTGAAATGTTTAAATGACGTTAAACTCTGCATGTGCAAACGGTCATGCGCGATGTCACGTGATGACTCCACAATATCATGTGACGATTCAGATAAAAATAAACATGATATTTTAAACTTACCCCGTTAGTCACGGGGTAAAATTCGCGATAGAAAATATATCAAAAACAGTATTTTTTCGGCGTTTCTTTAGCTATAAAATATGTCAGTGGTCAGATTTCAATGCCCCACATACAAATGTAACACTGATTTTCTTGAAATTTGAAATTTTATTTTTTTTAAGTCATTTGGCCATCTGGAGTGCAGTCGCTTTAAAAGGAAATGTAGTTCTTTATACCTTCAATTCTACCTTGCCTCATTATGATTTTTCTCCCCTCATCATGTAGGGAACATAGCTTAAACACCGTTCAAAATAATTATTTTGATTTAACACAATAGATAGGATGTTTAAAGAAATTGCAATTTTTAAGAACCATAACTTTGTCTAAGCCTATGATTGAAATATGTCGCTTTATTATGTTTCTATTTTGCTTGTCTACAACTACAATTACAATCACATCATGAATTAACAGTGAAGTATGAAACAGGAAATGACACCAATGTGATTTGTTACGCTTATGAAAGAATAATTATGTGAGTCAAGGCATGTGTTTTTTATTTAGAGAGGCCGTTGGCAGGCAAATCTAATGTTACATGTATTAACTGTTTTTAAAACTTTAACCATGACGTCTTCCTCTAACATATTTGTTTGACCACACATCACGTTAAAATTTACATAATCAATCCTAATACTGTCAGATCCTTACTCAAATCCGTTGTCATACAGCAGCTGTCAAGCTTTCTTAAAAGCTAGCTTTTTACAAGAAAGTGATATTATTTCTATGACACAAAGACTCAACATCAAGAAAAGAAATACATGTGTGTATTCAATATTTAGTCATACATGCAGTACGTACTATTGATATTGAAGGGTGTTTAATTTTGCCAAGGGTCACTGTCTTGATACAAATATAGTCACAATGAGGCATGATGACACACAGCAGTAACATATTCTGATTCTACGGAGAGAACGGTATGTTTTTGCAGAGGCAGATGAAAGCCTTAAGTTTATTTTCTAGATTCTATAACTGTTTGTATATGAACAGTTTCTATGACTCTAACTTTAATGGTAAGTGTCCATTTCCCGTTTCATTCAAAAATTCAAACGACATACACGCATGTGCTTAAAATAGTATTATTGGTGAAATGCGACGTAAAAGACAATTTCTTAAATACGAACCTTCGGCTTTACATTGAATGAAATGTAGTCTAAACTTGATTTCAATTTTAGTTTATGTCATCGACATTATATAGCATGAAAAAGTACCAAATCTAAAGTAATTCTTTTCTTAAATTCAAATTAAAATATCCATTGTCTGAAAAGGGTAGGGTATGTAGATATGTCGTATTTCATTTGACCTGGAGTCATGAATCCGTACAGTGATGCTTATCAGGATATCATGCCAACCTAGACTATGCACATGCTGTGTTCAGAGATGTGATCTTTGAATTATTCTTGAAGTTATGTTACGTGTAAGTCAATCATCATTTAGTTTATACTAATTCATTAATCTCGATTGCAAAACAATTTATAATAGCTTGGATTAAACGCTTTCGAGACGCATTTCAGATGGAATCAAGCTCTAAGAGAAAGAGGCAATGTAGAATTATTTGTGTCTTGCCTAAGGACACTACCGACATGGCTATGGCGGGATCGAACCCGGGAAGCTTCGATCCTGAGGCAAACGCATTGTACTCTGAGGTTTTGATCAGCTAAATAATGATCGTCACTAAATCGTGATCGTCACGGTCCTTAACTATGCTATCACATTTGTACAAACCATAATAAATTGTCATTTGTGCATACTTTCTCTTGCAATTATTAAGCAATAACGTTTCTGTCCAATAAAGAATATCTTATCTAATTTTAATGGATTGGCTCCTAAGTAAATACATACATATTAACATAACTTAAAAAATTGAAACAAAGTAGAATTATAGTAATGTTAATATATGCAATAGTACGCAGATACTATACAACCGTTTCCCATAAAATCGTACGTATGTCAAGTACATGTAGTTATTTTCCAAAAATAGCAAAATAGTTTGTACTTGAAAGTAACGAAAGTCAATAAATACCAGACAATTAACACATGCGGACAAATATGGACGATAATCCTTACGAGATTTGACACCTCCGTGCCTAATTTGGACGTTAAATGCAACTTTAAAGCGGTCAGTTTCCATAGAAATTATCTGTTTGCACATAAATGGTCGCCTAATACGAACAAAAGACCGATTATTGGTCGCTAATTACTGGTCACTGGTCGCGTTAGACAAAAGTCGCTTAATACAATAGCAAAACAGTGTAAAAACGCTCGGGGGGATTCAAACTCGGTCGCTTAAGACAAAGGTCGCTTAATACACGTGGTCGCATGGGCAAGTTCGACTGTATTTTAAAAACAGTCAACACTGCATTTTTTCATATTAAAATAGAAAAAGCTTTATCACGGAGTTGTCATGACTTAAAGGTATTGACTTCTTCTATGCATGTGTTTGAATAAGACTGATACAAAGAACAAAGATGTACGCTGTAATTCAATATGTGTCTATAAATTTCGGTTTGATAAAATCAGTTTACGCACGTCTTTTTAAAATTTGAACATGTAATGTAATACTGTTGTAAAACTATAAAGTTAACAATCATTCATAAATGAAGCGGTTTTGGTCTTTATGTATCTGACCTTATATAAATACATGTTGACATACAATGTTTTTATCTAAATTACCTTATTTGTTGTTAGAATTAAATGTTTTTCGCAGTAACAGTTGTTATAATACCATATTTCTTGCTATTGGTATTCCGAATGGAAATTTTACTACTGAAAACATAACTCTTATTCTTACGTTTACCTTTTGTTTGGCCATGCCTCAGTTATTTCCCATTATTACGAAACTCTAGCGTAAAATGATCTGCATCATGTTGATTATTATCTTTGATATATTTATGTAAAAGTACATGTAAAACTCTCGATACAAGCAATATTTTAGTTGCTTGTTTTATTCAAGAAGTACTCATTTTGTTATAAAAGTTTCAAAACATCAATTTTGGAATACTGATGACTGTGGAACCGCGTTGGTGCAGTGATAGCGCGTTCACTTCAGGATAGGGTCCCTAGTTCGATCCAACCAATGTACAAGTAGTTGTTGTGCCCTTATGAAAGACAGAGATAATTGCACATCAGCAATTTCACCATACATCCAGTACATACAGTTTTGCATTGGTACAGACGGCACTTTCACGTCTTTTATTGGATGTTCATTATTGAGCAGGACTTATAAGCAGTATTACATTATTGTTTTGTAAAAGTTAGATTCTATATGGTTGCACAATCTTCTTCACAAATACAATTTATGTTAAAATGAATGATTGAAAGCCGTGATTCCACTTGGTCGTTTATTTGTCCTGAAGCACGTAAGGCAGATATACATAAAATACGCATCCTGGGGTTGTATCCATCCCTTTAGGTGCCATTGTCCCGAGATTTATTTAATCATACCCACGTTACTCCCAGTACAGCTTTTGGCTGCACTTGCATTATCTTAAGTCAAACCACTACACCCTACAGGATCTTCATGGGACGGACCATTCTGCTATACTAAGGGTGCACGAACCTAAACTGCTTCAGTTTTGGCACTGCGATCAGGGTATATATTTAAAGTTTACGCGCGGAAAACACTAGCCGGCATTGTTCATAAAAATAATAACGTGAATAGGCATATTAACGGATTGATTTCCTTAAACACTGCTAATAACCAGGAGAACAATTAGCCCTATGTTTCTTAAATAGTTACTCAACCGTTCAATACACTGAAGTGGCATTTTACAGCATGTCTAAGATTTTGCTTGCAAGTACAACCGTCACGCCTACTGAATTACCATATGCTAGTGCATCAGTGACTTCTGGCAGACCACAGCCGTATATGACAGTGCGACAACATGCATATGAAAACGAGATAAATACAATGTACAATGTAGTTTGTACTATTTTAAATATTCCTCAGACTGCGACCCCAAGCTAGTCAGCTTTCTGGCTCAACACTATATATTATATTATATACAATTATGGACTATTTAGGCATTGGATATGATGAGATACTCACCTGAAGAGTCAAATATTGATTTATTCGAGTGAATATGCCTTGCGTGTCCATCAATATTTTATTATACGAATTATGCTTCTTTCATACTTGAAAATTAACTTATAAAGATTTTCTGGATACAAAGCGTAAAACTGCGCAGGGCGACGTCAGTGTTTATTTTGGTATGTCAACAGCATTTTGAATCATGGACTATTAAGACGAACAATTTTATTCTCTTCGGTGCCTTTTGTGAATCATGGTTTGTACAAATCATAATGAACAATATCAGTTTGTAACTGTTAAATACTCTTGAGCAGATTTAAATATAAATGCTTCTTAAACCACTGGCAACACTATTAAAGTATGAAACAGTTACGGTTAGGTAGTTTAATGTCGACCTAAGATATTCATTTAAAATATTAAATAACAACTACGTTGGCTACATTTTACTTTTTTGACTCTGTCGAAACGATAAATTGTGACTGTCTTCGTTAAGGTCCTGGCGGGAACCGAAACACTCAGCCTTTTAGCTAATAATCTTTGACCATCATACTCATCATATAATTTTGGTACCAACTTTGTGATGGTAAAAGCATGGACCTATACATAAGTCCGTGGTGGAAGATTCCCATTTTAAACATAGTTACTGTACTCCTGATGACAATTTATATACAAGAGACCTTGATTGTACGCCACAAATAGTATAACTATATGTATACCATTACCGGAAGGCAAGATAACCGTAATGTTCCATGGTGCCCGACCTAGACCAACATCAGTAATATTTCCAAGTACATTTGTATGATTGGTCCAAGTGATGTTTTAATTCGGATGAACAATGTATATTCGTATTGGTTCCTAAATTTGCTAAACTGGCATTTGTTTGGTGGAAACCAACCCTAAAACTTGAAAGGGATACGCATGAACATAGAAAGGTTTGCTTGCAATATGACACTTCTCTGCAGAAAGAAATTTATCTGTAAATATGTACATATCAAATGACACTCGACAATTAATAATAGTTGTAACAGCTAATTGTAATAGCTAACATTTGTGTTAGAAACGTTGTGCTCTATGTAGCGCTTCGTATGAAATATATGTACAGCTACCTAGCATTTTGGTCTAGGTAGCCGGTCACGGCTACCTAGCCACTGCCTTACGCATATCCATGAAGAATGAGAAATATCAATTATAGCTTAAAATTAAAATCCTTTTTTGTTATTATACTCAATGTGACTTTCCCTTTTTTAACAATTTAGATCTTTTAGACACACATAATCGAGACCCGAATAATTCGAAAGTACTTCAAGTATAAGTAATTAAAACAGAAGAGATTCAATTAAGTGACATATAAATTTCGGGACGAAATTTGCATTAAAGTATGTTTTACAATAATAAATGGTTGTTTGATATTGAAAATATTTTCAATAGTTGATAAAACCCTTTTTCGACCAAAATCAGTCTAATCAAATTTTAAACCGCAGGTTAACGGTCTATCAGTGTTAGAAGAACTGATTAAAGACCGAAATGAAAGTACCCGCTACGAGAACAAAGTAATTGTTTCATGAGTTTTGTTTGAAATGTCAAAAGACGTGAGAGCGTTATGGTACATGTATTTATTTAATAGAAACAGAAATATTTGTCTTACCACTCATTTTAATCCTTCTCAACACTTTGTCATGACTGCTTGTTTTGTCTAATGAACAACGTAATTATAACGGATCAAATAGACTATAACAGTCCATTGTTTTAAAGCATACCGATAAAATCAAGATCTTATTGTTCAGTTCAGCCGAAATGAAAAGCCTAGTTTATTTATGTAAAAAGAAATATTGTGTATAACCAGCACAAAAAATTGGGACACTTTGTACGTGTAAAACTGTGAAGAAATATACTGTTCATGTATAGTTTAGGTGAACACAAGAATGCTATTGTTGTTTTGATTTAAATGTTGACATAGTGTGTTTATTGTTGTTTAAAAGAATAATATCATATTAATCCCATATTTTAGGAATAAAAACACAATTTGTATTATTACTAAATGATGCCGCGCAAAATGGGACATTTATTATATCATTCACTATTGGTATATTAAGTCTAATCAACCCATCGGAAAATATAATTTTATCCTCCACGATGTAGGGGGATATGGTTTCTGCTTCGTTTGTCCGTCTGTCTAACCGACTGTCCCTACAGCTACTTCTTCTCTTGAGTACATTTCAAAATGAATTAGGATTAGTCGATATTTCACACATAAAAGTCACTGGGAAGAAGCGACAAAGAAACATTATTCTTGGTGTGTTTATCGAAAAGTATGTAAGGGATTAAGTTGATATTTTACATATTTTACATATGCAGTAGTAGGCAAGTGTCTAAGAACCATAATTCTACCTTACCCTATCCTTAAATTATGCCCCTTTATTTAACTTCCATGTCGCTTGATATGTCACACAGTGGTAGAGGTCATTAAGAGGCGTCTAAAAACCCAAACTCTATCTGACTCCATTTTTTAAAAATCTTCCTTTACCGTGTGCAATCATGCTTGTACTAAACATAATTGCAAAATCATTAAACATATTTACTCGATTTGACAGGTAATTCAAAGGAAATGCAGCAGTTAATAGCTTCAACTCTACCTTGCCTCACTTTGATTTATCTCCCTTAATCATTAAAAATTATGCTGGTAGAAAACATAGCTCGCAAAAAGTGCAACAGATTTATTTTAATTTAACACAATGTTATGGGATATTGAAACAGTACAATGTTCAAGAATCAGTGTCCTTTTCCCGTTGTTTTTTAAATTTCAAACAAAGACATATTTGCATAAATAGCATTATTGGTGAAATAATACATTAACGGCAACTGCTTAAATTCGAACCTCAGGCTTTACATTGAATGTAATGCAGTCTAAATTTGATTTCTATTTTTAAATTAGATCATTTCATCAACATTTAAATGGAATAAAAATGTACACAGTTTAAAGTGCTGCTTTTCGTAACTTCAAAGTAAAATGTTAAAATGTTAAGTGTTAATGTATGATTAAAACTGTATGTTCATACCTTTAAAGTGAAAATGATACTTCTCTTTTCGTTCCACTTGATGAACCATACCTAGGTGAAAAACGCTAGAGGAATACAGTACCTTTGTAACCTAGCAGTTATTAAACTTCAAATTATATAAAGATATTGATGTTCTGTTCTTCATACACCATACTTTGATCAAGAAATGTGTGATTTTAAGAACAAACATAGCCGCTGGAAAATATAGCCGTTAGGATTATGCAGCTGGTTCTGATGATAAAAAATCAAATTATAAAAGCACTGTCGTTTTTTAAAACTTTAAACACTCCACAGAGCCATGAGCGCAGGTTTTGTTTCAACATGATCATGTTCCATCGTCACGTGTTTGTTCCATTGAATACATCACACTTTGATGATAGACTGCAATTTTGTAAGTTCTATTATGGTATATTTGTTACGGTTTTCATTCTACATCGTTTGTAGATGATAAGTGACGTTTTGTACCTCTTCGTACACCATAAACATATAAAGATCTGTATATACTAAAACGATCCAGTCGTCTTGTTTCTACTAATACACCGTATACAGATGATAAACCTTTACACTCAACCACTTTTCTAAGTATACACCTAAAAGAAATCCAGTAGTTTATTCAATTTGTAAGATATTTTGATTGATATTTCAAAACCTTAAGATCAAAGATTGATATTTAACATTCCACCAGAATTATAATGATAGGTACCAAACTCTATGGTCCGCATCGCTGTAGACACAGTAACCCAATTGTAACATGATAATATGATTAATAATATAAAAGTCACAAAAACGTTAAAATTACCAGACTGTGATCAACATACAATCATTTATGATTCACTAATATACGGTAAGCAGACTTGTGGCAATGTTTGATCATTTAAATCCTTTAAGATGTGTTTGGGCAGATGTAAAGTGCAAAAAAGAGTTTGACAGTTTTGACGGATTTAATTATCAACTACATTTCAACCGGATGGAGATTTGATGGAACATGGGTACCCTGAATTTGTTTTCAACTCATTTGTCGCTTGGACGTACCCGTGTTCAAGAATTTGTATCCTGCATTTCTCATTAATCACTCATGGTCAGTTTGATGTGTGAAAACTTCTATTTGGAGAAAATACAGCAGTGTATGGAACCAATTGACAAGGTTTGTTGGATAAATGCATCAGAAAGAATATCCCTGTAAGGTTGGTAAGATCGACCCCATCATTAAATTTAGTGTTTGGAAAATGTTTTGATCAATGCAGAATATAATGTATCTCGAATTGGTATCAAAAACCGTCTTTTAAACAAAAACTGAACTTTTCGAGTTAGTTTGGAACAAATTTATAATAACTGTTATTTACGGTTTTGTGAATTTCATATTAAGGTGTGCGGTGATGTAAACTCTGTAAGACAATGAAATCGCCATTCATTATCGTCAATATTGTATTGAGTATTGAAAGAATTAATCTAATAACTTCTTGACCAATTTTCATGAGCGTATCTTTTAAAATGAGTTTAATATGATACATAATTGAGATGTATACTTTAAAAAGTTGTTGCTGCTTTTCCTTATCACCATATACAGGTGATAAATTGTAACAAAACTACAAAGTATAACTATCACTGGTGATGAATACAACCCGAACACCCCACTGACACAGAATATAAAATTATGTAACATTTGATGCTTTAAATATTGGAACAACTTAAGGCATTGTAATTATGCTACATATCGAACTAAATTTTCTTTCTATGACCGAATACTAAAACCTGATGGTCAATTACTATGCAAGCATGGATATACAAATAATAGAAGATTGTCGTATGTACATTTTTTCTCTCGCAATATTTTAGCATCGGTTTCCGGACATAATTTTTTTGTCCAGATAAATGAAAGAATATCTTATATAATTTTGTTGAAAGGGTATATTTAGTGCATGCACACATATTAACATTAAAAACTGAAATAGTGTTATGTTTATATATGCAATACTATTGCCTACTTGTATTGTTCGTAGGTAATACATTTAAACAACAGTTGACCCTCCACTATTATCCGTGAGCAGTCTTGATTAAATAGATTGACTTCTTCTATTCATGCGTATGAAAGAACAAAGATATACGCTGTAATTCAATATGTGTTTATAAGATTCAGTTAACGCTAGTCTGTTTAATATTTAAACGTGTAATGCAATACTACTATACAAATATAAATCAAACAATTCACTTATACCAATCTTTAAAATGATCTTAGTGTTTTTCTCACTATGACAAAGGTTTTCAACAATTCATTTTTGTCGACTGATATACGTTTAAATCAATCAAACAGTATAATGAAACGAAAAACATAAAGCTTATACGTATATAAAGTTTCAACCTATGTCATACATTGAGAATTAAATCGTTGTGATACATATTTGTATAATGCCCGATAAGAAAAATGCCGATTCAGTATAAACAACATTAATAATATACTTCTACTACTACTACTACTACTTCTTCAACTACTATAACAACAACAACAACAACAACAACTGCTACAAATAAAATACTACTACTGCTGCTGCTGCTGCTCGTTCTGTCACATCTGCTTCCTCTTCTTCTGCCTCTGTTTCTGCCTTTTCTGCTGCTACAGCTGCTACTACTACTTCTTCTCTTATTCCTTCTGCTTCTGCTGTTTCTACTGTAAATAATGTTACTAATACTGGTGGTGGTGCTGCTGCTGCTGCTGCTTCTACTGGTGCTGATGATACTACTTCTACCATTGCAGCTGCTACTTTTTACAGTTATGATATTAATACTACTGCTGCAACTGTTGTTATCACGGTAGTGCATTTTTGTGTTTTGTGTTTCATCGTTGAATGGTTAATTTATCTATTGTTAATCCGTCAGTACCGAGTACTGGGCCGTATGTATTCGTTCTTGGAAGTTAACTATTCTGCATTCTGAAAACCCTTTTAAATTCTTTATATTGATCCATTCATATAGACTATTCATGATGGAGTAATACAAACAAAACACCTTTTACAAGGAGTGAAGCCTGTCAGCCAGTTGTGTTTTATTTTTTAATAACGCTACACATAAATGTGCATATATACTTTCTTTCAGTCTTAACCAATAAATCAAAAATGCAAAAATCGCAAAAATATTGCATTATTCCATGGTTTGCCAACAAACACAATCGCTGGCACGATAAATATAGCAATTTTAATGCCAAAGTCAGGTTATGCTGCGAGGGAGCGTGCGTGCATGCGTTGTGCGTGCTTGTGTGATGTGCGTGTATATGTGTGTGTGTTGGGGGGGAGGGGAGGGGGAGGGGGGTAAGTAGGATAATACATGCTCAAGACCAGTGTATCTTTCTCAAGTCACCTGACGTACCCCTTAATTTTAATGCCCAAAATAAGACAAACGTGCATAAATACATCCCCGATTATTTATGAGACTTACAATGGAAATATGAAACGATTTATAGAAACATATTGTATGTTCATTGCATAAACAGCAGGGGGGGTGGTGGTGTAGATGATAGGTTGTCTGCCGCTCATCCCGGAGGTTGCGGGTTCGAGCCCCACCAGGGTCACGACCGTACTTCCTCATATGAAACCAGTACTGGTAACCTCTTCCCGGAAGCGGAGTCGAGAGTGACTCGATAAGCTGCAAGCTTTCTTCACAATCGAGCTTAAATAAATTAGTATAAAATAAACTAAAACAGCATTTTAAATGAATTATTATAGCTTATGGTAACGCTGATTGACGTGAAATCGCTATATAATGTTTATATTAAGATCACTTGTTGTAGCTGTAGTACTGTTCGTTGTAAGAAATTAATTGCTGATAAACATTTGTAACGCGCAACCATGTGAAATTAAGAGTCCGGAACGGGTGAATGTCTACAACAATCTATCAGTCGATGATATCTGAAAATACAACATAATGGCATTACAAAACATACGGTAAACGTACTCTTTAGAAAAAATGAGTGTGTAAACTATGTGGCGACGAACTTCGAAGATTTGTAAATACCCGTTACACACTGAATTAGCAAACTACTTTTGTACTATCACGTGATTATGTTTCCGCCTGTTATGCCTGTGTCCATTCTTAAGGTAGCTCAAACCCGTTCATAAATTCATTTATGCTCTAATTCGGTTCCCTCAAACGAACACAAATTATTAACGAAGTCTATTTTCCCTTTCATATGTCTTCTTAAAAACCCATGATTATATACCATACGTTTAAGAGAATATACTCTGAAATTATCAAGCTTTTCACACAACTCGACTCTGCAACTTTCAAAACCACAACCCAAACACTGTAATCACAAACCTGAAACAAATGTAGTACACTTTAGCATAATCATGTGTGACTCAATAAAAAATGCCAGTTATTCCAGTAAAAAAAGCCCACAAAACCTTCATCCACCAGCTCAGCATTCTGTAGTTTCCAATATCGCGAAAGCTGACGACAAAATAACACATTTTACTAATTTTACACTACCACTGAAAATTGTCCGCCACTGATAGAACCAACAGCTACACTGTCTCCGAGTCTTGAAACACTGTAAATCAAGAAAAAAAAGCTCAATGATAAAAGGTATCCTTACCGGTTTTTTTCTCAACATTTCAAATATCCAATCAAAACCATGCACTGGACTTACGCTTCACATATTCGATTTTTAATCGTTTCGTTTCATTAAATGTATGCACTATTGTCTTTGTTCAGCACGGGATTTTAAAGTTTTTTTTAATGACTATTTGAGCATTCTTTCTCCGTCGTCCTGCATACATTTGTATATAGAACAAAAGATAGATATAGAAAGATATAGAAAAGTGTCGACGAGCAAATCATCAAAGCAGCTACGCTCTAAAGATAAGATTGCCTTGGATAATATTTCGAAGGATTTTGAAAATAACCCGGGGACAGACGGAAAAACATTCATTCAACGGACGATGTAATTTTATGTAATTCCTGAAATGCCATGAATATTAATAATAAGTATTAATGCATAAAAAATAAAAACACAGACATCAAAGCAAAGTTAACTAACATTAAAAAAAAATACTGAAATCATAGAATATTACAAAAGCGAAAACCTAAGACAGTGTCACCAATTAAACAGAAATAGCCATACTCTTAATATGAAAATTAAAATAATCTGTGCAGGATTCGAACCCATAGAACCTTGCATACAAGTTAGGCATCTTACCACAACGCCACTGTCTATGCGGTGTGAACCTCAGTCGTTGAAATGTATTTGTTCGATATGATTATCAATATAAACAACGAAAACACACCCGAACGTACCAGAAGATATTGGCGAAGATTAATGAGTGCCAAGTAAATATTGTCACACAATTACCACGATGAAAGAAAGTCCTGGGCCCGTATTCATAAAGCATCTTAGAATTTTTTTTCTCTTAGAAATCAATATTATCTAAGATTTTGACAATATTATCTTAAGTTTTGTCTAAGATAATATTTTCACTAAGAATTTTTCTAAGACCAAAATTTGGCTTAGAAATTATCTTAACTTGGCCATTTTTGTCTTAAAATCTAAGACAGGTACCCCCTATCTTAAGTTTTAAGAATTTTCTTAGAATTGATAAACAAAATGGCCGCCAGACAGCAAACGCTCAGTTAAAGGTAAAAAAATCTACGTTTAATACGATTAAAAAGTTGCAGCGGGTTATTTTCGGTATTTTCGGTGTTTCTTTTTCGCTTTCCGTGTTTAGACGATGATTCAGGGGAGGTAAAGGTGTTATAACTTCCGTGTCACGAGATTATTAAAATTTCAGCTGTTCATCATTTTATCGGATTAATAACCTTCTATAATCAGCCTATCAGAATGATTTGATGTAACAAATATGCCACCTTTGTGTCATTTACTCTTTCTCCTACGACTTGATAGTGGGCTGGGGAGTAATTTGATCGAAGGAGTAAGAAACATTGGGTGACACGAAGGGCAGTGTGATTCATGGGTTGTGTGATCAGTCGAAACTGTTTAAATACCGATTGCATGGAATACGTAATTTTAAGAATAGAAGTACTATGTTTGAACACCGACCCTGTATTCATATGATGGTTGTGAAGTAAATTTAATTAGAAAAATGCTATACTGCATGCTCAATCCCTGATTCACTAAGAACCATCCACTAGCCATATAAACCCACAACTGTCCGTTTTAAATTCTTCGCCAATGAAGTGAATTTAATTAGAAAACATTTAGCCAGTGTAGGATTTGAACCCACGACCTTCTGCTTGCAAGTCAGATGCTCTAACCAGTGTGCTTACCGGGCTTCTGGATACTCGGAAAAATCAAAATTTAACATACCACTCTATGACACTTGACAATATGAAATGCCCGGTGAATCATTGTCACAATTTTCATTCCCGCACAAGTTGATTTTAATACCTTATTATGGAGAAAAGTAATGTACTTGATGTATGCGTATGTAGGTTGACTTCATTTCACAAAAAATTGGAATGAAGTGATTGCAGTTGTTACCTGAACATTTTCATACATGCAGAAGAGTGATTCTCAGTCATGTCTTATTCAAAGAAGGATTCAATAGGAAATTGTTGGGGGGGAGTCATTGTGATTTTATTTGATATAAGCAAGTACTGGTCTGACTGTGTATTGAAAGGACAAATATCCAGTACAGTAAGAACGATCATCTTGTATATGAACCCTTAAATGGAAACAGATTGAAAATCAGTTTGACAGATGAGAAAGAAACATTGGCTTTGGGGTATCTACATTGCAATTAGCTGTTTACAAATACAAGTAACAGCTATTGTATGGGATAGTTCATTGCCTATTTGCCAACACAACTAACGTTTGACAACACGGTATTGTGGAATTTCATCATTTATGGATGGTACTTAACCAAAGTATGTATTGAAGAAACAGGTTAGTTTAAAACATACAAAAAAATGCAGTCATCTTTATCTTGGGGACTGTTTTTGTCTGAACTGAACTGCACAGGTATAGTACTTACTTTAATAACTTTCATACACCCAAATTTTATATACAGTAACATATAATAATATGTAATTCAACACCTAGAATGTGTGCATAAATCTATTAGAAATACAAAAGAAAATTCAGATAAACATTAGTAGGTATATAATAAAAAATAGTATTGGGTCAAACAGTTGAATGTTTTTCAGATTTGAATCAAACAAGGAAGCCACTTTATCAACAGTAATCTATCAAATTACATTACATGTACTAAAAATGTAGATCTATGGAAATGCATTTTACATGATGTTAAGTAGTAAAATTCTTTGTTTATAAGTGTATCTTATTTTTTTTATTTTTTTCAGATATGGCTAGAAGAAATTTTAAAGAAAGACCAGACATTATTAATGATTTAAGTAATGGTGACCTTGTTGATAGGTACAGGTTTGACAGGGATGGAATTCTATATCTGGAGCAGTGTTTATATGACAGTTTAAATTCTACAACTCAAAGAAACAAAAGTTTGGCACCTATAATGAAAATTTTGGTAACATTGAGGTACTTTGCTACCGGTGGCATTCAGTTAAATGATGCCGATATACATGGCATCACACAGCCAACAGCTTCACGCTGCATCAGTCAAGTGACTGATGCCTTGTGTGAGCCTGGTTTTTCAGGAAGGCATATTAAATTTCCATTGGATCAGCAAAGTATTCAACAAATCAAGGACGGTTTTTATGGTATTGCACGTTTCCCGCATGTAATTGGAGTGGTTGATGGTACACATATCCAGATCAAAGCTCCAGTTGTGGAAGAACCTGCATTTGTAAATAGAATGGGGTACCATTCTATTAATACACAGGTTGACTTTTTAAAACTTTTCAGTATTTTCATAACTTTCAATTTTAATTACCAATACAAAATGCTTATAAAATTCCTGCAATTACATTAGATTGAGAATTTTGATTGTATTTCTTAATGGTTTCATGAGATTATTAGTTATACGGGTTTTTGCCGTGTACATCTGGACATGTACCCTTTTTGTATTGTAAAATGGAGCCGTATCGATCAAATATGTACACGGATCGATTAACCAATCGGAAAGCGAGCATTTTGGTAGCGGTATTATATATACAAATGTTCCATTAGCCGTTACATATTGAACTCATTTCTGCTGTATAGCTAGTCAGTTGCTATATCCACTCACCCACACACACACGACTGTATGGCTCAAAATTTAATTTAAAAAAAAATCAACATTTTGAAAATGCAGTAGAAATTACTATAAATGATTATTGCATGATTAACTATAAAAGATGTTAAAGGAACTGCAGGTAGTATCTTATTGTCTTAAATATTACATAACTATTCTTTTACTCTTTGCTGCCTGTTTTTCTATATGTATTTCAGATTGTATTTGATGATCGAGATAAAATTATTGACATAGTTGCCAGGTGGCCTGGGGCAACTCATGACAGTAGAATTTTAAGAAATAGTGGACTTCACATGCTAATGGAGGGTGGCCATATCCCTGGCGCAAACAATTACTTACTAGGGGACAGCGGATATCCATGTAAGAATTGGCTGTTGACGCCTTTCTTAAATCCCCAAGCAGGATCACAGGCAGAATATAATAAGTAAGATTTTTGTATACTTATACGTATATGACTTTCAGTCATTGCTCATAAAATAATACAGTATTTTTATCGCTTGAAATTTTAGTGATATTGTTTCATTTATACACACTAAAACTCCTCTAAATCAAGACTATCAACTATTAAATTTACTTTACATTACTTATGCTTACATGTCAGTAAGTCAGTAAGTTGTAAAACCATACATTCTGTAATAACAATCATAAGCGTAAAAAAAGAAGATAGCCAAAGTAAACTTTTATCATTATGGCTATGTGCCTTGACTATTCATAATAACTGGAAATTTGATTAATTAAGATTCACTGTAAAGTTTGTACATTTTTACACTTTAATATTACTGCATGTACTTAATAAATTGCTAAGCAGTAGCAATTTAATCACCATGAAAGTTTCATTGCATTTATAACAATGTGCTCAGAGTCAGAAGGCTATCGTGAGTTAAGACAACACTTGTTTTAAGAGACCACCATTTCAATTTCCCCCTGTGTGATGGCATAATATAGGTCTGACTGGACATGTCAATATGTACATTGAATTCCAGAGCACACAAGAAGACAAGGTCAAAGGTGGAAAGAGCAATTGGCCAATTGAAAAGGAGATGGGGAATTCTGCATGGAGAAATCCGTCTTACCCCGGAAAAAGCTTGCAAGTGAGTAAATAAGGAACATAAAAAAATTATGTAATCATTGTAAATATTTCTGCTTTACTGACTTTATCAGCTCGACTATTCGGAGAATATGGAGAGCTATTACAGTCACTTTTGCGTCGGCGTCGGCGTTGCTTCTTTGGTTAAAGTTTTGCCTGCTAAGTACTATCATGCACATATCTCAGTAACCACTTATGATATTGACTTGAAACTTTGTTCATGTCTTTAGGGGTGTCATACAATCAAGTCAGATAACTCTTGTATAAATTTAGTACAAATTATGGCCCTTGTTTGACTTTGAAAATTTGGTTAAAGTTTTGCCTGCTAAGTACTAAATTTGGTTAAAGTTTTGCCTGCTAGGTACTGTCATGCACATATTCCAGTAACCACTTGTGATATTGACTTGAAACTTTTTAAATGTCTTTAGGGGTGTCACACAGTCAAGTCAGGTAACTCTTGTATAAATTTAGTGCAAATTATGGCCCTTGTTTGACTTTGAAAATTTGGTTAAAGTTTTGCCTGCTAGGTACTATCATGCACATATCTCAGTAACCACTTATGATATTGACTTGAAACTTTGTTAATGTCTTAAGGGGTGTCACACAGTCAAGACAGATAACTCTTGTTTAAATTTGATACAAATTATGGCCCTTGTTTGACTTTGAAAATTTGGTTGAAGTTTTGCATGCAAGGTACTTTCATGCACATATCTCAGTAACCACTTATGGTAGTTATATCAAACTTAGCAATAGTGTTCAGGGGTACATTTTGTATCAAACAATTAATTTACCAAAAATTAAATATATAGTGATAGATTTTGACTTTTTTTATGATTCAACTTTCCTAGTTTATACTTAATAGTTAGCAGAAGTTTGTTTTGCTATTATACTGATAAAAGTTTTTTTTTATTAGCAAACACCCACAATAGTCGAGCTTGCTGTCTTATGGACAGCTCTTGTTTGAATCAAGTGATTGAACTAAAGTTGCTTGCTTGTTATCTGAAACTTTTTTTTCAGAATTTGATGTAAATTGAAACTATTATTCATTTCAGCATAAAATATAGGAATAACTGTTTTGTAATTTTGATATTTGCGACTGTATATACGGTTTTCAATGGTTGCAAATATTTTTAACGGCGACGGCGTTAGCCGGAGCTGTTAAAACTGTTTGCGACCATTAAAACCGTATATACGGTCGCAAATGTCAAAATCACTAAATAGTTAACCCTTTTCTAACGCACAATGTTTCTAAATGCGATAATTAAAACGTCGTTTTTTTTTGTGAATTTTGCGACTATATATACGATATTTAATAGTCGCAAATTTAAACGTCGTCACCAATCAGAAACGACGTTACACCGGTACTGCGTTAGAATATGCTGTTTTTGTCTATTTTGCAAGTGTTTTACGAGGATATTAAGGTTTTCTTGTTTAAGTGTACATCAAGCTCAACCCTAAACATTTTCATACTGGTATGACTGACATAAAAATTTACAGAATATGTGTCTGTTGCCATAATCTCATAAAAGAATGAAAAAGGAAAAATTTAATTTGTTAGTATATTAAAATGTTCACTTTGAATTACAGAGAAAATTTATGTTTTCAGGGTAATTATGGCATGTGCAGTTTTGCACAATATCTGCAAAGATAGGAACATTCCTATGGTTGATGGAGGACCAGTGAATGGGAATAATTTCCCTAACAATGTTTACAATGGCGCACAAAATGGCCTACAGTACA
Organism: Saxidomus purpurata; assembly: GCA_022818135.1. Lineage (NCBI taxonomy): Eukaryota > Metazoa > Mollusca > Bivalvia > Venerida > Veneridae > Saxidomus > Saxidomus purpurata. The sequence goes on from JAFMSR010000009.1 coordinate 5,768,620, forward strand.
GAAATTTTGTTGCCACCACTTATTTTTGAGTTAATATTTATTTGTGCCTCCGATCACATAGACACTCGGGTGTTTAATTAGTTTGTGAAAAGCTATTTGTGCCTCCGATCACATAGACACTCGGGAGTTTAATTTGTTTGTGCCTCTGATCACATAGACACTCGGGAGTTTAATTTGTATGTGAAAAGCTATTTGTGCCTCTGATCACATAGACACTCAGGAGTTTAATTTGTTTGTGCCTCTGATCACATAGACACTCGGGAGTTTAATTTGTTTGTGAAAAGCTATTTGTGCCTCTGATCACATAGACACTCAGGAGTTTAATTTGTTTGTGCCTCTGATCACATAGACACTCGGGAGTTTAATTTGTTTGTGAAAAGCTATTTGTGCCTCTGATCACATAGACACTCAGGAGTTTAATTTGTTTGTGCCTCTGATCACATAGACACTCGGGAGTTTAATTTGTATGTGAAAAGCTATTTGTGCCTCTGATCACATACACACTGAGGAGTTTAATTTGTTTGTGCCTCTGATAGACACTCGGGAGTTTAATTTGTTTGTGCCTCTAATCACATAGACACTCAGGAGTTTAATTTGTATGTGAAAAGCTATTTGTGCCTCCGATCACATAGACACTCGTGAGTTTAATTTGTTTGTGAAAAGCTATTTGTGCCTCTGACCACATAGACACTCAGGAGTTTAATTTGTTTGTGCCTCTGATCACATAGACACTCAGGAGTTTAATTTGTATGTGAAAAGCTATTTGTGCCTCCGATCACATAGACACTCGGGAGTTTAATTTGTTTGTGCCTCTAATCACATAGACACTCAGGAGTTTAATTTGTATGTGAAAAGCTATTTGTGCCTCCGATCACATAGACACTCAGGAGTTTAATTAGTTTGTGCCTTCGATCACATAGACACTCGGGAGTTTAATTAGTTTGTGCCTCTGATCACATAGACACTAGGATTATTTGTATGTGAATTGCTATGTGTGCCACCAATCATATAGGTCACAATGGCAAGTAAAAGAAAATGATTCAGTCATCATGGAAATGTAACGGAATACCTTTATTGACAATCAATTTTATCTTCATAGCCATAAGGGTAGTCTATTATAGGAAGTTCTCAGTGTTGTCATCTGTTAATACAAACAAAATACAAACGAACAATTGTCTGCTATATTTGTTAAAGCAAAGTTAACATTTGATCTAAACTGATTATGTTTACATACATTTTGATAGTTTTTAATTTTCCTTTAGTTTTTTCTCAAAATACTTTATTTGCAATATCAACTTTCTTTTCTTCAGATTTTCAATACTCTGTTGTTCCATGTTGGAATGGCATGTACACGTACATGTACAACTCGTGCTGAAAAATGTGTAAAAATATGTATTGACTCAACAACAAAAAGCAAAGTCTGTTCACATGAAAGTATGATGAATTCTTATCTAAGAAGTAAAGTACATTAACATTTATTCTGCATTTTCTAATGATGATAGAAGTGATTATGCCTGTATGAGTTTCAGACACTTAATTCCAAAATGTGCATTGTGTATTAGAAATCAGTTAAGTACATGTATATGTGCAAAGTTTTAGGCATTGCTACATTGTTGCTTGGTTTGCATAATTAGGAAAAAAAAGAACAGCATTGGTTAAAGGAATAAGCCACTAATAACTGACATAAATGTTCTTCTATCTCAGAGTAATGATTAAATTAATGTACCTGGTACTAGAACCATTTCTCTCATTCCTGATCACTGGATTTTCCGATGACTCAAGATCCAGTACTATGTCAGTTATATCTCTGAAAAAAAACCAACAACGGTGATTAATTTTATGCATACACATGTACTAATACTGTCTGATATAATGTGTCTGTTTAGAAAAAAAAAAAATTTCTAACTTTAATCAAGTCTAATTAATTAGGTAACAAGTGTAACGCTTTTTGTGTGACATTTTCAAATTACCATTCTAACATGACTCACGATTTTGTCTCTATATACAAATAGTAGAAAAATTATGTTATATTAAACCTTTGTGGCTAATTACTGCGTATCAGTACACCAAATCATTATTTATTAAACGACTAACACCGCTGGAACGGATGTTATTTCATAATTTAAGCGATTTGTTAATTCTATTTACAACTGATTTTGAAATTAAAAATGTCTCAATGTAACTGAAAATTTGATATAGCCACTAGAAGTATTGTTATACTTTCACTTAGAATTCTGACTACTTGAATTTGTATTAAGTTTTAATTCACACCTGTTGAATTTTCATTCATTCAGAATTTTAGAGTTATAAGGCATTATAAAAAGAGACTGTTTTCTTGGTTACAAGCAATCTTTTGGCTATTTGTAATAACTAATATATTAGCAAAAAACACATAGTTTGTATCCAGTCTCAACTAATTAGCATAACATATGAATGTCACAAGTGTAACAATAGGAGTTTAAAACATCAGTATTTCACCAATCCTCGAGTGGCACTTCACTTTTTGGGTTTTATCATGTCTGGAAAGTCTACTAACAAGATTTCTTAAAGAAAGTTTTAAAAAATGACAGTTTGCTACTACAGGACAGACTTCATGTTCAAAACAAATTCAGCTAAAGTATTAAGAGAAAAATACTTTATCAATATTTAGAATCAGTGACATTTTCATGTACCTTTGACTCAAATTGTTCTGTAGTAGATTCATTGATGAATCTAACATAGCACTGCCAGAACCAGTCACGGCCACAGACTCTTTCCCTATAACATTCATCACAGCTTCTGTGACAATGTCTAGATGTTTGTTACATACACCTCCACCTGGTAAAGAAATCATTAATATAAAAAATTTACCAAAATTAAACAGAATATATTACCATTGGTTTATTTACTAGATTGTTGAAATTTAAGTCAAATGAGATAATGCATCAGAAGCCCTCAGAAATTGCTCACAACCAGGAGCTTCCGGGGGCCTCCCTGCACCCCTGGGCAGGGTTTTGCCCTGGACCGACCGGGAGTCCTTTCGGCCCCCATCTTAAATTTCAGGATTTTCAATTTTGGCAACTTGCACCCCTGGGTATGGGTATGTGCATCACATGCACACTTTATGACTAAGGGTATAATTAATTATTCATTATCATATCATACTAGTGTACATGAAAATGCCTTGATTATATAACAGTTTTTACATACCCGTGAGTGCTCTTTCTCGGACATAATCAGAGTATAGGTTTCTATGCTTTGATGTAAGATTAAACCATTTTTTTTCCAGCTTCTCCCCAGACCTTGGATAAGAGGCAGAAGCATTGAAAGTGTCTGCCACCTCCTTCCAAAGTTCTTTTTTTGTCTGACTTGTTATTCCTGAAATGCACAATTCTACTTTGATCCATTTTTTAAGCAATGTCATATGACTGTTTCCAGACAATAACTTGAAAACATGTGGTGATGAACTGATGGCTCTTTTGATTTTGAGCTCAGTAAATCAGTCACAGTGACTGGTTCCTTGCATAGTTAAGCTTTTTCCACATTACTTATTGCAGAGGACATTGTTATTTCAGTCAGCTGCTTAAATATTTGTCATGTGGTATTGCATAATGGACTAATAACAAGATTGTTCAAATTATGATCCACCAGGGTGGTCACTTGTTTTCAAATACAATGTAGGCTAATTAAGACAAACTTCTATCTTAAAACAGGTTTGGTACTGTATGCTGAAAGATATTAAGGATTGTAGTATTACCTAGCGGAAATATACCAAGATTGTTTACATTATAACCCACAGAAATGATGTTAAAACTTTAAATGATTTTATAATGTAGAATCAAATTTGTGTAAAAATAGCATCAACACAAACTATTTCATAACAGTACCACAATATGTTTTTATGTAAAATTGCTTACTGTACCTGTACCAAGATTTTTCAATTCAAGACCCCATTGGTTAAAATTTGGGCGTCAGGTGTGGGTGTGTGGGAGGGATGACTTGATTTAACTCTCTTAGATTTATAACAAAATATAGAAATGAGCAATTGACATTACCGGTATTTCCATATTTGGGGTATTCAGTTTGTCAGTTATTTCATCATTTAAGAGCACGTTTTCAGGTTTTTAGCTGTTCTGGCTACGCCAGGGTGAGCTTTTCTAATTGATGATTGTCCGTTGTCTGTCAACATTTTGATTCAAATGACATCTCCTCTGAAACCACTAGGCCAATGTTGATAAAACTATGCAGGAATGTTCCTTGCATGAAGCTCTAACAAAATTGTTCAAAGATCCATGCAGAACTCTGGTAGCTATGGCAACAAATAGGAAAAACTTTAAAAATCTTCTCTGAAACCACAAGGCATAGAGCTTAGATATTTGGCATATAGCATTGTCTATTGGCCCTCTACCAAGATTGTTCAAATTATGACCCCCGGGTCAAAATTGACCCAGCGGGGGGTGGTCACTTAGTTTTGCATAGGCTTATATAGGCCTTCTTGTTTCCAAGTACAGTTACATGTTGCTGCAGTGTTTTAACTGATGAATGATATTTTTCAAATCAAGACCCGCTTGGTTAAAATTTGGGCTTCAGGTGTTGGTGTGTGTGTGTGGGGTGGGGGGTGACTTGATTTAACACTCTTAGATTATAAACAAATATAGCAATGGGCATTTTGCATTATTTCCATTATTTTTCGCTGGAACTACATGAAACTTGGTCAGAAATAATGCCTTGATGAAATGTAGGTTGAGTTCGAATATCAGTCATCTGAGGTCAAAAAGTAGGTCATGGGTTGAAGTCTTAGAGAAAACATTTGTGTGCAATAGAGACTCCATTTTCCATTGAACATTTAGGAAAAATAGTCATGATAATTGCATTGATAAAATATACTGTAGTTTGAGTTAGCCAGGTGAGCAGTAAAGGGCCACCATGGCCCTGTTGTTTTTATTATTATGCCTGCTTAAATTGATGTAATTATTCTTGAAAACATCACTCTATCTATACTTATCTATACTTAAGGACCAAAGTTCTTTTGATTGGTAAAGTAAATAGGATATCTTATTCATAATTTGAAAAGTGTAATAATTTCCTCAATTTTGAATCAATTTACAATGGTAGGAAGTGCAGTGCACAAGAACCAAATCTCTATCTTGACTTATTACAGAGTTATTGCCCTTTGTTACTTTTCCTTGTCCATAGCATAACTTGAAAACTACTGGTTGGAATTCAATGGTAGGAAGTGCAGTGCACAAGAACCATAACTATATCTTGACTAATTACAGAGTTATTCAACATATATTTTAATGAATTCATGCGAAACATTATTTAAACACAAAAACATGTTCTTGGCTCGAGGCAAAAAAATAGGATAGGTCAGGAATGCTGAAACAAACATAATATTTTTACGCCTAAGCATTATGTACATAAAACTTAGATAAATGTGAAATTCATGGTTTATGCAGTCACTGTCGATTGAATGCTTCTGTATAGATTTCTAAACTGTACACCCTATGATGTTGCATAGTCTGAAAATATAAATTGGGGAAAAAAAAATTATAAGTAGCGTATATGCAATGATTTGTCCATTCAGATGACCTGCAATAGGAGTCGGCATTTTGTTAACAATAGTCTGCCCTATGTTGAATAATTTAATACACTACACTATGTTTTTTGCTACATCAAATAAATTTTACAAGGGTATTATACCATGTATACAGTAGTTGATTAAAAAGGTGTTTTAATTATCACATATAGCACATTAGACCCTTAAATGAGTGATTTTGACAATACTATTGCAACCATAATGTAAAATTAGGTGGTTTTCGCTTTGAAACAATTTCATCAGGTCAGTATAAGGTTTCAGTCCAAAAATTTTTGTTGCTGTTAGAGACTGTGTACATGTTTAAGTATGAAAATAAATGTAAATTTTATACCTTTGCTGTACTTTTATATGTTAAATCTTATTTGTATTCATGACAATTAATCCTGTTGTAGTTTGAAATAAATAAAAAAAAATTGACAACTGTGCTCTCTTCACACAAGCTGTTTCAACTCAACTGGTTCTTTATAAAACAGTCCAACAACTACGCAATTAAACATGTATTGTATAAACTTAAAGCTTATTCATCAGTTTCGAAAAACTTGGGAACCATATTTATTGCCATGTCACAAGCTATGGCACTGTTTCCATCTTGCCATCTAAAATTACCATATGAGGTGCCCTATGACAAATAGATCTACATTGTATTAACAAGTGATGAAATAATATAATGGGAGTGGAACCTAGGGACTTTTAACGATACAAAATGAGCTATGAAACTGCATGGTCCTAAAGGCAATTGATTTATATAGGCACTAAGCTGGCTACTTTTAGATGCACTATCATGTGTTTGCATTCATCAAACCATTTCTCAAGGTACCACAGCAGTCTCGCACTACAGTAATTGTTTATCAATGTTTTGCATCTGTAAAATTTTACAGGTTTTGAAAAATGTTTGCAAACTGTGACTCAGTAAGTATATTATGGCCTTCAGCTCACCGGATCAACGGCTACCAAAAAGTTTCCTAGCCACACACATTGTTTTGACCATCAAAATTATGAACCTAGTGTGGAGGTGCAGTATCAGTGGGTCAAGAGTTGAATTCCCACCAGTGCGCCCCAAAAAAGACCTGAAATAATGTAGGTAGCTTGCACTGGCAAAGTTAAAATTCATGGTCTGAACATAGCCGACTTCCACGGATTTCAGCACTGGGTGACAGTGGGTCTTTCATCAATTCTAAGGCTTTGTGGTCTTGTGAATTCAATCCAGAATCGGGATGTTCATACATCATTTAATTATGACTGTTATTTTATCTGGACGATTACCCAGATACACACATCACCTAACGTTATAATTCATCTAAGTAGACTACAATTAAATAGAATCTACCACTAGTAAATCGATGTTTAGCTAACTGATGGTTAGTCAGATGTAGCTCCTTATTTTTGTATGGCTGTGCCATAACATCGGTCAACAGAAGGCAATCCTGCCTAGAAAAATTGCTTTGCCTCTCTTTCTTCTCCTCCATGATAACTGCTGTCAGATTTGACATTCGTCTGCTTACAGTTTCCGGTTTCAGAATCTATATTTACATCATGGGAAATCCTGGATGACGAACACGGATTGACATGCATAACATGAGAATGAAACGACGGTGTAAGTTCACATCGTTTCAATCCATGTTTTGAACGCAACCCTTTATTTCTTTCTTCATTCTCCATAACACAGCTTCCTCCGTAAGAATGTCATCAATACGCGCACTCGAATCAACGATAAAATGCGAAATACTTCAATTTCATTGAGAGTAAATGGTCATGCTTTTCGGAGCCGCCATTTTGCCGCGCGTGAGTAAACGCGAGCGCTGACGATTACGTCATTGTTACTAAATTTACACAAGGAAATCCTGGAAAAACCCCAAGAAACGAAAGTGATTTTTTTCTTAGATTAAACTAAGATCATTTATTTTCTTAGATTTTTTTTCACTAAGAAATTTCTAAGTTGCTTTATGAATAAGAACTTAATAATTTTTCTTAGCTAAGATAAAAATATTAAGATAAAAAAAATCTTAAGGAAAATTCTAAGATTCTTTATGAATACGGCCCCTGGTCAAGTGACTGGAACATGTTCTGTAAACAACAGATTCTGCGAGTAAAAGCGCAAGAATACCCCTAGTCACTTCATTTTAGCTGACACTGCATATTTGGTCAAAGTAATCTGTTATATGGATTAAAATCACATGCAGTGGGTCCTTTTAACGACTGAACATCAACAAAAGGCAATCTGCCATGAAGTGGCTCTTAAACACGGAGGAAATGGCACTATAACTTAATAGGGACTACGTTTGAGTGGACCACGGAGGAACGCCGCCTATTTGTAGGTTTCGTACCTATAGCAGAACCACAACCATAGAATAAAACCCGTCCCGTTATGATTTCCGTATCCAAAATTAAGATTGCTCCTGTATGCAGATACTTTTTGTGAAACTGAGTCGTGAAATTCATAGAAAAAAGCTATTTTATTGATATATAATTAAGTAAAATAGCGTCATTCTATACGGACCCCTCTAGCAATAGTGTCTTGTTCTTACGATTCTCTAGACATTGATCTACTACTTTTTACTAATACTTGTATAAAGAAAAAAAGACAGGCTTCATTTTAATTGGATAAATCATTAATTAGCAGGAGTTTATGATTGTATATTTTTTTAATAAGATGTTTGTTAAATGTGTTTGTATATACACATGTCATCTGGTTCGTAAAACTCAACAAAATTATGGAAAGCCAATATTTGAGTATATCTGTATAAGTGCTCTTTTATGAAAGTGATACTTAATTCATTTATATAATACCAAAGTGACATGCATTTTCGTTTACAATAAAACAGTAGGGTCTTCACATATATGATCGTGTGTAATACTTTCATACGCCAATTACTCCTCAGGTGACTTTCCTTAAATTTCAGAAGAAGTAACATATCAATCAGATGCAGACTAGATGATTAGTTACAAGTGAAAATTCGTTATATCTGGAGTCGTTTTAAACGGAAATTAATGTTTTTGTCCCCATTAACCATCATCTCAAAATTAAATGCTATCCTTTGAACTGACACTGAAAGGCAATATGAATTATTAATTGTCACCTATTTGACTCTTCAGCCACGACGTACATTTCAGCTCATCATTTTTTCAATCGATGAGCTTGCGTCATGAGCAAGCTTTACTACCTAAAGGTATTGCATTGAAAGTTTTAACATTTATAAATCACTCATTTTTAACATATAATGAATCTGCAACGCAAGATGAAATAACATATGTTGTGTTTGTATTAGTTTTGGCCATTTTTGAATGTAGAAAACAAATTAGGTTGTTAGGATATATGTCCACATCCTTTCAAAGGTATGTGTAGTTAGCGATTCAAGAAAACGTAATAAATCTAAAATATCTAAAAAAAACTCAATTATATATTTTTTTCTACAACTTGGCACAGGTTCGTAAATAGCCCATACCAACTCTGACAATTAAACTCTTTTAGTTCTTCAATTATGTAGAAAGTTTCCGTCTTTCTTTTTATACAGATGTTAACCAATATTTATTGGTCAGAAATGGTGAAATCAAATCAAGCATTCCATTGATGTTATATAAGGATTGCCTACCAGTCACGCATGAGAAATACAAGTATTAAAACAACAAGTCAAATGTTTGAACGCCGCCAAATGGAGCGGGGGTTGCGATAATTAGTAATGTTGGATTTAATGTATGGTGATTAACCAAACCTAATCTTTTTGCACTCTAATTTTGTATAAGGCTGACCATTTGTTAATGTTTAATGCTAAAAAAGATGATTCTACGTCAAGTCTATAGGCATTGTTTCCTCTGTATGGAAATTGGCTGCTGTCACATTATTGAATTACAAATCATTGAAATAATAATTTTTGTTTTATTTTCCTAAGTCTAGAATTCTAACATATAAATTTGCTTCAATTTATATTATTCTTGTACGAAAGAAATATTATTTCCAAGATATAAATTAATTTGTTCCCAACTACCGCGTGCCAAGCGGGGATACATTGCACTGCGCTATCGAGGCATCGAGTTTCAGAGCGTATAACTTCGTTATTCACCAATACAGACGTTTGTTTCGGAATGGCGGTACAACTTTATGTAAACAAACGAATTTAACTTCCCAGACACTTTAAATAAGAAGTGGACACATCATAAACTTGGTAGTTTCGTAAAGTATATTCAAATATCTGTTAGAAAAAAATTTCAAAGTCGGTTTAAAAGACTATCTTCAGCCGCTACCCGTCGGCAGAATCTCAGTCGTTCGTAGTCATTCGTTTAAAATCGGCTATTTCCGTAAAATTTAGACTCGGCTATTTCCGTAAAATTTAGACTGGTTCGCGATCTCAAATCAAAAGACCGCTTGTTACAAAGACACACTGTGAAATCATTCTACAGTCTAAAAGTAGTTACGTCACCCCATGGAAATTTTGCTTACTGCATTCCAATATACGCACCGCCTCCTGGCGGCGCGTAATGATAATTGAGGATAAATCCAATAGTGGTGACAAATCAAAACGGAAAAGAAGACATGAGAGGCTTTTCTTTATTTAAAACATGTAAATGAAACTAATTTACAGAAAAACTTGTCATGCGCAAAAAAACTGGCTGGTTTACAAACTGAATGAAACCTGCGTATTTCGTGCGCATGGAATGGCAACATTTTACATAAAAACTATGAATACAACTTTTAAATTACTTTTCTGTTGAACAGTTTAATGTTTTAGAACTTGTATATACATTTTAAGCAGGCTCGCCAAATATCAAATTAGTTTATGCACTAGTTAAAAATAATCCAATTTTACCATGTTTTAATCGTGAACTACCTATACTTAATATATTGCTTTGAAACTTATAACATACTTGTTATGAGCTGCCAGTCCAATGTCTGCAATTGTAAATGTTAGTATATGCACAATAAGAACAATTATTATTATCAACATCATCATCATGGCCACCACCGCCACCACTTTTATATAAGTTTCAGTATCAACATTCATTTTGAAAATCATTAAGGCAATAAAACGACCCTTCCGTGCTTCAGTACTTTTAATGGTCAATAGCACTGTCAATAGCAATGTATTGCTTATAGTTAATCTGCGATCAATAAAAATACAGGTCAAAATGAGGTGTACAAGTATATAAGTCAATTATATGAAACAATTCTAATTCGCTTTTAAAATCACACAGGCAATACAAGGGTCCTCCCATGCTATCGTACTTTAAATGTTCAATAGCACTGTCAATAGCAATGTCTTGCTTTATAAAGATAGTCTGTGATCAATAAAAAATACAGGTGTAACAGTATATCAGCCAAATATATCAAAATTTCAAATCAACTTTTAAAATCAAGCAAATGCGTTTTTGTGTTACAAAAGTTTCAGTTAAAGTAAATGTCCAAATATCTAACGTCATCAACTTCTTCCAATTCAGCATTTTTATAATGAAATATTGGTTTAATTTGTAGCTTCCCTCGTGCAAAGAGACAATTGTTAGTTTTAACGGAATTCGCAGTAAGTTTCCATACATCACAGTGTTCTGACATTACCTTCAAGGTTGCCTGCAGATCATTTGGTGATTCAGCAAATATAACTGTATTGTCTGCGATGAGTAACAAAAACTGCCTTTAAAAGTCCGTTGTATCATCACTTAGCAAGTATTTAACATGACTTGACAGTACTTCCAACCCTTTATAAAATGTAACACATAAGATACTAATCATTCAAGAACATACTCAAATGTCAAGGAGTTAAGCTTCACATAATTAGTGAATACAAGAAGCACTAACATAATTTCACACTTCCGCAATCTGAAAAAGTATTGATACAAAAATATCTACACAAAATCAAGCTTAATTTTCATGTTTCCACGTTATTTCAACTTATTTGCTTTTTTAAAACAATTATTATTTTGAATAGATCGTTACGATTCATGGGAATATTTGTACACACAAATCGTACGTAAAATGATTATCGTCACTAAAATATGCCGGCATTTTGGAAATCTTGTCAATGACGCTATATTGATACCTTTGCAAAACAGCGAAGCTAGCTAGGTCTTACCAGTACTATAAGGGCAAGACCTAGTGACCCGAAGCAACACGAGTCAACTACCATTAAAGTGGCAAACAGTATCATACGCCAGTCACGGTGCAAGATGTACTGTGCAAATGCGATATGTGAAGCAATGCAACCGACTTGAAGTAGCTCAAGTCAATATAACAACGTAACATGCCTTTGCCGTGCTATGAAATTAATTTCGTTTACCGATTATAGACGCCAACGTCCCGCCGGGAACGTAACTGATTACCAACGGCGAAAGACGGTAAGCCTATAACCAGAAAGAATAGCGATTTCTTACGCTAAAATGTTGGTAACGTTAACTAAAATAACTTCCGAATGAATACAGCACCTGATCACCTTCCGGTCGATGAAATTTTACCGCCATAATAAATTTTAATTTATCCCCCAAACTTTCAAACTAGTCTACATGTTCTTAATTAATATGTCCTTTAAACAATCTAGATAAAATTCCAGCCCTACTTCGTTCAAATGAACGCCATCTTCCCGGAAAAAAATTGTCTCTACATCAATATCGGGAGATACAAAATCACAATGGCCAGACAGCCGGATAATTTGTCGACCTAATCTATTAACTATTTTCTTTTTTCTTCTATAGCTCTTGGTTCTGAGGCCCCCCTCCAGACCCTCCTAGGTAAAATATCTATCCATATGAACAGAGTCTGAGGAAAGGCATCGCGAAGGTACTGAACCTCGTCCTCAATTTTTCTTTTCAATTTTATCAGCGGTAAACTTGTGAGATCGTTCCCACCTAAATGTAAAACAACTATTGTCGGTGGAGAAGAAAGTAAAACCTGACCCTGAATTGAATGCCTGAGCGTTGAACACCGGAGGCCTCTCACACCCCACCAGGCAATTGATTTATTTAATTGGAGTTTGCTTTTCCGGTTATCTTGGCTCTCTCGCCAGCCCAGTAAGGAATAGAATTTCCCAGGACCCAGATGTCTACAAGTATTTAGATTAAATTCTATAAATGTTAAGTAAACTTTAACATAATTAATCAAATTCCATGTAAGTCGAAAACTAAACGATGAAAATGCCGTTCGATTTAATATATCCTATTTTACTTCATTATTGACGTAGATATTAACTTAATAGGTTTCAGGCACGAATATACAATTTATGACAGTCGGATGTCCACCTGCCAAGTTTCATAATTACTGCTGACGGATGACCTTGAGATGCCAGATCTGTGACCCGTCCAATTCTAAAACTATGGGACCTGTATGTTCCTAAAAGTTCACATCTGTTGATTACTTTAGACAAGACTGCAGAAAATTGATCTCTAATTACTTGTGTTCCGTCACGGTGGCAAAATAAAATGCCACCGACTTTTGGCCTTACAGTTATAAAATCCAATAATGTGCGTACAGGGCATATAGGGCCCGACTCCCATGGTAATTTTAAAAAGACGGGCTTTCTCCTTTGATTTGTTTTGAAATGTCTCAGCTAAATTGTAACGTACTGCTCCTCGACGAACGACACGTCGGACTGTTTGATGGGACCTACTATCTGCCCGGGGGCAACCAGTTCACTTACTCGGAACAGTCAAAAGTACGCTAATGTAAACAGAGATGTGAACAATTTAGTCTCATAATTATCGTAACAGATTTGCGGAAGCTTGTTACAGACAGTGACCAACATAGGCATAGTCAATGGAGCTCGACTATCACATGTTGTGCGATTTCTACGGCAACCTTCTAAAAGTTTGCTTATAAGAAAAATCAGAGTTATATCATAAAATCCATGTAGTTTGTGGAAATAATTTACACCAGCGACGTATGTCGTAATAGTCTTAGATGAGAACCCTTTTTCGAAGCAAAATGCCATAAATAAAACTATGTGTTGATTTGGGATAAGTCAAACATTTGAGAGCGCATAAGACTGTCTAAAATGTTCAAAAGCTCGAACGGCGGTATTATATGTTAGTTTTGAATTTATTGCGATCCCCGAATGAAGCAGTTGTCTAGCTATAGACTGAAGATGTTCCAAAGAAATTCTGGAATCGGCTGAGGGTTGGGATCTGCGTCTGGGGCGAGTTCCTTGAATCTGTTCCACTGAAAGCGAGACAGAGCATCGCAAATATCATTATTATGACCTGGGAGATGATTAGCTTTGATCAAAATGTTCAGATTGAGACATCTTAATGTAAGAACTCTTACAAGACACATTACTTTTTCCGATTTTGAAGACAACTTATTTAAAATATGAATCTTGTTTTTTAACTGGGGACCCCAGATAAATAATGCGACTAAGATGGGACTAAGATGGGAAACAGTTCTAGTACCGTAATATCTGACGTAAGGCCACATTTATGCCAAGAATTTGGCCATTTTGCATTGCACCAATGCCCTTTAAAATAGATCCCAAAGCCTAGGTCCTCGTCCCCAGCACTGTCCGAAAACAACTGAACATCTTCGTTCGTTACCCAGTACCGGTCATGAAAGGCAGAGATACCGTTATAATTTTGAAGAAACACTAACCACATAAGTAAGTCTAACCGGATCTCTTTTTTCACCCGAATGTGATGATATGATTTCGTAAGCCCACAAACTGAATTTATTAAACAGCGAATAAAGGGTCTACCAACCGTAATCGCTCTACAGCAAAAGTTTAACGAACCTATCAACGATTGCATTTTCTTTAATGTTGTTTTTTCATGAGATAAAGTTTCCTTTATTTTTTTAACTATCTCCTGAATTTTTGAAATAGGGATTCTGATAAGCATTTGATTGGAGTCCAGCTCTAGGCCAAGGAATATGTATATATATGTATATATAATTACCTCGGTTGGACTTTCTGTTTTCTCCAATGCTAGGGGGACGCCTAATTCAGACATAGTTCGCTTAAAGTTTTCCATGGTACGAGAACATAATTCTGTTGTTTTATCACCACCTAAAAAGTCATACCGGTTATGTATTAGCTTCTCGGACTTTGACTTTAACTTGACACAAAATTCTAGGAATCTGGCAAATCTTTCGAAGGTTATGCAACTTATTGATGCCCCAAAAAGGAGTGCTTTGTCAAAATAAAAATGTTCGTCAAAGCAAAATCCCAATAGTTCAAAATCTGATGGTTGAATAGGTACATGTATTAAACGATATGCGCTTTTGATGTCGGACTTAAATAATTTACAGTTTTTTCCCAAATCTTGGATAAGCCGGACAGTTTCATCGAAACGTGTGTATTCTACTGAGCATACCGCTGGGTCAATGAAATCGTTGACTGACTCTTCTTGGGGGTATGACAAATGGTGTATCATTCGAAATTCGCCTGGAGCTTTTTTGGGAACAAGCCCAATCGGCGAAACAATTAAATTAGGTAGGGGGCGCTGAACGAACGGACCTGCTACTCTTCCTGCTTTTAACTCCTTTCTTATTTGTGTTTTAATCATATCAGGGTTAAGTACGATTGAACGTAATTTTTTTGAATCGCAAAGTGATCTGGGCCCCGTATACTGAATAGGAAAGCCCTTGCTAAAGCCATTAACCAAAAACGTTGCTTCTTTTTTGTCATACAATTGTGCATAGCGTGCTAAAGTTTCAAAATTTACGGGCGATTTTGCTATATTATAAATGTCAAAATTATGAGGATCTGCCAATGCCGTGCTACTGGTATTACTGTTTACGTGATTGCCACCTTCCGCGGCCTTTAAAAGGTCTACGAAAGCACCGGCCACGAAAGGTATTTTGAGACCTTGATATCTGAGAGTTCCGATTGGTTGCCCCGAACTGTTAAAATCATTCCATGGCCCTGTGAATATAATGGCGTAATTGCCTGTGCATCTTTTACCTGCATACACCGCCACCAAAGATCGTTATTTATCTGTGACCATGACGTCGGTCGGAGACAATGCTTGACGTAAACGAAACTGTTCGTCATACGTCCGCCACGCCATGCCTCCCTGACGCATGGCACATTCCCAAATGTTGTACATATAGTGTAGCATTTCATGAATCTTGTCGCTATGGTTTAACAAGTAAATTGAGGCATAAATGATGAACGCATTTGTCCATTTCTCTACGAACGATAACTGAACTTTACACTCTTTTTGCGTAGACTCAATGTGCCCGTCTGCGGTCAACTTAAAAACACTACCCTTGCAAAATTCTGACAGCTCGACTGCCCCCTATAACAATAAAGCTAAATGTATGTATTCGCCTCTGCAAATTTGTTGTTTAAGAGACGATGGGACGTGTACAGCTAAATCGTCACTGGCGAGGCGAACAAGAGGTGACGTTTGCTGAGGATTTTTCAACAATGTGTTCGGAACCGGCTCGTGAGACTGTGACTGCCCGAGTAAGGGTACATTATCATGCCCGTCGCCACACCCCTTTTGTGTATTGGCTGTTGGCCTTTTGGTGCCCTTGTCAATTACGTTATGTTTTGACGGAATAAGACCTGAACGAGACAAAATTTGTTCAAAATCAATAAAGTTTGACCCACCGTTATTGTCTTGTAGAATTATGTTGTCATTGTCATCCACTTCATGAAAACCACACTGTCTCCGACCACGTGGAGCCCCTTGTCTTTCCTGAAGGTCGACCTCGTCGGCGTTTCGTTTCCACCCCCGTGTGTTCGGTCTTAACGCTGGATTCTCGTCGTTTTGAGCTTTGTCTCTGTTCCGCCTGCCTTCTGCATTTTTTTCCCTGCCAACATTGGCAACAATACGTCCAGCACCGCGCCGCCGCAATCTTCCTCGTGGCATAATAACAGTTGAGATGATTGAAGGATATCAAATTCGCTTGTCGTTTGATACGTGTGTGTAAATCGACTGAGAAAGTTGCACGGGTTTGTCGGCTTAAATACATGTTGAGCCGTGTGTTCCTCGGTTCACGTACACTATACATTAACAATTAATGAAACGGGAATTAGTTTTCCTCTGATTAAAACCGAGTGATTCCAAATCCTTAGCAACGGACGAATAATGATTTCTCGAACAAATAAACGAAATTATTTGTAAGAAAATAATTTTCTATTAATGCGAAAAGGTGAATTTCAATTTCAAATGTGAAAGAAAAAAGCAAAGTGACGACATAAAAACAAACTTATTCAACCTTTCGCATAGGAATATTATATGAATATGCATGTGTGTACAACCTACACGATGGACACCTAAGATTCAGCTTATTTCATTTGATACAGACAATTGGATACGGGATGTTGTATTATAATGGTGATAACTGGAATTACATAGTTGTTTAACAATTTTGTAAATATCTGAAATAGAACATACAGAAAAGTGAGAAATCGACAGTTATACATGCAAATATATATTAATGACATTTCATTTTCAACACGCGTTTTCCGTCAAAAATATTACATAGATGTCTGTCTTTACGGCGGCCGTCGTAAATATCAAAAAGCCCTGGCGCACAATTTGTTGGGCTATATCAGATCTGTGAAAGGGGTCACACTGAAACGCCAAATAAACTAGAGATTGTTTTTCACAAAAAAACTTGTCTCCCCCCTTATGACCTTGACCTTTGAGTTAGTGACCCCAAATTATAACGAGAAATTGACCAACGGTCACTGTGACCTTGACCTTTGAACTACTGACCCCAAAAACAATAGGGATCATCTGCTCAATAAGACCAATCATCCTATGAAGTTTGAGGTCTGTAGGTCTAAAGGAACTCTAGTTATCATCCGGAAACGAGAAATTGACAAACGGTCAGTATGACCTTGACCTTTGACCTACTGACCCCAAAAACAATAGGGATCATCAGCTCTATAAGACCAATCATCCTATGAAGTTTGAGGGCTGTAGGTCAAAAGGAACTCTAGTTATCATCCGGAAACGAGAAATTGACCAACGGTCACTGTGACCTTGACCTTTGAACTACTGACCCCAAAAACAATAGGGATCATCTGCTCAATAAGACCATTCATCCTATGAAGTTTGAGAGCTGTAGGTCAAAAGGAACTCTAGTTATCGTCCGGAAACGAAGAATGGACGGACGGACTGACGGACTCCCCCCAGTTTGAGGGTTGTAGGTCAAAAGGAACTCTAGTTATCATCCGGAAATGAGAAATTGATCAACGGTCACTGTGACCTTGACCTTTGACCTACTGACCCCAAAAACAATAGGGATCATCTGCTCTATAAGACCAATCATCCTATGAAGTTTGAGGTCTGTAGGTCTAAAGGAACTCTAGTTATCATCCGGAAACGAGAAATTGACCAACGGTCAGTGTGACCTTGACCTTTGACCTACTGACCCCAAAAACAATAGGGATCATCAGCTCTATAAGACCAATCATCCTATGAAGTTTGAGGGCTGTAGGTCAAAAGGAACTCTAGTTATCATCCGGAAACGAGAAATTGACCAACGGTCACTGTGACCTTGACCTTTGAACTACTGACCCCAAAAACAATAGGGATCATCTGCTCAATAAGACCATTCATCCTATGAAGTTTGAGAGCTGTAGGTCAAAAGGAACTCTAGTTATCGTCCGGAAACGAAGAATGGACGGACGGACTGACGGACTGACGGACGGACGGACTGACGGACAGGGCAAAAACAATATGTCTCCCCCCGAGGTGGGGGAGACATAATTACGCTATAACCATGATAACCGTCACTGAAGGTGAACAATTATAAAACATCAGCCTATAGAATCGGTTTGCCTTCGAAGTCGAAATAGTTAGACTGGAATAAATTTCATGACAAAGAAACGAAATATCGGCATTTTAAAAAAATATAGAGTGGTGGAACCTATGCTGGTGGTATCTTCGAAAAACGGCTATGAAATGCCGTCGATGAAAATGCTTTTACAGCAAACGTAGTGATAGCCGCGCGTGCAGCTCTGTGATGTCACAGCAGCCGATACAATTGTACTTGATCCATTTCGCTAGAAAATTTCTTAAATATAGGCATCAAAATCACCCAGTTAAAGTTACCATTTTTATTAAAACTTATTTCTTTTGTATAAAAATGTATATTCTATGGAAACTGTTATATCTTGTTAGTTAATATTTAGGCTCTAAAAGCTGTTTCCAAGCTGTTGGTTGTCAAGTATCACATACCGCCAGCATTGGTTCCCTTCGAGGTGAAATTTCAAGTTTTGACATGTGTCGTGTCAATAGCTCCCAGAACCACATAGTCAAGTGATGAAGCACATCAACGTCTTCTTTCGATTTAGCAGGGATAACATGTTTTTGCTGAGGCAAATCAAAATGGTTAGGATTTCCTGCTTTCTGATCTGCAGATATACATTCAAAATACCTCCAGCATAGGTTCCCCCACTCTATAGTTATGAGAATTATCATTTGAAAATCTAAGTGAAATTTAGAAAATGTACGTATACACTATACACAGACTTTACTATGCAATTGTCCTGAGGTACGAGTTGACTAAGGTACGAGGTGACCAGGTGACTGGTAGTCTTTTATAAAGATGTAGCAATGTCATCACTTGATTTATTCTGTTTTGGGCACTTTAAAAAAATGGCTAAAATTGTGACATTGGCGGTTGAAAATTAAGTATCGTGGATATGAATTTTAGTAATTCTAGCAAGATCAAGATACATTGAAATTAATAAAACCAAATTTCTATAAGGAAAAAAGAAGTATTTTTTTTTCAATTTCCATTTTTGTTTAGGAAATTGCAACAAAAAGTACAAATGAATACACACAAAGGTGCCATGTCTCTGTGCTCTAGAATGGCATAATTGTCCTACCTTCTTTCTGTATTTCATTAAAATATATGTTAATGCTTTGAAAGAAACAAAATTTGAAAGTTCCAACTTCATCCAAGAAATTATTTTTGTCATTTTTGTGTTAAATAAGGCCATATTTTCTAACATGTGATGCCAAAAGTTTAAAAAAAAATTCTTAAGGTGAAGTGCTAGAAAAGAGTTACTAAAAATTCAATAACTGCCTTTTCTTAAAACAATATGGAAAATTTTGTGTAAATCTGACGATGTTTAGCATTAGAAATAAGGACTTACGTAAACCACCTTTTTCAGTGTAATTTCTTACACTCCTTACAAAAAATAATGTGTTCAGTATTTTATTCAGCAGCTTTTTCCTTTGTCTTGGAAAGTGTTTCATTATCATAAACATGGAAAATAGTAAAGCATTCATCATTACAAGTGTTTATATAAGGAGTTAAACATTCTAACTCTGTTTTTTAATTGATTATACATACACTACCGGAACTAAACTAAAGTTGTCCACAAAACAAGACTGAATTAGTTTTTAGAAAGAGCAAACACTCTGGTTGAATAAAACTTGAAAGTTGACTTTTCAGCAGTTTTAAACAAAGTTGGACTTTTTATACTCGGTTACAGACTTCAACATCTTTTTCTTACACTCCTTACCAAATGCTTGTATACTTTGTTAGTTAAGACTTAGAACTAATCACACATAGATTAACAGGCATATTTCTACCAATTATTTACTACAGCAAATTTACAGTTATTCTATGTTCATTTGTTGGACTGTATTACAAGCACTTTTTATGTTCACCATCGTCGGAACCCACGGCTAATTCCTGCCGCTTCTCTCCGTCATATATTAGGTAATGAATAGCTAGCCTGGGTTAACGAGGATGATGTTCACATGTACAATGTACTTTGTGTGAGACCAAAGTGGCCACAATGTTACATTTAAAGTATATTTCATCATACCATCTTATAATTATGAAGTTCAGCAGGTAATATTTATGATAGAGTCTGTAGTACATGATTAAACAACTGATGATATTCTTTCAGCCAAAAATGATAATATTACTTTTAGAACAACTAGAACTTCCCAAAATCTTACACTCCTTACATAAGCAAATTGGATATAATTTATAGCAATTTTAAGGAGAACATTTCTGTGGCATTTAGAATGCAAAAAACATGTATTTGTACAAACAGCATGTATATTATAATAGCTATCTCTATGTGTGTAACATCAATTGAATTATTTGAGGGCTATGACAACCAAATAATCTCTCTTTCTAGCATCATGGTACCCATTTTTACATGCTTGCTTTAATACAGCTCAAAATAATGACAGACAATATGTTACTTAATGTAATCAATGTTCAGAAAGCTCAAAACCAAAATAAGAACAGTTCATAACAGGAAACAGAAACAGTAGAATGCAATCAAATGACTGCTTTTACTGCCTATCATGCAGTTTATTGTGTTTGGTATACTCTTACAAGAACGACTTGGTTCTTGTTTCAACTTTCTTCTTGGTGAAGCATTTTGGATTATAAGTGACATTTTCAGCCCATTTATTTGGATTTATTGGAAACACTTTATTAACTGCCTGAGCTCCCTTCCTTACACAGAATTGCTTGGTCACTGATAGGTTTCTTCTTTTGTTAACCCTAGCCGAAGGCAGAGAAATATTGCTTTGATGTTGTCATCCATCCTTCTGTCCCTCACACAAGTTTTTCATTCTGGAGCCATAATCTTGGTTCTCACCGGTTGGTAAGATTTTATTGAAACTTGGCAGGAAAGTATTTTTAGGAAGGGGAATGCACAATCCAGCTATTTATAGCAGAGCTATGGCCCTTTGTTACTTTAAAATAGCCATTTTATAAAGATATCTTTTTCTGGAGCTGTATCTTGGTACTGACTGGTTTCCTTGAAACTTTGTGTGAATATAATTATGTATGGCTGGGCAAAGGATGCACACCAAAGTACTGCTACATTTTGTTTATTAATGGCTGAGTTATAGCTCTTTGTTATTTTCAAATAGCTGTATTACACAGAAATTTTTGCCATGCAGACCCATAATTATCTTGGTTAGTGCATGGTTTGTTAAATTTTGTTTAAACTTGGCAGGAATGCAAACAATGATTGATGACTACCAATACCATCAGCTTATTTATAGCAGAGTTATGGACCTTTGTTACTTTCAAATAGCTATTTTATGTATAGGCAGTTTTTGCAAATATAAACATTTGAATTGCTACACCTACTTCAGGAAACATTGGTTCCAACAATGTTCTTGTTTGTAATATTGGACATTGCGGTGTTATTAATCATTATTTATCATACATTTTAACCTTTTACAATAGTTTTCTTTTATACAGATTTTTAGATCTGATAATTATGATAAAAGTATATAGATTCATACAGAGGAAGTTCAAAACCAATCAAATGGTTGATGCAGCCATCGCATTATAATGAGTTTGTACATGAGCTTGAATTCAGCACCCTTTTGCTAAATACATGTACACAGTATTTTACTATCTATGCAATCTCTTCTTAATCAAAAGTAATTATAAATATGTTTAAGAAAGAGCCCAAATGAGCAGAATTAATGCAAATATTGATATGATGTATGAAATCATGTTCATGCACAACATTACAGTTTCGGTGTGGCTCATATTACAATATAATGTAAGGAGTGTAAGATTTTAACATTTTTACAAAATTATATTCAAGCACTAACTTGAATTAAAATTGTATTTTATTGTACTCTCTAAATCAAGAATCATTTATTAAACTAAGCTTCTTCTAAAAGACTTTGTGCTAAATCATTACTATTTATAAAATTATGCAAGCTTACAAATTAAGTAATTATATATATTTAAAATTTTGTCTTAAATTATACCTTCTTCAATATTTACAATATCCAAATAGGTACTGCTAAGGCCCAGTAGGCAAAACTGGAATTACCTGCAGAGTTTTCTAGAAAATAGATACAGAAATACAAGGTCACAAGCATTTAGGAAATAAGTCTTACACTCCTTACATTTAAAAAAGACACCTGTAAATCACAAGCGTAATTTGTATGTATTTGATTGACCTTTCATGGAAACTTTATGATTAAATGTACTTAAAGATAGGTGAAGGATTCATTCCTTTTAATGAATTGCAGAGATGGGTGCTGTTTAAGTCAAAATCTTACACTCCTTACTTTTTGGGGTCATAAAACACATCTGGCCATTATACTTTTGCAAACCGTTTTATTTTAAAATGTACAATTTACAGGAACTGAATAGTCTTATATCTATATCCAGACTACTTTAAACCAACAAATCATAAAGTATTGAACACTGTTGAATAAGCTGTATTCTTTCTTTTAACAAACATGTGTCATTTCTGTCAATTTTTTCTTGATGGGGTGCCTTTTTGTAAAGATGCTGGGGGGGGAACGTAACATTAATCTAAATAAACTGAGTTTAGGACTTAAGTAAAGTCAGCACCATTAGGTTTTACTTGTAGTTACTTCTTTTAGGCTTCATACAAAATTAAACTGTCACTGTAATCTTGAACTTTAATGATCAGTCAAAATGTCACACAAAAAGTCTTACACTCCTGACAATTTGAGCGCGAAATTATTAATATTTTCTATATTTGAAGGCCTATCTCGATGAAAATTGGACACAGTAAATTTCTTTTCAAAACTCATATATTACTGCTAAAACATCAAAATTGATGTTCATATTTAAAGAATTAGAGGACTTTTAAAAAATTAGCCATTTTTTTTTGAAAGTGCCCTTTTGCAAGACAGATGGAATATATTTGCCGAAGCACTTACCAATTCTTACCAAAGGCATTTAGTTCGGCATACTTGATCAAATATAATCGTTGTCAGATATAAATCATATGTATCTGCTGTAATTGTGCTTATTGGGTCCACCATCCTCTAAAGAGGCTATAATCGGTACGACCCGCATATGTATCTGCCTAAAATGACCGTCTATATCATCTCGATGTTGATTGGCTGCACGGTTAGTGTGCTTATTTGATTGGCTGCACGGTTATACCCGGTTCTGCACGATACACGTTTTATTCATAGTTCTGATTGGCTACACGGTTAATCGAGTGGAACCGTGAAGCGTGTAGCGTTCGTGTTGCACGCGAAAGAAACAGTGTGCGCGGGGAACCCACACGCAGGCGCCACTGTAACAATGTAAAATAGCACAGGTGTGATGGCGCGTAGCAAACTGTTTTCAAAAACCCGATACATTGATAATCAAAGTATGTCAATAATTTCAGTTCACAATAAATACGAATTTAACAATACAAGAGAACAATATTCGATTAATACAAATTCATAAATACCTGAATAGATTTTTATTATATTCCAAGATATTTGGAAATATTTAGAGAGCTCTAGACAATGGTTTTCTTTTATCCAAAAATTGACCTGAAGTACTCTCTAAGGTAATTTTTTAATAAAAGTCATGTGATATATTGGTTAGTTTTAGTAAATGGGACAATAGTAAGTAAAAGTATGGAACACCGACTCGGGCATAAAACTGGGGAATGAAATTAAGCAACCAAAACCACATATCTGATTATATTGTAATTTACCCTATGACATATACAGTTGTATTTTTTAGTTTTTGCAACATAATTGATTTTATGTTATTCATAGCAACGTGTTCAGATGGCAGAGACTGGTAACAATCAACAGTTTTAGCATTGTATTTTGTTTTAATTTTATTTGTTAAAATCCTATGAAATGAACATTCTGAAATATATATATGATGCAACTAAAAGATAAAAAAACGCGAAACATCAATGTGTACAATAAAAAATAAGTCATCATCTTTTGGCTGTGCTATATGTAAAGATGAAATATGATGACACAAGTGTGTTACAACTGTGCAGTCTACTTACCTTGACACGTTGTAAGATTGTAACATGTTCATTCAAACAGAGAGTACCAGCTCCGCCTATCATTATTCCACTGGTCAACCGCAGAAAGCACAGCTGTCAACTTATCTTTACTGTCATTGAGATGAAATATTTTGTAACAATACCATGTTTTGACTTAGATTTTAAAAAATGTTTCCGACACTAGTAGTTTTTTGGTCTAATGATAAGACACTTTGGAATTCATTTTACAAGGTTTACTAGGAAATTAATTAAACTGAACTGCAATAATAACAAAATATCAGAAAATGTATTGTTTGTTTTCATGTCTATTACTGATATCTGTTTAATAAAGTGAATTATGATACCTGTCTGGCTTAACTTTTGTCTTGAACTATCTGTCACTAGTGAAAGAATTCTATTGTTATGTCACCTACGTCCTCGTGTGAGCTAAATCCATCATCAGACACATGAAATGACTTCCAATAAACCACTTCATGGACTATCACGAAGCTTAGCCAGAAGCCTGGTATTAAGCCTCTTAAATTTGTTCACATGGTTCCGCTTGACCTAACAACATGGTCACAAGAGTTAAAATAGAAATGTCTTCACCAAAACCGCAAGGCTTAGTTCTTTGGCGTGAGTCATCGCCTAGTGGATTCGCTCAAATCTTGCCATTTGGCTCAATAATGGCCCCACCCGAGGTCACTTTTTTGACATAGACTTATTTAGGAACATTTTTTGACGTGTACATTGTCTATTGGAACTCTACCAACTTTGTTCAAATCATGCCAAGAGGTAATTTGTTTTCATAATATAGACTTGCATAGGAAAAATCGCCTTCACCGAAACCTAAAGGCAGCTTAGATATTTAGTAGGCAGCAATGTCTAGTGGACCTCGATCAAAGTTTGTTCAAATCATGCCCTAGGGGATCAAAATTGGCCACACCATGGGGATCACTCGGTGTAGGAAAACTTTTAAGATGTTCGAAACAACAAGGTCTAGAACTTAGATATTTCGTATGTAGCATTGTCTAGCGGTACTTCAAATCTAGCGCCTGGGGTCAAAATTTGCCCCAACCTGGGGCCAATTTTAACATTGACTTGTATAGGAAAATATTCCAAATTATCTTTCTACAAAACAACATTATGTAGAGCTTGGATATGTGGTATGTGACATGGCTAGTTGACCTTTAACAAGTGTGTTCAACTATGGCATTGGGGTCACTGGTTTTCATATAGACTAAAAGGAAAACCTCGTACGCCCGTGAGGACGTATTATAGGGAAAGCGGGCAGGTGACGTCTAACCGTGTCCTCTCTGTAAGTCAAAGAATTTTCATTTGATCGTCATAAAATATGTTAAACATGTTTGTGGGCATACTGTCTAGACAAAATTCGATAACCAGCCAAATCGCTCTTGGCACTTCTGGATTAAGTCCCTTAAATAATCCAAAATTAGCCTTGTCCGGTATAAGTAGAACAGTTTCATCTGTACTTCACCAAACTTGCTGAAAAAGTGTATGGCAATAGTGTCTAGACCAAGTATGATAACCAGGCAAGTCACCCTTGGCACTTCCGGGTTATGGCCTTTCAATTGTCCAAATTGGCCAAATGAGTATAGTCCGCACTCAACGTCGAACAGTTTTCATTAGATGATCACCAAACTTTAATATTTTTGGGCAAAATGCCTTGACCAAGTTCGGTAACCAGAAAAATCGCCAAAGGAACTTTTGATTGTGGTCCTTGAATTATCAACATTTGCTACACCCATCAGGTCCTTTATATAGGAAAATCTTTAATATCTGCAAATCCGCAATGTCTACAGCTTAGCTATTTCGTATGTAGCATTGTCTAGTAGTCATCTACCAAGTTTGCCCTAATCATACCCCTGGAGTAAAAATATACACGTCCTTGGGGTATTTTTTTGTATATAGAGTTGTAGGGTAAACCTAGCTTCTCCTATCTGTGAGTTACTATAGCAACCAGCGACTTATGTAGCAACCACTAACTTCCTTAGCAATAAATGACTTAGCAACCACCAATTTGGACTAGTGCCAAACGATTTTATTATCAGCCTCTTGCGTCCCTAATAGCCAGTTACCTCCTTAGCAACGAATGACTTCCTTTACAACCAGTGACTTTCTTAGCAACCATTTGGCATCCTTTTTCCACCAGTGACTTCCTTAACAATAGTTGACTTCTTTGGCAATTAGTGACCAGTGATTGCCAAAGCTGCTGACTGCCCCTAGCAGCTGCTGACTTTAAGCGACCAGTGACTTCTTCAACAACCAGTGACTTTACCTATCGACCAGGGGCTTTCATAGCAACTACTGGCTCCCTTTAGTAACAAGTTACTTCCTTAGTATGTGCATTCGAACTTATATTACTCAAGTGACGGATATATGGCCCTCTTGTACTTTACTAGCCCTGAAACCGATTTTGTTATCGTCTAATTGCTCGTTGACCATCGTCTGTCGTCTGTTTGTTTAGTATTTTCCTTGCCAACACTCTAGAGGTCACAGCTGACACTTGAATGTTTATCACAATGATATCTAGGTTAGAATCTTGGTTACATGAGGTTCGAAACTAGGTCAAACGGTTGAATTAAATTGAAACATTTTAAAGCTCTAGCGGGCACGTTTACTAGCCGATCATCATAAAATGTTCTCAATATGTTTGTCATAATGACTTCTTGGTCATGTTGGAATCTAAGTTCTAGGTCATATTGTCAAATCAAAGAAATTGTTTGTAAACACTCAAGATAACACACGTATTAACCATTCATCATGAACACGATAGTCTCAATAGTTTCTAGACCTAGTTTGAATCTGGGTCACCTGGGGTAAAAACTAGGTGAAATGGTCGAATAAAGCCTTGTAAACGGAAAGCCGCATTTATTTCTATTAACCAGTCATCAAGAAAATTGGTCATGATGTTTGTCTTTTGATTGCTAGGCCAAATTCGAATCTTGATGCCTGGGGTCAAAATTATGGTCAATCAAAGAAAAACCTTGTCAACATTCTAGAGACCACAATTCTTAGCCAATATTAATGAAAATTGGTTTAAATGTTTGCCTCGGTGCGTTCTAGGCCAGGTCGAATCTGGTCATCTGGGGTCAAAAATAAGGTCACCTAGTCGAATCAAAATAAAACCTTGCATTAATATACATCATGATATATTATATCATATAAATGACACCAAACATTAAAACAAAAAAATAAGTAATATGGTAATGATCTGGAAAAAAAAGACTCTTTTAATCTCTTAAACATGCTTTACATTGTAGCTGCATTTTTCGTTTCTAATTATGTATATTGATTTTGATTTGCAGTTATTTTTGCATCGTTTCCGTTATCAAGTCTTTGCGTGATTTTGACAATATGATCATAAGTTTACCAAGGAATTATCAGATGCTGATAAAACTTAAAAAGCAAGGCATGCATCAACACGATATTTGTAAAATAAGCACGTTATTTAAAAAAGAAAAAAAGAAAAAAGAAACATCATCAGTGGGATTCGAACTTTACCCGTTGTTTTGATAACAGAAACACAATTCACACAATTCAGTATAAAAACTGATTACACAGGGTAAAGTTTAGATTACTCTTTCTAATCTATACCTAAATTCTGTCAGAAAGGTGAAAATAGTAAGAAACTAAAAAGGAAAACTGCTCTATTTCTATTTATGTTTTAAAAAGCCTTAATACTTGTTAACTATGGTTACAAAAACTACAATAAAAAGGAATCTTATATGTTATTTGCGCTTTTTTGACGTGATGTATGTGGATATTTTACCCGCCTAACGGGTCGGGGTAAAAGTAATCGAGGCGTGTCATATAATAAGGTTATAAACATAGTAATATGATCCAGAACGCCGGGTTTGCGCGAGTGGTGCATCGGATGATACGAATGTGGAGCACGAGTATGATCCTACCGCGACGAGAGCAAAACCGGCTTCTGGATCACATTTATGTGATAATGATCCTTTTATTATGTACTTTGGGCATTTGTCCCCACTAGAACTCTTAATTTTAAATGACGGTTAAGCATAAAATAGAAGATAAACTTATAAGCGCATAATATGTGTTGTATGTGACGTCATTTATTTAATTCATACTAATTCATTTTAGCTCGATTGTGAAGAAAGCTTGTATCTTATCGAGCCACTCTCGAGTCCGCTTCTTCTTGCAAGACTTTTCTATGAACCAACGGGAAACACCTTTACCAAACAATTGCTACAATTGGTAGTGTGGTGTTACTGATTTCTACGTGTACTTAATTTGCTGCAATTATTTGCGGAAAATACATATTTATCAAAGTTAAGAGTACAGTAAATCCACATACATGTACGTCACGTAAAAACCCAACAAAAGCAAATAACAATATTATTGTCTCATTAGTGTACATACTATACGCATTTCAACAAATGAAAATACAGTGTATTAAAGACAAAACTAATGTGAACATGTATAATATCATATAAAATACAAGGTACACTGCCATTCACTTTAAGAATGTTGGATGTCCATAGAAGAATTGATTACGATTGTAATTACCCGACCATTCCTCATTCCTCTTTCCATTTTCATTGCTCCTTTTCCCAAAAGTCTTTTTATAACCACATACCCTATCAAAGTATGAGAGAATGCCAGAAACGGCTCAATAATACATTATACAATGCACAGGAGCGGTATGAAAATGAAATTGATGTTAAAAGTCACCAGTATAACGACCTATTGGCATGAAATACAACCAGAAACTTGAAAGTATTCTCTCTGGATATGCTGGAAATTTAAATACATATACCCAATCCGCAGTATTTTGCGCGTGATTTCGATAGAAATGGCCAATGTAAATTTATAGCATTTATCTTTTTTATACTTTATCGTTAATATTTTATTCATGTTCATGATCGAATTAACATTCAATGAGTGCACTTTTCGCGTGTGGTGAAGCCACGCAGAGGTAGAAACACCTGCACATTTAATTTAAACAATCATATTCAATAGTTTATACGACACGTTATTCTGTATTGTAATTATACGATGCTTAAAATTGCGCGGGACGTCGTCTGATTTATTTTCATCATGATGACGAAGTCACCGTTAATGTTTCACATGACGAAATGGCTAAAAGTGGGCTACTATGAGCTTATCTACTTTTATATTTTAGTGATCTTCTGACAAAAACATAAAAAGTTCAACTTGTAAAAACAATAAAGACAATTATTTTACGACATATACGTACTTTAGTTTGCGGCAAAACAATTGGGACTATCCAACATCATTAAATGAATTATAAAAATTTACAGTTGATCATATCATAGTCTTACTCATATACATGTACATGATATACATTTACCGGGTAGTATACATTTGTTAAAGTCATTCATTAAGTTCTCAAACAATATCTCACAGAAAACCATTCTTTTACATAATTAAAAGAAACATAAAAAGTTCAACTTGTAAAAACAATAAAGATAATTATTTTACGACATATACGTACTTTAGTTTGCGGCAAAACAATTGGGACTATCCAACATCATTAAATGAATTATAAAAATTTACAGTTGATCATATCATAGTTTTACTCATATACATGTACATGATATACATTTACCGGGTAGTATACATTTGTTAAAGTCATTCATTAAGTTCTCAAACAATATCTCACAGAAGACCATTCTTTTACATAATTAAAAGAAACTACGTATATAGAGTCACAATTACTTAAATATACCATATACAATTTACAATTACAATGTAAAACAAATTTGTTAAAGGTTAATATCCGACCATACAGTAACGTATATGGAAATCATACATAATGTACAATTAGGACTATGTAACGTCTGCTACTAGCAATCCAGTATTTACTTAAAAGCCCAAATGATAAAACACGTATCCAAAAATGGACTATTGCGCAATCATGAAACCCAAACCCTATTAGCACATATAATTAGATTGAAATGAACAGATTATAGCAGAAGCTATATTAAACAAATAAAAAGTACAAATCAGTGAAGATAATATATAGTCTACATTTCTTGCACACATAAAATTGACGTCAGGGTAAAATATCATTACAGGTTTAGATGCATAAATGAAATCGTTAAGGACAGTATCAGCTTGGCATGGTAAGAATCTGTGGATATTTTCATACTTATGACATTCTACTAAAATGTGTATTTTGTCTTCTTTAATATTAAAAATGAACACTTTACATCCTCTGGCTCAATTCATCACATCTACATGTCCACCTAACCTACACCAAATATTTCCTTAAATAATCTGTAAGTTCTTAGTTAATTAGGCAAGTGCATGAAATAACAACTATAGTGTTGATTACAATTAATCAAGCAATTTGTCAAAAATACGGCTGAATTTGGTGTGTATAATATACAACAATCAATAATAATGGCTCTATTGTGGTCAGTATCTATACAGGAGAAAGATAAACAACTGAAGCAACATGGGCAGCAACTGACCAAAACATAAAAAGTCATAGAGTTTTTTAAAGCATCATAAAGAACACTACATATAAATTATGTTCAAAATAACATTCATGTTGCAAGTACATGTAGTACTAAAATAAACACTTTACACTTCACGACCATTCTGTTTTCGCGCATATATACACACTGCTCTTTTTTCTCATTTTTACTTAGCACTTCACTGTTTAACAAACATTAAACCAAAGTTCATAGAGCATTATCTACCAGAATGGCTTACAAGGTTGTACAAGTTACAGAGTTATATAATTTCTGCTTAACAATATTACACCATGCATCATAATTTTACTTTATCTAAATTTTGTTGTTGCTGAAACCTTTGTTCTATCTTTACATTTAAAGCTTTTACCTCTCATACATTTACAATATATCAAGAAATCAATATGACAAAAATGAAATATCAACGTAAGCAGTCTAGTATATCCTATACATTTTGTCACAAGTTCTTAGTATCTTGTAACAGAACAATTACTAACTAAAGTATGATCATCATGAATAATAACACAATAATGTAATACAAATAAACCCTTAACAAATACAAACATTATGCCTTTTTTTAGTAACAGACAAGTGTTAGAACTTACTACAAAATTTGTAAAGCTTCACAAACTGGTTTGTGTTAAAATCAGCGACATCGTATTTGGCCATGCTGTATAAACTGTGACATAAACATCCGGAAATACTGTATATACTTGTAACAGTTAAATAATCATCTTAAAAACTTAAGATGTATTACCTCCTACTAAAATACTTTTGAAAAACAAAGAGACATTTAATGAATGCAAATGTCTAATGTAAATATAACAAAAACAAAACTACATGATTATCTCTGTATGCTGTAAGAAGTACATACAATTTTCATCTAAACTGACATAGAACTGTGTGATAGGAAACAGTTCTGACATGGCGACAGAGTCGCTGTCAGGCAAAATTTCTGGTATTTTAGAGTAATTTGGCTTGAAATGTTGACACTGATGCAGAAAACAACAACTAAATATACAGGATTGGTAAACTCAATTGTTCTTTTTTAAATAATGGTAAAAATTTGAAAATAATAAGTTATGTAATATGATTATGTAATATTGTATAAAGCGTTCCAGATATGAGTGATTTTTACATAGAAATACTGATACAAAATATTTTTGTAATGTGCACACGACTTATGAAGTAGGCACACAACCGGTTTACATCCCTATTACATTGATAGATATTTCTTTTTGAAATAATATCGACAGTTTTACACAATAACATTCATCAAATATAAATAGATAGATAGTTTTATTAATCTTGTTCATATAGGCCACCGGCCCAATATACATTTTGTTACAATCACATCTTAACAATATATATGTAGCACCACAATACATAATGCAAAAATGTTAAGTTTACCATAAATATATATACATGTATATATTCTAGGCTTTAGTATTTCTTATTTTCAGAATTTTGTATAAATATAATGATAACTGATACAATTTATCTTTATTCTCACTTGACAATATTGAAATAAATACGTCAATCGATGCACGGACATTAACAGTATTGAAGTATAAATGCCTTTCGAGCGCATACCTTTCACAAAAGAAAAAGGCATGATATTCATCTTCAATAAAATCTATGTTTTTCTTTTCTAGGCAGTAAGTACAAATTCGTTGCTCTCTGCTTGCTCTAACATGTCTGCCAGTTTCTATATTTAATTTGTGACTGGAACATCTAAATTGTGCTAAAGATTTTCTCAGATGAAAGGGAAAATCGTATTTAAGATAACTTTCTACGTTTAAAAGAGATTTATATTGTTTATAATAGTTACATCTGTTAGAATTGTCTATACTATCATGCCAGCCTTGTTTAAGACAATCTGAAAGTCTTTGTTTAAAAACATTTACAAAAACCCTTATATCACCTATGTCTTGAGAAATCCAAACAAAACCAAAACCATACCGAAATAGCATGTTACGAACTCCAGATGCCCATGTATGTCTGTTTAGGTCATCATATGATTTCAGCATTTTTGGATATCTATAATTTTCCATATGTAATATTTTACACCAATATTTGACAAATCTCGTATGATAATCCAAACAAAGTGGCAGACGACCACATTCGCCGAGAGCCATACCATTATTAGTTGTTAATTTAACTCCTAAGAAAGATTTACAAAAGGTCGTTTGACTTGACTCGATCACCGGAGAGTACTGATATCCCCAGAGCTCTGCTCCGTAGCACAATATTAATTTAACCATTGCATCAAAAATCTTAAAGATTTCCGTATAATTGAAATAACCAAAATTTCGTTGGTATGCCTGTATAGTTCTAATAGATTTTTTCGCCTGCGCAGCTAGCTTTGCTTTAGCACGTGACCATGAAGAAAGTTTAGGGGTAAACAGGAGACCCATATATTTATAAAAGGACGCTGTTTTTATAGGTGCTTCTCCATAATTCCAGCATTCAGCCTTACATACAAGAATTTAAACAGTTATGGGCACTCCCGTTATAATGATATAACTTCACATATTTAGTACTGAACAACAAATGTTTGTTTCATTTGTCATAGTTTCGCTGCGATATCTTTGAGTTCCCTTTCGTGCCATGAAATGTCACTGAAATTCTGAAGTATTATGTACAAATTTATCAAATCTTTTAACAAGGCTCAAAGTAGAAAACTCAGATGGAAAATCACGTTTACACATGGAATGAGAGTAAATAATTATGAATGCATGTCTTTCTATCCTTCAAATTGATTTTGTAATATTTATTCAGAATTGTCTACATTTAATGAAAAAATACACGAAAATGTCATTTCACATTTTTGTAGAATTGATTGAACAAAGTAAATACATGAGAAAAAAATCCATGCTTTGTCGTCTTTTTAAATTTCAGTAAGTCTATGAACGTATTACTCGAACTCAAATCGCAGGACAAATGAATCAGTGCATTCGATCATAGCTGAAAACGCCAGCAGCGGTCGACTCGAACGAAAATCCAGTAAAAGTATATCCATTGTGAATGATTGACCATTGTCTGTAAGTGTCAAACAACAGCCATTGACTGTACGTTGTACTAAGCAAGTATCATACACAATCCTTTGTACCATACTCAACCGGAGAGTAACGTGTTCTCGTTTTCACTGAAAATGTCTCAAAATGCTCTAATTGCTCGGGTTAAAATTGTTTTAAGTTTTAAAAAGTTCCAGGTATACATACTTTTTTCTCAATACATTTATTTATAAAAATGTATTCATGTGATGATGATGAAGATTTGTAAATGCAATGGCAACACATTTATACCTACGTTACTGTATCACTTTTTTCTATTGTGAAGCATAGTTAACTTTTATTCACTTGATTTTATCGAAGTCAAATTATTCCAAGATACAGATAGCACATGTATCTACTAAATGTTTGTGTAAATTTTTGAACCTTGTTTTCAAACGTCTTTCTTTAAAAGATAGCTCTATTCGGATCGTATCAGCAGCTGTTGCTGATTAAGCACAGTGGAAATCCAGTTATCAGCAGCCATCATGCCGGTTAACGAACTAGTAGTTAAAGTTTTCTATTTACAACATATTGCAATCCCATGATGTCTACTGAATTATCGACATCACACGCGGACAGTCTGCATTATAAAATGCCATCAATGAGATTTTTCACTGCATCATTGTTGACAGTTGTGAAGCTGCTACATTCGTGGATGGCTTTAACCAAAACATCAAGTGTTCCACCATCCATATCCCTTGTTCTCCATCTTCTGAGTATCTCATATATTCGAGAGGACGTACATGGTTTATCAAGACACACTTGTTCAATCTCTGCGTCATGAAAGCCCAACCTTCGAGCGAGGTACTCCCAGTTCATCCCTATGGCGGTTGAAAGCCTACTTAGTTCCTTTTCGTTAAGTTTTCTGTTTGGTATGTCACTACTAGTAAATTCATAACTATGCCACTTATCCAATGCCTTGCTAATAGGGTCAGAATGGGTAACGTGATCTGGACACCCTATTTTACAATTTTCCGGGCGAAGCACTTCATTCATTTCATACATCTTGAAACTGCCACTATAACCATGACTTTCATCATAACATCGCACCATTTTCGTATACAACTGTCCTTGATGTTTTCGAAATTTATGGAGTTCTTGTTCAATGACTTTCTCCACAAACCTGCGAAATGTATCACATACATCACTGGAAACATCTTCACCAGGACAAAGACTGACCACTAGCAACTCCAGTGTGTTATTCGTCATTTTCAACAAACCTGCATGACTACGTTTAATTTCGCACGTGGAGGCATTTTCGTAGATCAAAGATTTGCCTTGAAATTGAAGAACTGGCCATCGTCCAAGAATAGCTGCAGTGAGTCTGTTGTAAATTGTACAAACAACAGCGTCATATTCGAAAAGATATCCATAGGAGACCTTTGAGTACCGTTTGCCCCTCAGAAAATCCTCTAACACTCTGTCAGCAGATATTTCAAGAAGGCTCGGCACTATGTAAAATCCAAGTGGCACTGGTTTGGTAGATGGAATGTCATCTTCAAAAGCAAAAGCTTCTGCGATAATCCGGTGCCTCTGCAGGAAGAACAGTAATGTGTCTTCAAATTCCATGAATTCCATTTCGGGATCTGAGTTCCATAGCTCTCGAAGAAGATCTTTTTCCAATATTGCCTCTCTACAAAGCCTCTGCCAAGATTGTCTTAACTTCCATCGTACCTGACAGAATTTTTCCGCAGTGATTATGCATCTAAATGCATCAATGAGGAATTTGGGCTCTAGCACAATGTGATTGATGGCATCATTTTCGCTTTCGAAGTAAAAGAATGTGCCTTTCTCGTGATGGTACTGGAGAAATATCTTGAGCTGCTCTTCCGAATTTATTGGTATTTCGTTTTTGCAATCTATTTCCTTGACTTTTGCAAAACTTATGATTTTCATATGGCGATTTTGTTTCAGACTTCTTTCAAGTGGTATCCACTTAGCAGGAACAAACTGATCTTTCGACTGCTTTTCGTAACATTCGACAAGAGCACTCCGTATTTCGGTCAGGGTACAATCATTTGGATTTGTATTAGATACTGCAAAATGTTTGGCCTGTATGTGACTTACACAGTTCGTGTTATCAAATAACTGCCTGACTTCCTCAAATCTGAGATCAATATCAATGTTTTCTTCTAACCTATCAAGATGTGTACCTACCAAAAATATAGGTGGTTCAGTGCCCTGCTCATTTCCAACAAACGTATGCACTGAATTGACCCAAAACTTCAGATATTCTGCCATTGGTTTTTTCTTGACTTTGTTAGGGTGATCATCATCAGACACATCTGCATCAAGTCCCTTTGCGATATTGAAAACAAGAATGTAAAATGCCTGTTGTGCATGAAAATGCTGGTGAGTTGCATAATAAACAAACTGCCCGCCAAAATCCCAAATGTTGAATTCTAAATCTTTCTCATCCAGTGTATTTGTCGCTAAATCAGGGTATTTCATTTCTCTCTCAAACGCCAGAAGCGTTCTTATGTCACGTTTTGATATCGTCTCGCTACGATTGTCAAAACTTATTGCTGCTACGTGTTTACGAGCTGCGAGTTTATGAGACGTATTTGAGTCCATACCGAGGCCGTGGAGATCTGACTTTTGTGAAGGCTCATCACACAAACTTTTTTGAAGCTGTGCTGATCTTGCAACTGATACCAGCCGTTTAACACTTTCATCAGAAACATCGTCATAGTGCTTTATTACCCACCTATTGGATTCTGTTGATGAACCTTTATAAATGTGTACATCTATACCGTTTGTTGATTCAACGCCATCTACGGACTGTCCCGTTAAACGTCTGACCAAAGAACTTTTTCCCTGTCCGTAGCATCCAATCACCATTATTCTAATAGTTTTGTCCCTCTCTTTTCCTTCTTTAATTGCAGCTTCGTACAGCTCGATTGTCCTAGGATCATCATGCTGATTAAGACTTTCTAAAATTGAATCGTTGTGTTTGAAACAATTGGGTCATGACAGAGAACTGTTGAACACAAGTTCGTACAAACATGTTAAAAATTGGGTATACACAATTAATACACGATTTTTATTATTCTGTTTAAAAATGAAGTAGGTTTAGATGGGAAACACAATTCTGCTATAAAATTGATTCATATTATATTATGCATTATTTTATCAAAGTCAAGGAAACCATAAATGTCTTTCATTTTTATTTCTGCCTATCAGTAACAGTGTAAAACTGCCAACAAATGCGCCTTTCACGATTTTCTCTAAACTTCATCGTGTAATATTAATCAAAACGCTTGACCAACCAAGTAGTAGCATAAAAAGCCTATTTATAAAATCACAAATACTTGGGATATAAATGAAATAGTATGCCTGTTAAAATTGTGATAAGTCTTGATATGGATTGCGGAGAATGGCTTTCAAGATAATATAAATAGAGCTCAATTGGAATAAACAAGTGTATTTATGGTCAGTAACTTTGAAATGCCTTGAACGATCTGACTGCTTTAAGACAATTCCATAAATGGTTTATCAATGACTATGGTAACCGAGTTGTGTGATTATTGCACACAACATCTAAACAAATAATTGAAGTATTATTTGGTGTTTAACATTTCAATTGCAATAGATATAGAGTGCCCGGCTATTAACTTGGCTGAGATATGATTATGTAAATAGATACTGTGATTAAATGAAGTGCTGATAAACTGATCAATTATAAAGTTGCGGAATGAAGTGCCTGTCGCGATCTGACTGTATAACAAATTTTGCTCAGGTATTATTTTCGTAGACATTATAGTAGTGTTTGCTGATGATCCAATATAATCTCTCATGTTAAAGGACAACGTAAGTGGACGCTGCCAACATGCCGGCAATAATGTTCCACGATTGCTTAGGTAACGAATTACTTTTGTTAAAATCTAACACGTAAAAATCGTCAAAAGTGTGTATTTTGTCTTTAATGCCCTTGCAGAAAGTAAATGTAATAACAAGACGAAGACACTACCGGTATTGCTTGGATTCTGAAGACAGGAATATAGATTGATAGGTTTTATCATGCATTAACGCTTCAATATTTAATTTAAGTCTGATCAGGATATGTTGAAACACGCGGAAAATGGTACAACAATGAATGGGTAAATTAGATACTTTTTAATAATTTTCCATTAATTGTATATTTCAAATTTAAAGGTCCACTACTAAAGCGAAAATGAAGTGACGGTTATTTCAATGGCATGTACATTACCTTATGCAAGACACTAAATAATGAAGATTGGCAGGTTTAAATTTACAGAAAGTGTTCGAAACACGAAGAAAAGTATGTGTATTATGTTGAAATCTCAGTGAATCGACAAAATGACCACCCAGGTCTTTTTAACTTTCTTCATAATGCATAGAAAAATAATTGTACATGTATTGTGATTTGTTTAGAATCTCTTCATACCAACTTTCATTTTTTATTAAAAATAACTTATTTCTGTACTTTTTACAGTATATTTTAATTTTCAGTTTCGTTAGTATTGGACCTTTAAATAAATATATATTTATTTATCTATATAACCTTCCAACACAATTCGCTTTGACGTCGCGCAAATAAGTCCGGCACAAAAACGTCAACATATTTCCAAATGATGTTATAGTCCTTATATGATAACTTGATAGCGCGTCATAGGTCACAGGCAATTATTGTTTTTCCGCGATTTGTTAACTATTTATGTAATATTCTCAATAACAAGTACTGAGATAACCGTTATACCTGATTTACCTGTCAAGCTAAACAAGTGTATTTATGGTCAGTAACTTTGAAATGCCTTGAACGATCTGACTGCTTTAAGACAATTCCATAAATGGTTTATCAATGACTATGGTAACCGAGTTGTGTGATTATCATGGACAACTGTTTGTTTTCGTGTTTTTAGTTACCGGCAGAGCTGTTTTTCTAGCTTCGGCAAAATTTAGGTAAGATATTATTTTTAATTAACACATA
This sequence comes from Saxidomus purpurata, assembly GCA_022818135.1. NCBI lineage: Eukaryota > Metazoa > Mollusca > Bivalvia > Venerida > Veneridae > Saxidomus > Saxidomus purpurata. The sequence goes on from JAFMSR010000009.1 coordinate 5,807,331, forward strand.
AGAAATGATTAAATTGATATTACAAATATCACACAAATAATTTGCAAATTATTCAGCAAAAAACATCAGTAGCGAATCAGCCTAACACTTTTACGGTTCTAAAATCGAATATTACGTTAGACGCAATAAGCTCAAACATGAGCAGGCGGTACATTTTTCTTTACAATATAGTACTTCTGGGATTTTTTTAAATACTCTTCGTCATTTGGCTGCGTTTTTGGTACGTGGCATTCCCTGTTTGATATTATTTTTGTTTTCAAATTTCCAATGCCTCAATAACGAAAAATATATTATGTCATTTAATTAATAGGTCAATATCTTACTAATTTCGTACATTTTAAAGACTGTGAATCTTAACTTGAAGCGCACATTTTTCTATAACGGGACATTGATTCTCCACACGCTCCTTCAAGGATAACATAGAACGTTTCCAGGCAAGTTCACAAAATTTAAGCCTATGCTTAGAAGACAGAAGTCAGATTTTAAATTTGAAATTCATAAAGATACGTAGCATCTCCATGTTGATGTTTTCGTAACGTCATTTCAAAGGTCTTGTTTTATCTGATGGGTTTTTATGAAAAAGCAAGGGAGTTCTTGTGTACTAGATTTATTTATGAAAAAGTACCACACAGATAGAAATCAATGCGAGTTCATAAAATGATCAGTGGGCGGTGTTTATTTACAATATGAAATACAGGTAATGTATGAGATTGGATCAAACACGGACAATACTGTAACAACTTCCTTTCTTTCGAAAATTAAAATAGATATCAATAAATTGGCAGACTCATTCGCTGAGAGTTTATTTCCTGGTTATCTGATTTTCTCAGCTGTTATGCTCTAGGTTAGTATGTGTATAGGAGTTCAATAGAAGTTGTATTCTCACACTGTCACTGAGAAATATCATTTTGATTAAAGGTCCATTACTAACATCAAATCGAATTTCCTTTTTATCTGGAATCATAACGGCTGTCTTTTCAGAAGGAAAAATATGACATACTGCATCGAAGGTGACCATATTGTGTTGAAAATTTGAGTTTAACAAATTAATTAATAACACATATTTTGCCTTTTCAGAAACGAAAGTAGGTTTTCCAGTTTTCAAATATCTTTATAATTGTCCAGACGTCTCACAGAGACAGGCTGTAAATAGGTTGTACATAAATAAGCATGCCTATTTTGAAATATAATTGAAGAAATTTACTTCCAATGATGTGCAGAGTTTATCCCTGACTTTTTTCAACATTAAATAAAGCGATAGTAGGACAAAAAGACCTTCCAGGTCAATCTAAGGAAATACACACACATTCACTCGTTTTTTCTGCAGCAGTATTTCAAACTGGGAAATACTCCACGGCTATTGTAAAGTTTTAGAAGCCAGTTCCAAACTGTATTTCCCTGTTAAAATTACAGATTTAAAAGAAAATTCGATTTGGTGTTAGTAATGGACCTTTAATCATTTATTACTCAAATTTCGCATGCAATTGGCTCTCCCATGATAACACTTGTATTTAATCCCAAATGATTGTAATGAATCTGCTCATCATAATGTTCAATGTTAAATACTGTCAATATATTGATAATGCAATGTGTCATAAGCACCTAATAATCAATCTAGCGTCAATAAAAATAATGTGTTTATACGTCAGTCTTTGAGGCTGTTTAACACTACGACATATACTTGTTGTACATGTTGGGGATGCAGGGCTATGGGAAAAGGGTGGGTATGTTTTGACAGGTGACTGTTCGGCTTCTGTAGGGGATACAGTTGGATTCTTGGTTGTAGGTGTCTGGCCCTTCGGGTAATTTGTTTACCACGGGACTAGGCACATAATTACTGTGTTGGTGCTCTATGGGTATATGGCGTAATATTGTAATCTAGTTAATGAAAGGACTGTTCATCTGATTTGCGGAGGTGGCGCCTATTTATTCTGTATATAGCCCCATTTTCAGTTGCCAAGAGATATGATCTATCATGCTCCTTTTGTTAAACAAACATGGCTGGTAACCATTGTTTGCCTTGCCTTATCCTTACTGCCTCTCTAGTTTCTAAGGGTTTCAGGGGTTAAGTAGATTGGTTATAATAAAACGTTGAACTGCCTTGATCTTTGAATGGTCCATTTTTAAACCACTGGAGATGAGGAGTTGACTAAAGAATAGTATCTCGGATTTGCCTACTTTTGTTTTTGCCGGGATTTAGTTGTTGTGCCCATTTTTCGACATGTTATCACCAGTCGGTCGAGATTACTAGATATAGTATAGACAACAATATCATCAACAATTGTCCTAACGCCTCGGAGGTTTGCGTGGCACTGATATATTGCTGACTGGAAGGGCAAACGCAACAATCTGTTCTTTCTGTCGGAAGGGTTTATTGAACGTTCACAAATATGATGACTGTTCTGTCAATTTAAATGACCAATAGCCACTACGCGCGTTAAATAAAGTTTAATTTGAATAGTGGGGCCTTTTTATTGGATTTCTCAAATCTTTGGGGTGTAAACATATCCTAAGACATCCGTTGGCTTTCTCAACCTTGATTAGACTGTTAACCTAGTGTGTAACCTTTGTTATGACGTTTTTATTTCCATTAGTTCAAGCTCAGCCTTTAATTTATTTCTTATTGCAACTTTCGCATTACTCTGCTTGTATACGCCTGAAATAAGAGCCGCTCAGGTGCCTAGCATACTTCCTTTATCTGGTTATATGCAACACCTATTACTTAAGTTATCGCTTTGTACAAGGCTAGACCTGATGTTTAAATTTGGGATAAAGGTCATATATTAGCAAATACATGTAATCGGAATTATACACTGTGATTGGTGGGTTAAATTATGGCAACACAGTTTACTATTTAAACTGGCAACATTCACTGTCAATATAGCGAGATCCTCAAATCAAATGAACCTGTTAGTTATACAGCGTGTTTCTAAATTAACCTGCCATTGCCAAAGCCAATCTGAGCAGCCGACCCATACATAACAGTTTACTCACATTGATTAGTTGTATAGATGCTCAAACCAGTGATTTCATATTTCATTTAAAATTAACTGTTTTTCCTTTCCTAACAGGCATTTTGTTGTATTTATAGAGTCTCTTTTACTAGTTATTTTCTTGTCTCAAGTTTTTGGTCTATGTCTGTTCAGTCCAAAATTGCTAAGTTTATTCTGTACATCCTTGGAACAAAATAAAGTTTCACTTGTCAGCATACTTTACTGCCCTGTAGTCTGCAGAATGCAGTATGTCGCGTATGCATGAGACACACTCACAATTTATTTACAAATCGCCTATGTTGATAGGAAGGAAAATGGAAATGAATCCTGTGTCAGAGGGAAAATAAAAAATGGCAGAAAATAATAAACATAAAAAGTGATGTTCCGTGTATTTTAACATCTAATGACGGCAAAATGTAATATTACTAATTATTTGGTAAGATAACGGAGCAATATAATTGTGTAGTCAACGTAAACAGAGAAATTTCCGAACAATAATGAAAATCATTCAAATGTATATTTTTCTGATTGATGGCGCATTTAAAAAAGTTTGTATGAAAATATCACTTGTTCCTTTTTGCTACAAAAATATCACTCGTTTGTTTGACATGAATCATTTCTTTAGTTTGTACAAGAAACACCGACCAATGCATCTAGCAAAACTAAATTTTAGATAGCTTAAACCAGTTATAAAATGATGTTTTTTCATGGATATCAATATTCTGTATTGTAACAGAGACGTGTCATTTTACATACAAGGAATGGCATTTGTACATGTAACCAAACTAAGGAAATACAGATGCATGTATAGGCATGGTTCAAAAATAGAGAAACAATATTAAATGATAAGCAATAAGTTATTCCGTTTTATACGCTTAAATTATTTATGTTTTCTTTTAGTCTAACGCTTTGGTCCATTTTTTTTCTTACGTACGTTGCAGATTGCGATTGCGTGGTAAACTAACTAGTATTTGATAAAGCTTTGCAATGACGTGGCATAGATTAGAATTGTGGAATTGAAACTAACCTGACCAGTCTTTTCTCTTTGCAAAAGAAAATGTATAAACATTTATACTGTGGTCTGTATGCCAAATAAACTAAGATCAGTCAGATCAGTTCAACAGTTTCTACTAAAGAAACGTAATGAAGAAATAAATTTCGAAATGAGTATTGTTAATTTTCCTAGTAGTTTACACAATAATTCTAACAGAATTCATTATTTCATATTTCGGTAATTTACAAGCATTGTATATTTTCTGTGTATATTATAATTCTGATATTTGGTCCCTTTTTAAACTTATACAAACATTGTGAAAATTACACAGGTACATAAAAAATAAAATAACTTTAAATTTACCTAAACCTGAAGCATATGTACGTTTATAACGCCTCAACCCACCAGGAGTAAATTTGGCAGGCCTTTCTCCACCAGGTGTAACTATCTGAAACATATAACCTTATCGTCAAATAACCTCAGTTGCCTTTTAAAGTCTTAAGATATATTGTTTCAATCCCTAATCAGGCAGCAAGAGGCGTGTTAATTTATGTGGATATTATTAACACGGACATCGCAATTGTAAATTGTTTACAACTAATTTATAAATTGCCTTTTTGTATGACAAGGTGTTTATATGCATACCAAACTGGCAGTGGTTTTAAAAAACTAATTCAGTCAAAACATATACCAAAGAACCCTTTTTACAATATTTTGATTTTCTAACATTGTGTACGCAAATGGACACAGCACTACATTATTTTTGCTGTCTGCATTTAATATCCGGCTAAGATTTCTATTTCTTTTCACTTTTTACAGCATGACATTCAAGTAATAGAGAGCGTTGTGATAATGAAAATGTATGTTTACTACAATGAGCTTTATAAGCGATATCATAATGACTGGACTGTAACTATAATGTTTTAAAGCCACTTTAAATGTTATAAGCAAAAGAAAGCTACATTGAAACCAAAGTTTGTTGTAAAATATTCTCAAAACAGACAGTATAAAATGATAAACGTTCCGCTCCTGTTTCCAGAGAGAACATGTAAAAACACATCCAGAGTGACTCGCAGGCTTATCTATGATTTGAATCACTGACTATTTGTTTCAATTTGCATTCCATAAGAAGATTTCTACACTGATTTACTAATATTGATTAATATGATGTACATGATATAACGACAAACAGTGAAAAAAAAAGTGGACAGTTATATAATTTATTTTGTTTGATAGCTAGTGCGTAGTTATTTACATGATTGCATGCCATAATTCCAACTGTTTGATATCATAGGATGTTTATAAAAACAAATGCGCATTGTCATGTACTATATTCTGCATGACATGAAGGTATGGTCATTGTTGTGTCGCCCTTTCAGAGAAAAACTGCCGAATACAACAGTTGACGTTTCAATGATCATCGGCTAAAAGGTATCGTCAGCAGCAAACATTGTCTTAAAAAATATACAGAACTATGTTCATGGCAAAGCAGCATTTAATTGTAACTTATCAACATTGAATATGGTTGGACGCGTGCGCCATTTACTGCACGCGTGTCCGTATAAAATATGGTGTATTTATCGTAAATTAATGTACAGATTCCTTCTATATGTATACTGGTTATGGTCCTTTAATTCGAAGACCCTTTATTTCGGACACATGTTTAAAACGCTTGATTTTGTTATTGATTTCAATTGTTTGTTGTCAATCGGTCAGACGTTTGATTTTGACCAAGCCAACAACAACAGCTCAACGAAAATGCAAGGGTTTACCTTAGAAAAAGAGAAAACTCTCTGTCTACCAAACAATGTTGTTATATTTTCATCCTGCAGGGATTGTTATTCGTTCTAAACCCTCGGCCTCTGTCAAGATGAGGAGTATTTTATACCGTGTTGAAGGTTCTGTGTTCACTGGCATTCGGGTCCATGCTAGTTATCCCGTCCTATTGTATTGTGCGACCTCCAGCGCGATTAACCAGGTTGTGTTTAATTGTCGCTTAACATTTTCACTTGACGAATTGATACTGATGACTTTTCTACCCGAACGCCACTTTTCACAGAATGGTATTACAAAATTACATTACATGAGTACATATAATATAGCTCCGAAATTAATTCTTTCACCTCTTCGGTTACACTCTGCATCATCTGTACATCTGCCTAATAACAACAGTACTTTTTTAAGACATACACCATCTATCTGCCTTTCTCCTTTAAAGCTACATTCTGCACAGTCATTTTATATTCCACGTACTCATTTTAATTCACCAGCTGTTTTTCGTAATAATCTACGTATTCGTCTATCACCTTTAACTTCTACTATACTGAAGAAATATAAAATAAAACATACAAATTTTCCGCAGAGATGTAGAGGGTACCGTTCTATTAACAAGTGCAATGCTAAGAGGTGCGGTTGTTGCAATCATTTATCGCACAGGTCTACAATTACCTCAAATGTTAACGGCAGAACTTTTAATGTGGTACTTAACTCTGACCTTGATTGAAATACGTCCCACATGATTTATGTACTGACTTGAAACGCACCCAATTGTGGTATTCAGTATGTTGGGCAAACTGGGCGATCTTTAAAAATTCGTTTCCGCGAGAATTCTTACAAAATGCGAAGTCGGAACAAGTTCACTACATTTTTATATCAACACTTTCGTAAATCTGGCCATACAATTGATCAGGTAACCATTCAGCCAGTAGAGCAAATCGTCTATGATATAAATTGTACATCTAGTTTTAAAATCAAAGCCAGACATTTAGCAGAATTCAAATGGATTAAAAATTTACAGTCACCGTTTCCGTTGGGCTTAAATGATAATATTTATCAAGAAGGTAATATCTCTAAAAACCCTGATATCGATATATTTTCAATTTTAAATATTAGGAAACGTAAATCTAGGTCTCATGGAATTAGACGCAATGGTAATATTAAGCGCAAATCAAAAGTCAATATTTCTGTTGCAGACCACGATATAATTCTTTCAAACTCTGGTAGACATTCAATGCTTTCTCGTCTCACATCTTTATCTATTCAGTCTCTTAAAAAACTAGACGAGGAAGCGGACCAGTACGTTATTCAAACAGATCCGTTTTACACTGTGTCATATCTTATCCAAAATTACACACTACACGTTCTCCGTCCACACATTGACACTCAATCTGATCATGACAGACATTTTCTTAAAATTCATTTCATTAATAAAGGTATTGACTTCATCGATGTACCCAGTATATTTCGTGATAGACGTGTCATTGATTCTGTGCCTAAGTATTTCCGAAACTTCGAAGTTCCTATTATCTGTTATAAATATAAAACACCTGTTAGAAATGTTATATTCAATTACAATAAAATTGTTTCCGACCTAGATGTTCAAACAAATACCCCTTCTTACTGCGAATGTAAAAACTCGAAATTTTGCTATTCAGATGCCGGTCATGTCATCACTGGTAATTTTGATATTATTAAAGACAAGCGTATTCGTAATTTATTCTTTAAAGGACCAAAATACAGAATTCCTTCTACTATTGATTTTCATGCTTGTCGTGGTCATATTGCGGAATCCATCGAAACTTTTTGTGTTAAATGGTGTCGTCGTGAGAATGCCGATCCAAATGCATTAACGTCTTGGAAACGAAGTATTTTTAACATTGTCGATTCTCGTATAAAATTTTACCAAACAAATGAACACCTACTTCCATCAAAACCCAAGTTTACTTTAAGACATCTGAAAAAGGAAATCCTAGAATTTCATTCTAAGTATGTCTTAGTTCCAGCAGACAAGGCGGCCAACAATATTATCATCATTTGACGCCTACATTATATTAATGTTTTACAAAACGAACTAAATAGCACTAAAGCTTATATATTGAGTCCTTCCGTTGAACAAAATGTGGTCACTGATCACATCAGTGAAGTTTCTAATTTGAAAGTTCGTATAGATGATCAACATATTAAACTTCCTACTATGTACTGGATTCCTAAATTACATAAACAACCATATAAAGCTCGTTTCATCGCTAATTCAAGCTCTTGTACCACTAAAAATATTTCAAAACTATTAACATCTTGCCTAACTGCTATAAAAGCCCACGTGAAAAGATATTGTGATAAAGTATACGAAAACTCTGGTAAACATTTATTTTGGTCGATCAAAAATTCTGGCGAAATCCTGGATAAGTTTAAAGTTAATAATTACAAAGTAACTTCAGTCAGTACATACGATTTTTCTACTCTGTATACCACTTTACCACATAATTTGATAAATGACAAGCTAACTGCCCTAATTCAAAAGACTTTTGCCAGGGAAAATGTTACATTTTTCGCCTGCAATTTCGATAAAGCTTTTTTTACTAGCTGTATTGTTAAACATTATACTATGTGGACCTGTGACGAAGTTTGTAAGGCCCTTTCCTTTTTATTGAACAACATTTATATAAGGTTTGGGAATGCAGTTTTCAGACAAGTAATCGGTATTCCCATGGGAACAAATTGTGCACCCCTTGTCGCAGATTTGTTTTTATATTGTTATGAAAGAGACTTTATGTTGAGTCTTTCTCCAGATACGCAGGCAGACATTATCACTGCTTTTAATAATACATCACGCTATCTGGATGATATTCTTAATATGGATAACCCGTTTTTTGGTCAATTGGTGGACACTATTTATCCCCGGGAACTCCAGTTAATTAAAACTAACAATTTGGATACTGGTGCTTCATTTTTAGATTTACATCTCTCTATTTATAACAATATTATACACACCAAAATTTATGACAAGAGGGATGATTTTAATTTTAGTATTGTAAATTTCCCCCATTTGGATGGGGATGTACCTCATGCTACATTTTATGGGGTATACATTTCTCAGTTAATTCGGTTTGCCAGAGCGTGTAGTCATGTTGAGGATTTCAATGAACGTAATCAATATATTACAAATAAACTTCTTCAACAAGGCTACCGTTATTACAAATTGCGTAAATATTTTGCTAAATTTTACTATCGTAATTCTGATTTGGTTTTGAAATTCAATAGTAATCTAAAGACTCTTCTGCGAGAAGGTATTTCAAAACCCGATTTTTATGGGGATGTGGTTTACAAACTTCGTAAGATTTTGGGTCATGGCAATTTTCCAACTGTATTTGCTAAAATTATAAAACGTTTTGTTAAAAGAGGTTACGACCCAACTGTTTTGAGACACACCGCATGTTTGGTGTTCAACCCGTTTACAGTTGGACGCTATGCTTCCCTCTTTGATTGTGTCTCACGGAAGAGGGGGAGGACTCTGTGATGGGCAGTTTTTAAATCACACTGGGACGAAACTGCTTTGATTTCTGTCCTCTGGCCTGTTTCGTCGGGTCCTTAAGGGTGTTTCTCTTGGTGCTCTGCCTTCTGCAAAGGCATTGAGTACATACGTTTTTTGGTTCTCAAGGTTTGCTTTTTATATATTTATACACGAGCATTTTTGTGTTTTACATACCATGCCTTTTGTTTCCATTGCGTGTGTTAGAGATTCACCTAGCAGGGATTACTTTTATTTACACTGTCCTGTGACTTTGGAACATCGTGGGGGTAAGAGTGAGGTTGGGTGCGCACCATAAACCGGTTTAAGCTCCCCAGTGGTGTTTTTGCCACTGACCGTTCCAAGGCGGTGCCCCACTGTGTTCCTTTAATTGTTCGTTTTGTCCTCGTGTGTTTGCTTTGTATGCTAGTGTGTGTTGGTAGTGTATGTGTGTGTGTGTACATGATTGTGTGTGTTGTGTGTTTGTGTGTGTGTTGGTGGTGTGCACTTCTGGGTGCTGTGGGGCTCGTTTTGGGGAGGCTGCGTTTTTGGTACGTGGCATTCCCTGTTTGATATTATTTTTGTTTTTATCTTTTTCGTTCTTTCATCAACATTGATATCACAGTATTGGCTTTTAGAAGCAATAAAACCTAAAATGTTGATTTATCCCCCAGCCGAAGGCGAAGGGGATATTAGAAATGGTCTTCGTCCGTCCGTCCGTCCGTCCGTACGTCCGTCCCAATTTTGTCCGGAGCATAACTCCAAAAGTACTTGAGCGATTTTCTTCAAACTTCATACACTGACAGAGCACATTGGGAGGAAGTGCAGTGTGTAAGAACAATAACTCTACCTTGCCTACTTTTAGAGTTATTCCCCTTTTATCAGATTTACTTGAAAAACTTTGTCCGGAGCATAACTCCAAAAGTACTTGAGGGATTTTCTTCAAACTTAATACACTGACATAGCACATTGGTAGAAGGTGCAGTGTGCAAGAACAATAACTCTACCTTGCCTACTTTTAGAGTTATTCCCCTTTATCAGATTTACTTGTCCGAAGCATAACTCCAAAAGTACTTGTGGGATTTTCTTCAAACTTAATACACTGACATACCACATTAGTAGAAAGTGCAGTGTGCAAGAACAATAACTCTACCTTGCCTACTTTTAGAGTTATACCCCTTTATCAGATTTACTTTAAAAGTTTTGTCCAGAGCATAACTCCAAAAGTACTTGAGGGATTTACTTCAAACTTAATACACTGACATAGCACATTGGTAGGAAGTGCAGTGTGCAAGAACAATAACTCTACCTTGTCTACTTTTAGAGTTATTCCCCTTTATCAGATTTACTTGTCCGAAGCATAACTCCAAAAGTACTTGTGGGATTTTCTTCAAACTTAATACACTGACATAGCACATTGGTAGGAAGTGCAGTGTGCAAGAACAATAACTCTACCTTGCCTACTTTTAGTCAAATAGAAAAATATCATACCTATACTGATAATGAACATTAATATAATTTTGCAAACCTTCTCTTCATTGCCTTATTCTTTTTCCACTTACTTGAAAACTGTACTCAGCATGACCATAACTATACGGCTTTTTAAGGATTTCCTCTCACCAAGTAAAATGTACGAAAGTACAACCTTCATGTAACTTCTTCCTGGCGGGGGGGTTAACCATGTGTAACATGGCTCTTGTTTATTTTGAGTCGGCAAGTTATATAATACTTGTTGTACTACCTTTTAGTGTATAATAAAAAGACAACAAATAAGAGGAGAATTTGTCCGAAGTTAGGGTACTCTCGATTGTTAAAATTACTTCCCTTAGTGACTCCATTGTCTGAGCTGTTTTGTGATCTCAATCCAGTTTTAAAATTTAACAAAAAAGCTGTTTAACAGACAACCCAACAATTAAACTAAGTACTTCATCATTTCACTAAAATCATAAACATCTAAACTCTTTCCTTTTCTGTTGATTTGTATGTGCTGTCATTGTAATATTACGATGTAGTCAAATAGGAAGTCGACAGAGGTGTGTGATATATCACGTGCATTGAAATGTGCCATTTGTATACGAAACCGATTCCTTTGACTGCGTTTTCAACTATGTACAGGTCCCTAAAGTAAATATATTGTTCCTGCTAAACTATGCTGTATTCTTTACAAGTAAATACAATGTAGATGTATCCATTTAAAAAAGAGATATCTTTAATGTAAGGATATCTTATCTTGATTTTTTTTCTAATATACTGTTATTTAATAACACTTTATACGCATTTCTCTTTTTCAACAGATTTATTCTTTATATTTTGTTTCCACTGTTATTTTGTTCTTTTGTTTTAGCTTTAAGTGTTTTTATACTGCCCTTTTCACTAAACGTTCATCATCCTGATGGATGTTCAAAACTTATGCCTTTGTTCAGATACCAACGTGAAGAAGGAAACACTCATTGCAGGGACAGTATTATTATATTGCGAACTCACTGAAACAGAGCTGGTGGTAAATTGATCCGAGTGTATAATGCATTTATATATGTTTAACTGAATATAAGGCATACTCACATAATCGTCATCTTCGCTTGTTGCGTCTGCAAAAGTAAGAGAGAAATGGCTATCAGTAAGGGGAAATTTTGTTAAATCAAAATCAATAAAGATAAATCATACATTATGCAGTCAGTAGTAGAGTACATTGTGCCTGGCAGTCAATGGATTGCAAATCTACACATTTCCTCATCATTTCTCATATTTTGATCAATTTGACAGTAAACTTTACGTGTGAAAGAATGGTAATGTAACATTGTACAAAATGTAGCTATCGAAATGGGCTGAGGTTGATAAGTAATTCAAAGAATGAACAACACGTTGTGTCTGCTTTTAACTTCTATTGCCATATCCCAACTCGTAATACATATACAAAACAAAAGAAGTGACGTACAATACGTCACGTAAAGTATGGCGTCAAAATAACGTCATAATCATATAACAAACAAATGAGCGCTATTTCCGACATTCTGGGGGCCGCGAAATGATAACTGTTTTTCGATATGTCTTGAAATATGAAACTCTAGAATAATAACTCATTACTTAAGAATCTTTATTTTATAAGCTGAAAGTATACGTTGAAACACTAAGTAAAGTCGACTTGAATGTTCATAACATTTTCACTGTAAGCCGTTCTATAAAATCTCGATCAGTAATGAATCACAAAGTCTCTAAGTTAAGAATATCAATCTTCGTCAGTTCACCACTTTTCTCGTGAATTTAAAATTATCATTCACTTAGTCTCTAAAGGGTACAGTTTCACAATTGGTCTAATTGAAATGCATCCATTAAATTTAACTTTAGCTGCACGGACAAGTCCATCTTTCCCATATATCAGTTCAAGACATTTCAGTTCACATCTAATCTCCAACGCGATCGAGGTGTATCTTCATGGAGCTGCACAACGTCGCCTATGGATATCGTCTACTGGTTGTTACCCATCACTCGGTGATACTCGCGCAACGCTGTCACATACTCGTGTCGCCCCCGCTCCCGGAAGTGATCGATAAGTTGCTTCTGGACCCTGGCTCGCCTAGTTATTGCTGTCTGTTGGGTCTGATACAGATTCGATTTGCATACTCTGGGTAGGTAAGCATCTGACTTGCCGACCGTATAACAAGTGAGCCGGCGTTAGAGGTACTGGATCTAAAACATCTGATGTCACGTAGGTAATTGGTCGATCGTTGAGTACAGCTTCTACTTCTGTGATTATCGTCTGGAGTTCTTCTAACGTAATGGGTTTCGGTCCAAGAATTTTCTATAATGTGTTCTTTGTAAGTCCAATCAGGCGCTCCCACCATCCACCGTACCATGGAGCTCTCGTCGGTATGAAATACCACTGCGTTCCATCCTGGCCGAGTTTTTTTTAGACTGGGATTCGAACAGCTGACGTAAATGCTTCAATGCAGCTTGGGAAGTTGTTGCATTATCAGATACCATTATACGGGGTACTGACTTCCTGCTGCAAAATCTTCTGAACGCTTGCAGGAAAGAATTTTCTGTAAGATTCGGGACTACTTCTAGGTGTAATGCTCGTGTAGAGGCGCACGTGAAAAGGCATATGTATGCTTTATTTTCATTCCCACGGTGGTCTTTAACGTGTAGTGCGCCAGTAAAATCAACTCCTGATACTGTAAATGGTGCGCTGTCTTCAGGGCAAAATTTTGGTAGGGGTGGTGGATCCGGGCTTTGGTATGGTTTTCCATTTACTCTTTCACATGTTACACATTTTCGTAGTTCTGCCTGTACACATCTGCGAATTGACGGAATCCAATATTTCCGACGTAAGTACGTTATTGTAGCATTTCTGGCGTTCATCGGCGTCTCGGACAAGTAAACGTGTGAAAATGTGTTTGTTAGGTAGTAAATATTGGAATTTTGTGTCATCTTCTAACGGTGCGTTCTGTATTCTTCCGCCGCAACGTAAATCTCCCCTGTCGTCGATGAAAAGCCTTAACTGATGTACTATGGGTAATTTCTTCTCACTTGATTTCAAATTAGACAACTCTCTTTGGTATGCTGTGCGTTAACAATTCTGTAGCCATATATATTCTGCCTCCTGTAATTTTTTAACAGTAAATGATTTTCTTAGTATTTTCTCTATGTTAGCTCTGCAGTTGTGTATGAACCTTAGTATGTACGCCGTAACACGAACTAACTTTCTTTAGCTACTATATTTGGCAATAGACATTATCTTGTGTATACCGTCTTGGAGTGTGTTGGATAGATGTCACAGCTCTTGTTCTGATTCTAAGGTATCATCGGTTATGGATGTCATGGTGATAGCTTGTGACTGCTTCCAAATAGGTCACTGATTTTGGTATGTTAACCAATCTGGACCATACATCCATAGTTTGTTATTTTTGTACTGGCTAGTTGTTATACCTCTTGTAAGAAGGTCGGCTGGATTGTGCTGAGTAGGACAATATTTCAACTTCCGGTTGAGTGTAATATTTCTTATCTCCGTAACTCTGTTATGGAAGAATCTGGGCATTGATCTTGAGGTATTCAACCAATGTAACACAATTTGGCTGTCAGACCAAAAGTTAACATCTTTCACTTCAATCGCTTGTAGAAGATGATTAGCTAGACGTGCACCTATAACTGCTGCCATAAGCTCTAACTGTGGTAAAGTTAATTTCTTCAATGGCGCGACGCGTGACTTGGCCATTACTAATGATGATTCATGTTTTCTGCAAAGGTAAGCTGATGCACCATAAGCATGGATACTTGCATCTACGAATACATGTTGTGTATTGTCGTCTGCTACTGAGTAGTTGTCGTCTACAACTGAGTATTTGTCGTCTGCAACTGAGTATTTGTCGTCTACAACGGATCTGTTGAACAGACGGCGTGGAATTCTTATATCTCTTACGTTGTTTATGTCACGTGCTAGACTGATCCATTTTTGTTGCATGTCGTCTGATAAGACTGTATCCCATGTGTAGTTTCCTTGCCATAGTTCTTGTAGAATAATTTTTGCACGTATTAATACTGGACTAAGTAAACCAAGTGGGTCATAGACTCTTGATGTGTACTGTAAAATAGCACGTTTTGTCACTTTTGGGGTTTCTGGAATGTCTCTATCTGGGTATGATATCTCGTCTGTGTCGGTGAACCAAAGCATGCCTAGAATCTTTGTGATTTTGCTGTTGTCAAGGACACCTTCTTCGGTAGCAACTAATTGCAGGCTTTTGCTGTTTGATGCCCATGGCCTCAAATTAAATCCTCCTTGCATCATCAGGTCTTTTGTTTTCCGGAAGTACTGCAAAACTTCGTCTTCTGTTTGAAAGCTGGATAATATGTTATCTACGTACAGGTCTCGCTATAGAATTCTGCTGACAGGACTACTGGCGTTGTTTTCTAGGTGCTTGAGTAAATTAGCATTGTGTATGAAAGGTGAGCACGTGGCACCGAAGAAAACTACTTTAAATCTGTATTTCGCTAATGAACTGTCTGGATTACTCGGATCGCTCAACCACAGAAATCTTGTTACGTCTCTATCTTCTTTATTAAGTTTAACATTTAGAAAAGCCTTCTCTATATCTGTTGAAACTGCATATTTCCCAAGTCGGAATCGAACCATGATATGTGACAAGTCATTTAATGCGGGTGGAGTAGAGTCAAGACAGTCGTTTAAGCTAGGAGACTGTGCTGATTCTCGGCAACTGCAATTATGACTATGCGTAAAGGTGTTGTGCTTGAATCTTTCTTGACTGCATGATGGGGTATATAATGTATTTGATTGGTTGATTTTGTTATTCTCTTTTCTTATTCTTTCCTAATCTTTTCTATGAAGTCTCTGTCATCTTGTTCGTCTATTATCTCTGCATACTTCTGTAAAATCTTTGGTTTTCTGCGAAGTCGTCTATTAAATGAGTCTGTTCTTCCCTTTGGTCACTTCGTAGTTTAGTGGGAGAGGGGCGTGGTCGTCTTTCCAGGGTAATATCCCTTCATATTTCCCGTCAATGAACTTGATAGCGTTCTTCTGATATGCTTGTAACGTATCTATATTTTCGTCTTCTTCAGCGTTGATTCCAATAGATTCTAATTTCCAAAATCTCTCTATGTCTGTAGTCATCACATTCAGGGCTAAACATGACTGCACCAATGCGCTGGAGATTTGAGCTGGACCTGACAATAGATATCCGATGCTTGCACTGACTGCTGTTGGACCGTTTCCTCGAATCGTCTGATTTCCTACGATGTTCCAATAATGGTCAGCTCCTACTAACAAGTATATTTCAAATTCGTCATCATCTATCACGGGATGCGCCAACTTCAAGCTTCTTAGATGTGGTAATGACATCACGTTCCACGAAATGTTACGTAATGGGACGGCAATTGTGGGAACGATCATCACTTGAAGAGGTATCTTGGCACTTGCATCGGTAAGTAGATATACAGTTGTATTTTCTAGATGTCGTAGTTTCTGCGACGAATCTCCAAATGCTGCCAAACTGATAGCAGTGATTCCATTGGGTTTTACATTCAGTCTTGCTGCTAGTTTCTCTGTTATAAATGAACGTTGAGACCCTTCGTCGAACAGAATGTTTGCTTGTGCGTATTGTTTGTCAGTACAGACTTGAGCAACGGCGGTTTTCAGGAGTACATCTGGTCGAAGTTCTACTGTAGTATCTAAAATTGATGCCTCCGGTTGAACCTGGGTTCCATTTGCTGTTAAAGTATGTGTTGGGTTGCTGTTACCATTGTTTATTCTCGAATCTTGCACACCTTCGCAAATACTGGTATAGTGTTTTCTTTAACATTTCAAACATCTGAAATTCGAGCGGCATTGGACGACTTGATACATATACAAAACAAAAGAAGTGACGTACAATACGTCACGTAAAGTATGGCGTCAAAATAACGTCATAACCATATAACAAACAAATCAGTGCTATTTCCGACAGTAGCATACATTCCTGAATATCGTATACCTATCTTAAAATCTTTATCCCGATTGGCCGATAACGAACACGTGCCGGGTCCGCAACAGTATGTGTAGACCTAAAAAACAGTGTGTAGACCTGCGCGGATTTCAATACGTCATTTTCTGTTATATTTTCGCACCTTGTCACTTTTTACGATATAATAAGTTTACGATATACATGTAATAAGTTTAGACTTATGCTTCGGTCAATTTATAGTTTTTCGGACCTGTGAAAAAAATATATTGACGTCGGACTTCGTCCTCGGTCAATATCATTTTTACCATGTCCGCAAAACTATATATTGGCCTCAACATTAGTCAGTAATTGTATAATGTAGTATATTCCTTGTAGTTGACACAATATCTCCGTTTCAAAGTGGTTCGTAGTTTCATACTGCAAGAATAAATTTTTTGTAATATACAGTTAAATATGATATATTTTATCTGTAGATTATCATTTAGACATTTGGTCCCTTATTTGCTTTACACTTTGATACAAACACTATAAAAACTTACAGAGATAATAAGTTTACCATTATTTACCTTGGAATGTACTAAGCAACGAAAATTCGTCATCAGATGAAGAGATCTGTAAAACATAACAAAACTAATATAAATTTTTAGTTACATCAACCGCTTCATATTCCATGTTAAATGGTTTCAACCTCTGATCAATGAGAAATAGGCGTCTTTGTTTGATAGTAAATTATTGATGCAATACCTCGGTACCAGTAAATGCAATTGCCGAGTCTTTCAGTGACAGGAAACAAGTTTTGTTAATGTGTTGTGCCCTGAGGTCTGCTTTAAAATCAAACTATTTTGTTTCTTAAAAACTTCATGTAATAAGAAATAGAGTGGATACGAATAGTTTTTCTTTAGACAAATTCGAACATGTATCTCCCTAATATAAAGTTCTTCGACTACAACTATTATGCAGAGAAAAACTGAACATATCTGAAAATATGCGCAGTGGTCTCTGACATTTAAGCTAATTACATAAATTTTACAGTACATATAGTTTGCACATATACTTATATATTACGTTAAGATTCTGTTTTCATTTGGTAACATCTTACTGGACTGTTAAATATTTTTCTAGAAACCTATTATTGTTCTTTTTATACATTCAGTTTCTTACCTACACATAAATAAAATAAAGTTGGTAAACTGATGCGCTGTTGGCACAAATAGGGCACCATACTTTATATTGTATAATTAAATAGTACTAATACCTTACATTAATAAAGTGTATTCTTCAATACAATCATAAACTTTACTGTGTGAACAACATAACTTAATGATTAATCCGTAAAGATCTGGAGTGATCGGCTTGAATTAGCACATCAATTCTAGCTTGTTTATCTTACTACGGTAAGTGATCAACATGATGTTTCTTAAATTGTACATCCATAATAAGATTTTTCCGCCCATTCCCGTCAACTGCAGATGATGAATTTTGTATATTAATATTAGCCGGAACATTTCAAATTTGTTTGAATTTGGTCCACAAATGTAGCTGATACAAGAACTTTTGTATGTATATAATTATTGCGCATATAAGTCAAAGTGCAGTTGACCTAACACAATTTCTTTTTCAATGGGCCTTGATGGCTCGGTGATATGGGTGTTCTATATTCGCCTCCGGAAACGAAGGTCCCAGTAGAACGTTTTAATCAATTTTAAGCCGGTGTATATGTAAGACCTATCAGCTATCAGTTTTTAACACTGTTTTAAAGAGGGCGAACAAATATCAGTTTTATGTTGTTTTCAATCAATTAAAGTAAAATAATGTAACATAATTATGTCCGAAAGGCCCTTCTCCCGTGACGCCGTGGTAGATTTTATGCGAACTTTTATAAAAAGGTTTCTTCCAAATTACGGCAATGCCAATATTCTCCGCATCGGCACATGTAGTTTTTGTTACGGCAATGAGTTACATGCATCATGCATTTACGAAATGTGAAATACATAAGACCTTCAACAGATTGTTTTAAGATTGTACAACGGTAAAACAGTAATAAGGATGAAAACAATCTGATAATTTTGTATGGGTTAAATTGTATGTGTTAATACCATTACTAAATGCTTATATACATGTAGGTCATTCACTCCTCATATTGATTTGAATTCGCCAGGAAAATACTTGCATGTTTATTGCCGAAATGCCAATGTTCAAAATTCTATTTAAGTCAGCCTAGCTTTCTGACATGAACGTATAAAAACGACTTTCGGCCGGTTTGTAATATTTGAAGGCAAAATACTCTGAAAGGCATACATGCAGTGAAATATATAGTACATTTGACTTAAGGAAAGTACTAGTAATGAAAACATTGTATAAGGTGAAATAATGTGATGGCGGTAGGTTTGATGTACTGCATCTAAGAGAATGTATACAATTACGTAAAATGACTCCAAATACGAATTCATTTTTCTTTGACATTTTTACATTACAGCGGTGTCTATGTATAATGCAATTACATCGGCTAAGATTGATTTCTTTGTAATAAAACATTAAAAAAGCAGCTCGAGTTGGAAGGACTTGAATTAAGTTAAGGGTACGAATCAAACTTCTAACTCCCTTAATTGATTGAAATTTGTTTTATTAAGAATTTACAAAGTAAATTGAAGGTAGGCACTTGGTCTCAATGTTGTATTGGTTACGCTGTTTTCGTAGTAATAGTAGTATAATGTGACTTAAAATAACCAGGCCACATTTCTGCAAATCGGCCACATTTTTGCTAATTTTTTCAACCGAAATAATGAGCGATACTTGGGATAGCGTAGGTAAAGGTCCCCCAGGTATGAATTAAAGGACATTAATTACATTATAGGTAAACTATTCTATACCGTATCGTTTTAAACCGTTCCATAGTTCTGTTTGGCATTAATTGTTTACTTTAAACCGATACGCGCTAGTAATTAATATCCTTTCATTGATACCTGTGGCGGGGGGGTTAACCAATAGCTGTCATACATTTTCACTACATTGTTAATTAGTTGCTCATCGTGAAAAATGAAACATGTAAAATGTAAAAAGTGCGGTTCTTTAATTAGACCAAGTGAATGTCATGGACATTACAGTAATTGTACAGGCAATAATGTAAGTTAAGATTAGCTAAAATTTGTAAAACTCCCTTATAGTCATGAATGGAATTAATTGTATCGGCATTTAAACAAAAACAACAACACAACTTACATTGTTAGATACTGTACATTATATGAACTGAGTAATGCGGTTTATGTCTACATATTTTAAGTTATTTTAAAAGATTTCATTTAAACCCGTTTTGAATTAATCTCAGGTTACATTTTCAAGTGAGTCTGGTGACAAAAGCCCACCAAAACGTCTTAAAACGTGTCATGTTGATGATGATGAGGAGGAGGAAGAGAAGGAGAGAGAGAACATGTTAGTAACTATCTTATTGTTCTTGTTGTTAATATCATTATCTTAACTGCTGTATTAGAAAGGTATTCTGTTGAAAATATATTAGTTATGCATATTATACTTATGTGGGTAATTGAAGGAATATAATACGAGCTTTGAAAACGGTTACTACCATACACAACACTTTAATTTTTTTTAATAAAATGAATCCAAAAGCATCTTTCATTTTACTCTATTTTTATTTCACAATAAAGCGTTTACTACTTGTGGTTATTAAACAATAATGAAATTACGTTTTCAATTTCAGTTGTAAAAACACAGTTCCAAATGAATGTAACATGATGTTTAAAATGGATACAGATTCCTGTTGCTTTGGTTTAGGTACACGCACTTTACAAGAAAGCATTAAACCTGAAATGCTATCCATCTTTAACAAAAACATTCTAGGTAATTGCAGAAATGATTTCGCGGGAGACAAATTTGATACCGTGTGTTCTCCGCGTGAGTGTTGCCAAACGCACAACAAACATGGCCTTAGAACACCTGGCCTAACGAAATTAGAATTTAGTGGCACACGCATTATAGGTCTCTCTTCCAAGTCATACATAGCAATAAACGATGAAGAAAATAAAAGTCAAATACAGTTTAAAGGGTGTAAATAATAAATTTGTTGAGCCGCCAGACTTGTTTAAACACGTAATCCTGTCACTGCTAACAACAAAGGAATTAAATCGTTCAACAGTGTTTACATATATTCAGCCTAAACTTGCGTTTAATTATTTTTATTGCAAAAGGTAGGTACGTCCAGACGGTGTCCATACAAAGCCTTTGGATATTGTTTTAAAACCGATTAATAGGCACAAACAATCCCAACAAGAAAAGGAAGACAATATTAACAATTATATTCACTTTTTGACTATGTAACAAATCCATATCATGTGTAAAAGAACCGTTTTTGAATGTACACTCAACCACTTTTCTAAGTATACACCTAAAAGAAATCTTGTAGTTTATTCAATTTTCAAGATATTTTGATGAATATTTTAAAGTCATAAGACCAAATATTAGTCTTTAACATTCCATCAGAGTTAAAAAGATAGGCACCAAACTCATTGGTCCGCGGCGCTGTAAACACAATAACCCCGATATTCAAAATTCACAAAAACGTTAAAATTACCACGCTGTCATCAATCTGCGTGTAACACAGACGACCATTTATGATTCACTAAAATAAAATAAGCAGACATGTGGCAATATTTGATCATTCAAATCCTTTTAGAAGATGTTCTTTGACAGATGTAAAGTGTAAAAAGAAATTTTTGGGACTTTTGTCTGATTCATATATCCACTTCATTTCGATCGGATGAAGATTTGATGGAAAATGAGCACCCTAACGTTTTTTCAACTCATGTGTGGCTTGAACGTAATCGCCTTTAATAATTGGTTTTTGGTACTTTTCATGAATCTCTAATGGTCAGTTTGTGGTGTGAAAACATCACTTTTGAGAAATACAGCACTGTATTGAACCAATTGATCCAATTGACGAGGTTTGTTGGATAAATGCATGGGAAAGGAAATTCTTATAAGGTTAGACAGATCAACTCCGTCAATTAATTTAGTGTTATTGAGAGGATATGTTTTATCAAAGCGGGATACATGTATTTGAAATTGGTACCAGAAACCGTTTTTTAACTGTTCTAGATTATTTAGTAGAAATTTAGGATTACCAAAATTTACAGTTTTGTGAATTTCACATTTAGGGGTGTGGTTATGTAAACTCTCCTAGATAATGAAATCACCAGTCATGCTCATCAACTTTATACCGAGTATTGAGAGAATAAATCCAATAACTTGTTGACAAATTTTCTTGACCGTATCTTTCAAAATGACTTTGATATGACACATAAGTGAGGTGTATACGTAGAGAAATTCTTGAGTGTATACCAGTGTACCCTGATTAAGAAAGTATCACATAATTCTGCTGTTATTTTTATACGCCTGTGCTTTTGTTTTTTTTTAGTAATTGTTTTCAATAGTTTGCAACCGTTCAATTATCATACTTAAATTCCATAGTGATCGTTTGTAACTAAAACGGTAGAAACAGGAAATGTGGAGAGAGAGAGAGAGAGAGAGAGAGAGAGAGAGAGAGAGAGAGAGAGAGAGAGAGAGAGACGCCGTAGAATTTTGCAATAATCATTAAGAGCTAATTTGTATACAATGTATATTATTTTATTTATTTATTCATTTACATGTATACATTACATTGCATGTAATGGTATGTTACCTGTATAGATTTATCTTTTCATAAATCATGTATACATATGAAATTGTCAATGTGAAATAAAACATTATGTTGTAATTTAATTATAGTTTGTTTTAGTCAATATGGAAGCCATTTAAAGTTATTTCTCGTTTTAACTTTCATCTGTTTAGCTCTATTACCCGGAATTCGAAGTTGATGATGATCAAACAGCTTGTACAAAGTCTACACTATCACTTATATTATCCGGCTGACTGTCTGCATCGGTCATTTCGCTGTCTGATTTTCTTTTCATTTGTACCTCAGCGTCAGTCTGTGTTTCGACTGTAAGTGTATCAGCACTTTGTTTTTCCGATAATAACTGGAATTTTTTGATTTGGAACCAACACGAATTCTCTGACGGACATCGTTTCAATGTTCCACTGGAATCCACTTTAACCCCTCTCTCACTATATCAGTCACTTGTTTAATCCTTCTTGATATTATATTCCTCTTTAGTTTCAATAACGTTTCTTGTCAGCAATATTATAAAGCGCAGTTCTGTATCTTTTTAATTCCGATAATTTTGATTTGGCAATGCTAAAACTGCCTTTGATAGCGTTATACATGATTTTACTAATAGCAGTTGATTGAGATTTTGTCATATGCTTCGCTATAACCCGTTTTTAATGATCACTCAGTTTAATGAAATAATGAAGAAATAATGCCTCCTATTTCAAGACATCTGTCATTCTAGAACGTACACAATGGTATCCTCTACCGAAAATAGATTCGTTCTCAATCGATATTTATCGTCACTGTGACTGTTTAAATCTACCAGTAAGTAACCCCAAGGTCGTGAAGTCGCCAACTGGTAGGCTGTCTCAAAAAACTTGCTTTTATGTCCATAAACTTGCCTGCCGGAGCACTGTATTTGTTGAACATCCCTGTGATTTTTTAAACAGAATGCAGTATCTAGTGTTAAGGGATACCGGTCTAGCTGACGGAGATTTCTGATACATGTTATGAGCTAAGTAAATGATAGCCATTTTGAAGTGGTGAGAATGAACTGTTTATAGTTTTTCAATGTTTCGTTTTAAATTTATTTCCGTCATTAAATCATCGAGAATGAGACACGTATGCCCTCGGTCTTTTGAAAGGAGGTCCAGTTCCTGCATGTCATCGAATATTGGTTGCCAGTGAGCTGCCGTGACAGTAAACAATTTCGCAACGAATGTAGTTTTTCCAACGTTTGACGGAGAAACAATTGTAATAGTACTCGGATTTTCAAAAGGAAGCAACGATTCATTATTATGCCAAGCCATTAGTAAACATACACATTCTTATATCAAAAAACTTGTTTCTCAGTTTGTCATGTACTTTAAAATTTTCAAATATTTCCAATAAGTACGCGCTTCGGTTATAGTAGTGTCAACGTTGGAGGAAAGTTGTTTGGGTCTAAGCCACTGTAGCTCGCTTAGCTGTATGGCTTTGATGGATTCCGTGTCATTAACGAATTTTCGTATATCCAGTTCTACAATTCCGTACCAGTTACACACTGTAACATATGTATCGTGATGAATGTCATACTGCTTAATAAACACACATGCCGTTTTGTTCTGCTGTACCTCCGCTTTATATTCTAAAATATCACTTTTATGAAGCTTTTCTTTATCTTAAATGATCATACCAAGAACAGAGGTAGAAACCAAAAATAGCAATACAATCCCAACCAGCTTTAAAACTTTTGAGTGACATTTGATGTTTTGTGTCTTTGTAATAACTCTGTTGTCTTCAATGAAAGAGTCGATGATAGTAGTTTCGTCCGTTTCCTCGCATATGACCTGACTATTACGGCTTGATGTAGCCATTTCTTTTCTTTTATGGCGTGAAAAGTACGCAACAAACTGTTCTGTCGAATACTCAATACACAATAAAAGATTTCACCATTTCTTTTCCATTACATACAAACTTCAAATCGGATGTAACAAAAGAAAAGTGAGCAAGTAAACTTTTATTATAGTAATTTGTTATTGTTATATAGATTGAAAGTTATTACATATGTACAATAAGCAAGCTAGTGGCATAGGTTTATGAAATAAATGATACACAACTCTGCAGTTACACATAATGATTTATTGTTTTCATTTTTTTTTCTTTCATTGGTACATGTACACGATTACGTCTCTGGCCTTTTTTTTTTCAAAGTACCCCACTCATTCAGTGTATATGATACATGTGATAGGCTTTGATAAAGGAGACGCACTATTCCTTGCTTAAATAAAGTAAGGTAGTTCATGTCTTGGTAAGGAGGTTCAAAGGCATACACTGCAAACCCTTTTGCGAAGTCTGACTGCGAAATTGGTTCCCCTCATCCATCTCCCGCTGCTTTCAAACAACCAGTGATATGCTTCAGCAGTATCAAAGCCATTAGAGGTATTGAATTTTAATCTGACGTTATTACCCAGTACGATATTACAAGAGGCAGAAGGAGAGAGATCTGTACAAATTTTGAATTTTGACAAAGAAAGCGAATTAAACAATAGACAGTTCAAATCGTATTTAGAGAAAAGACATATTAAATATTTCACGACTCAAAATGAAAATATCAAAGTTTCACTTGTCGAAAGAGTTATTCGTTCATATAGAAACGAAATGCACAAATTGTTCCAAAGTACAAGGAATTTCAGATATTTAGAACAGTTAGATGATCTAACAGATAGCTACAACTCCACTGCTCACAAGCTTGCCTAACAATATGTCTCCATCCGAAGAAGATGACGCCGTTGTTTGGAATGACATGTATAACAATTCCACAGGCAGCTACAAAACACCGCCGATATATAAAAACAAAACAGGCGACTTGGTTAGAGTCGCCTATAACAAATATTAAATCCTACTCAAACTGCAGTAGAAAAGTTATACTTACAGCAAATATTACCGATTGGGCAAATAACTGACACATCTCCAATACAATTTATTGTCAGCGGCCTGAATGGTATGGAGTACATAGACACGAAACGGAGCTTCATGAGCATAACGGCCAGGATTGTGCATCAAGATGGAAGGGCGTTGAAACTGCTGATTTAGTTGGTCCAGTGAATTTGTTAGCTGCCGCCCTCTTTGATCAAATTGACGTCACAATAGGGGGGGACATTCATAACGTCTTCAACCGGGAATTATGGGAACAAGGCTTATCTTCAAACTTTACTGAAATATGGAAACGATGCCAAAATCGTCTCAATTAACGTCTCACTGTTACAATAAGGATATGCCTGGGAAACTTGACGACAACGATTCAAAAACTGGCGATAACAAAGGTTTTAAATTCCAATAGGATTTATTTGCTGAGAGCAAGATAGTTCATTAAATGGCACCAATTAATCACGATCCCTTTCAGTTAGACAATCATATCCTTAATCGGACTGGGATGAGTATCAGATTTTACAGAGCTAAGCAAGAATCTTACCTGATGTCAGACGCTTTGAATCCAGTCTTTAAAATTATCATCGAAATGGTGTTGAACAAATGTAAAGTACAGGTAAATCCTGCTGTTGTGTTTGCACATAGTCAGCAGTTGGAAAAAACCAATGCCAATTACCCGTACGTGAAGACCGACGTTAGGTTAGTGGCAATTTCACAAGGACTGGTTAACTATGTTTGTTTTATTTCTCTTTAACATAGGTTGTCCTTATACCGTTAATTGGACCAAAAGAATTAGACGAATTCATAACATCTACACAGTAGAAAAAAGACTTCGGTAAGTTTTAAATGTCCACAGTTTACCTAGTTGCGAAATAATTTACAGTAAGTGTCAAATTTGAATTTGAATGTTGATCCTGAGGTGCGAGAAAATGGGCGAAAGTTAATTGCAGTCAACACGTTTCTGTACAGTGGTGCTAACGTATAACTTTGCACACGGAACGAACGATACACGCGCGATACACGCAAACGGAACGCACGATGCACGCACGATAAATGATGAATGCATCATGAATGATGAGTGATAAGAACGATACACGATTCCCGATGAACGGAACGAAAAACGATTATTCGATTAACTCGGACATTTTCGTTTGCTTATCAATAAATGTCCAATTACAATACAAGAGCTTAATCAAACCTCCTTAAAGTCCTAAATTATCGATAATTTGCAGTAAAACCAAACAGATCATAAGAAAAAATAGTAGCTGAATAGCGGCACACATACTGATTAAATCTTCAATTAAATGTTGTAAAGAATGTTAGGACGGAAAGGCCGATTCAACGTATAAGTTGTACAGTTACAGTGAGCACTTTACCGAAAGTCTAGACAGAAGCAATTTACAAATAAGTTAAATCCCATATTGTTTGCGTCGGTAGAATGATACATTCTTCTTTATATCTCGTGTAAATCTTGTACGATATGCAGAACGTCTACTTTCGGTTTCACCGAAAGTCAATATCTCTTCTTCCAAGAAATATCTCGTGAGAAAAAGAAAAAAATATGTAACAGAAAGATAGTTAAGATAATTGAAAGAATGATTTTTTCTTCTTAATCAATAGTTCTTACATAATTTAATCCGATCTTTAAACAATAATATAAATAAACGATGTGTTACACGATGCACGGATCTAAATGATGCACGATGAATACACGAACTTTGAACGCACGATGAATGCAAACGGAATGCACGATACACGCACGATACACGAAAAGTTTGCAAAGTTACACGTGAGCACCACTGTATAACGCCACTACACGAAAGACTATGACCATTTGTATTTTTGACAGTCAACATAATTATCTTTTCAACAAAACATTCATCGTGTTTAAGTAAATTCGTATGGCAATTATATTTATAACGATTACGAGGATTACCCTTATCAAGATGTAATTTAAATAAGGTACTGTACAATTATTTTATTATTTTTGCTCGGACTTTAACTGATTTTGTAAAACTATCGATGATTTCGTCGATTCGTCATATAATTTGTATCTACATAATAATTATTCAATAGTTTACCCTCTAAAGTAGTTGATGTTTCCAGTCCTGTAATATTTTCTAATCAATGTCCTTATACCTTGTCTACTGCACTTAAGATAATGCCGTTACAATAACAGTTTAGATATTGATGAAAAATTATGTCCTTTCAGTCGATGAAATATGATTAAATTTCGAATTTCAGATGTAAACTGTCTTTCACCTGTCCTGGAAGTTATTATTGCCCGTATTGCACTGACGAATGAAAAATAATACAATTTGAAGTCAGTACTTAATTTCTTTTTGCGGAGATGTACACGCTTAGTAAAACAGTTCACGAGTGAATAAAACATCGCATCGTATACCGTATAGGCCTTTCGTGCACCGGAAATCGGGTATCGTATATCATGTATAGTATATCGTGTATAAGTGTTTGGTATACATTGCACGATGAATGGTACGATTTGATACACGATATACGATTGACAAAATACACGATGAGCGCACGCACGATATACGCACGTTACACGCACGATAAACGCAAATTTTGACAACTGTTACGTTCCGACTACTGTAATAATAATAATGATAATAATAAATAAATACCTGCAGTTCTGGGATAATTCTGCAGTTCTGCTGTTTTCGCTAGGCTTTGCATATCCTCGTCTTAAATCAGGTTTTACCTGCTTGCCAGTATTGGTTACATAATTCCTCCCATGTTGGCTGTTCTGCGGACAGACATCCGTCGTGACCCATATGCTCTTTCTGAGAAGGGTGTTCTAATTGGCAACCGTGGCAGCTTTGACGTGGGTCTGCAAGCTCATTTATTTCGCGTATAACAGCATGTGCCAGCCATCGATATTACTTCTGTTGACTTTTCTGTAGCAGATGCAATGAGAGATTGATATCTTAGAAGATTTTCTTTCAACGCTGTAATCAGCAACAACGTAACAAACACACTGATGTTTACAGGTAAGATCCCTCTTCTTTTTAACGCATTTCGTGAGGTCGACATCAAAATGTCCTCTCTTGTAACTGTTACAGCACAGTAACTAAGTCGCCGATTTTTGCATCATTCACTTCAAACGGTATGTCTATAATTTTGGGAGATGTCTTTAATGAATGCATGCAAACGAGTTTTTCTATGACTGGCAACATTTTAATAATGTTCCCAACTCTTCCTCACCGAAACAAATAAACATGTCTCCTTCCATGCGCTCTTTTTCTAACGTCACTGAAAATGTTTTCAGCATACAATCGTATTCAAGAGAACTTTTAAAGTCCGAGGATAAAATCGAACTGTTCAGTGTCACATCATCATCATTTATCTCCATCTGTTTAAAAATCTTTACCCTGGCGAAGTCTTCGTTATATTCTGCAGAACGTTTTTAAGCCATTTTTTGTTGTTGTTGTTCTTCTCGTCTATGAATTCGCTGGAGAAATGACGGTAACACTAGTAGAAGTTAGCGGGCAATGTTATTTTAATCTCCACCTGTTCGTGATTCGGTAGTCTCCGGAGACCAATCAAGTACGGCTATAGAACGCTCGGGTGTCTCAGTATGCGATAAAACTCGTTCAATCCGCCAATTAACAGATTAATGCCAAACAGAATTATCGAACGGTTTAAAACGATACGGTATAGAATAGTTTACTTATATTGTAATTAATGTTCTTCCATACCTTGGGGACCTTTACCTACGCTATCCCCAGTATCGCTCATTAGTTTCAGATGTTGCCGATTTGCAGAAATGTGGCCTGGCTATTTTAAGTCACATTACACTACTAGTAACCGTGGAAGAATATCTGAATGCTTTGTATAGCTTGATGTCGCATGTCCTACAACCCGATAGCTGTGAATATGTTTCACTAATGAACATGTCTGGCGAAAAGTTCTATCATTTGTGATATCACAAGTTTCAGGGCCATTGATATAAATAAAGACTTAAAGTAGTTACTAAAACTATGAATTATCTCGAAAAGAAAAAAAATGTATACAAAACTTACCGGTTCGTCATCAGTGTCTGTAAAAACATAGAAGAAAACAACATTTAGCATCTTGAAGAATACTTCACATGTTTTAGACAAGTTCAATTATTGAATTCAACACAAATATTATTGCTGCACGATATAGGAGAATGCGTTGTTAGAAGTGCACGAGCCTTTCATAATAATATGATCGTAGACGAATAATGTCAATTGTATACCTATCAATATGCAATACTTTACCTTCGTTAAAGCAGCTCATTCACAATTTCCATTGAAACAATTTTTTTTTTAAAATGATACACATGTGTTTTAACATAAAATATAAAAGAAAGTTATTTCCATGCCCTTTTGGAGAATAACAACACATAATTATTTCCCAATGAACCGTTCTTGAGAATGTTTATAAACTTGCAGCTGCGTGAGCTCAATAAAAATATATGCTAAATATGTACTGGGCTTTACCATAAACAATTGAACATATATTATATGTCAATATATGACATTGTGTTGTAAGAAGTAATACTTCGTCAGCTTACTTTAATATAAGCAAGATTTTCAAATAGATAACATATCTTCGTCACTTTAATTAAATCTGTATGACGGCGGATAACTTCACAATAGCGCATATTAGTTATCTATGGCAAGTTTAGATGGCAAGTATTGAAATTCCCATTCGGAACTCGAATACACACTTAACTAGTGGACAAGATGGTCCTATATCACTCAACTGAGTCCATTGCTCTATATGGCGCCTTAGCTTGGTGACCTAGTTCTTGATCCCATGTAACATTCGACCTATTGTTAATTATGACAACTATTCTGACCAACTTTCATGAAGTTTGGATGGAAAATATACAATGTCAACAAGGAATTTTCGGCTTACCAAGATATTGACCCTATGTGACCCAATTTCAAACTGATCTTGAGTTGATCATGTCAAACATTCTGGCCAACTTTCATGAGAACTGGGTAGAAAATGTAGCTTCTAGAGCGTGAACAAGTTTGATCTATGGAAAGGCACAACCAATTATGCTATGAAGGACTTAAACTTCCCTCGGTCCCAAATAATATGAACAATGGATCTGGTTGTGTGACCAATCCGTCCCAGACCTTAACGACAATGCATAGTTATAAAAAATGTGTAATCAGTCTGTTTACGTAATAGCTGGGGAGAGTCCATCCACACCACGAAGGGAATCAAGTTATAGAAGAAATGCATGGCGAGTACATGTTGTCATGTACACGTAAAAGCTAAGTTAGTTTGGAGATACTGAAATTAAAAGTTTCCAAAAAATAATAAGACGAGGTATTGAAACGCTTTGTTCTCATTGAATACATGTTTTTAGATGTTGGAGTTAAATCGGAAAGGTGGAAAAATAACACTGGCCACCTTGATTTCTAAACAAATAACTTTAAAGTTAGCATTGTCTTACAGGTCGATATAAGCTCTTGAACTTATGTACCTTTATTCATTAACTCCAGTCGTTAGTGCAAGTTACTCCTATTTCAGATTTGCTATGCTATGCTAAAATATTTGTATCCGATTCATTTTATAATAAGAAATATTAACACCAAACACATCCAAACTCAACATCTTACAACCACGTGTTATTCCTTTTCGATCAACCCATAATAGGGCGATCATTGCAGGATATTGATTGGAAAGAGTTGTCCGACGTTCATATGGGAAATATAATACAGTCACTTTTCCGCTTTGAAACATCTGATATCATTGTTAAGAAATGTTGTCGGTAACATGGTCAAAACTTGGATTTTGTAAAGGGGAGTTAGGGGTGGGTGTGTAGGGGCAGTCTATATTTGCTATTAATATACATATTCTGAATTTTCTCAGTTGCGAAACAAATTCTTATAAAAACGCTCTCGAGACACACGCCAAAGGGAGTCAACCTCGGAAAGAGATAATGGAATTATTCTGTTTTGAGGACACTTTTGTCATGTCACTGGTTGGGATCGAAATCGGGACTTTCTGATCATGATACAAATGAGACCATCATTGCAGACGGTACATTCTTACTGACTTTCATGAATAAAAACGAAGTTGACCACATTGTTGCATGAACTGTAATCTACATTATCGACTATATTAGACAGAAAATTGCTCAGTTAAATTCTTCCTGACTTAAGCCTACATAAGTTATTCTAATGGATATGCGCAAGTGATAATAACGATCACACTCATTGATCAAGCAACTATGGTTTCATTTTAAACAAGTAAGACAATGCTAATGTATTAACCTATCATTGCCTTAACAGATGTCTCATTAAGGTATTTTGATGGTAGTATGCCACTTTCGACGTTTATTTGAGAGTATTATGATCATATAACACTAAATCATCTATTAACTAATTCGCATGATTATTATCATGAAGCTCGAATTTGTATAATACTACGTTTTGGCAAATGGCTTTAAATCAGAATCACAGATATAGGTATGTAATTTATATTTGCTGAATAAAAACAACAATATACTTAGTTCTTAAACAAGCAATGTTTCACTTTACACTAAAACTGATAGTTTACGACAAACCAATCTGTTACATCTTACATCAGCGTTAAATCTGAAGTCAGATTACTTTGAAATTTGTCACTCCTATATGATTCATTCCGTATATTTTGACATCTTATGACGGCAACATATAAGATTCTTCATATTTGTTTTTGGTGAGAGAATAATACGATATCATTTCTAGTCGACGTAAACAGAGAAATATCCGAAAAAAATATGAAAATCAATGAAACATATACTCTTCCGCTAGGTGGCGCATTTTAAAAGGTTTCCATTTAAATATAACTTGCCCATTTGTTCTACAAATGACAATGCCTCAGTTTATTGACATGCAGCAGTTCTTTAGTCTTCGTTCGATGTACAAGAGATACCGACCAATGCATCTTACATAACAAAATTTTAGATAGCTTAAACCAATCATTAACTGATGCTTTTTCCAATATCAATATTTTGCACCGCAAGTACCACCGAAACCACTAATATCTACACTCTTAGATGCTACACAATACCTCTTTTTCAGCCCTTTTGCTACGGTAACCTCGTCAATACTATATGGTCAACATACAAATGCGACATCATCTTCCACAATAGAGAGGTGTCATTTTTCATACAAGGAATGGCTTTTGTAACCAAACTCGCAAAATACAGATACAGGTATAATAGTTTACAAAATCTTCCGTGTAGAGTATTAATCTGATATTTCGTTCCTTACTTGTTCTAACCATAGATATATATATTATGAAAATTACAGAGAAAATAAAATGAATTATATTTACCTGACTTTATACCTATCGCCAAAGAATGTGTAACACTTGAAGGCTTCGTTTCACTAGGTGTAACTCTCTGTAAAATATACAGACTATTATCGTCAGATAACATCAGTTGCATAGACTTTGAGATAAATCAGTCCCTGCTAAACCTGTGTTAGATTATTTATATCAGTGATCAGGCAGCAAGAGCCGTCTCCGTCAACGAGGCCATTAATGACGCAATTTCCCAAAACAGCGAAATTGTAAATGATTCCCAGTAAAAACAAATGCTAACTTTGATATATAACTTCATTCACTTTAGAAGCAAAATGAGTCGACTTTAATAATAGGTTCTAAGAAATCAAGCAAAAGAATCTTTCATTATAACTACATTACCAAATGTTGCTGTTCTTTATGTTGTTCCGATGGGTCTGAGTTTGCCTCGTCATCCTTTAAGGCGTCAGTCGTTTTCGTGTCCATTTCGCTTAAACAAACACTTGTCACGTTGAATATTTCATGCACCGCTTCATCAGTTTCCTTGTTCACTTCTGTAAGACTAGCTTCTGGAGCCACTTTCTTCAATGTATCTATTTTGTCTTGTTTATTTCAATGTGACTCACTTTCTTGGTTAACCTAAACTTGGTAAAGACAAATATTCTGATTACATTTAATGGAGATCGGGAGATTCTAAATGACACACTCTTTGCTGCTGTTTCATAGTGAATATATAGAAAACTAGGTTTCCGGAGTGACTAAAAGGCTTTTCTATAATTTGACACAACTCCTTTGATTAAAGCTTACATTACCCATTCTCAAAGGTGAATTAGATTATATGATGACAGTCATTATACGTATGGCTCATAAATAAAATGAAAACAAATGCGTTCTTTTAAACCAGGTTTTTTTGGGGAAAACTTAACGTGATTATAAAGTTGTTTATACATAAATAGCACAGTCTCAAACCTAACCTATATTTCATAAAGGCAAACAGTCTGGTTATATGTTTAAAAAGTCCTGTAATGCAGACAGTTTGCCTCTACAAAACCCACGATGATTTTCTATGATTCAACATATTTATCTAGTCTTAAACCATAAAACCAACAATTTAATTTTAACTTAGTTTTAATCACGTAAAATTATATGATCGTCGTACATATTGTTAAGGAAATGAACTGACCAAAAGAGTGCTTAAGACTGTTATCCGAGGTAAAGGATATTTCCATTTGAACCAAATGCCTAATAATTAAAACTTTTTCTTGCATTCTGTCTTGCACTTTAAATGAGATTTATAAATTCAAAATTATCGAAATGATGCATTTTTATATATAAAAAAAGAAATTCAGACGTTGTTTTTGAGAAAGTGACGTCACAATGTTTATACAGTTACGTCACAAGCAATTCACGAGAGTCGTCTGACATAGGAGGGGTGCCAGACTGATTTTTTCTACATGGGTAAAATCACCGGAAATGCCGATCCGATATGCCAATAAAATGGTGGAATCCGCTGCTGATGAAGAAAATGTAAAGTTTAATCCAATCATATCATAGTGAATACCCCACGAAGGGTTATCAAATGGTAGCATAAATACTAAAAGAACCTTTCTATTCTAATGATTAGCACATACTTAAAGCAATTTTTCATTTTGATCCACGGGACAAAAACGGATGTAAACAATGTTATTTATTGTATAATTTTATATCATGAGTTTTTAAAAATCGTATTGTCCGTAACTTTATATAAATGTCATAAACGTTTACATCCATATACAAGCCGCGAATAATTTTCAAAGACAAAATAAATCTGATATTTGACGTTTACAACAGCAAGTTCGGTCAAATAAAAGGCAGATGTTTTACTTTGAATAACTTCATTCTTCGAAAATACCAATTGTTAGTAACAGCGTATTTTTATCATTTAACGATGACACTGGTTGATAGATCATAATTTTCAGGTAATCTAAGGACGAGTTCTGTCTTTAGTAGATCTACGTTGAATACTGTAAACACTTCTTTAGAAAAAGGTTAAACATAGAGTTTTCTTAAATCTGCCAATGGTTGTAACCTATTAATAATGTCATAACATCAACTCATTCGATATTTCTCCATCCTAACTTATTTTCCAACAACGAGACTACATGTATCTTTTGGAAGCACGTTGATATATACCGAGTTCTTGTAACATGGAGATTGTTAGATATATTGGCTTTAAAAAGAATTCATAGTTTATAACAGTTTTTAAAATGTTATATAAATAGAAGAGATTTTTGTATATTGATTATATAATGATCTTCCGATAACACTATGCAATGTATTTATGTAGTTATTGAAGTAAAACAATGGTTGATACTTCAGTCAATAACGTAGTAATCTTAAATTCTAAAATCAGTGGATCCCATTTTTCTTATTCGTCGTGTTCAGTTAGTCAACGGTAACAAATATTTCTTTCAAATTCAAACCTTGCTATCTCTGCTATCTTAAGCTTGTTTTGTTTTCTGTTTTGTTTCTGTTTGACTCTTATTCATTGTGAGCTGTCCAGGAAATGTGTCATCGCACACAAATAAATGTTGCATGTCAATCCTAGGAGGCATTGACTTACTAACATAATCATGGTCTGGTGATATTTTCAAGAAAACCGGTTGATAAGCTCACCTACCAGGGGGTATATTACTGTTTCTGTGGTAAGGTCGTCTGTAAACGAGTCAGTCAGTAGGTTTCGTGTCGGCTTAATATCTCTTGAACCCCTTGAGGTATTTTGAAGTGACTTTGGTCAAATGGTCTGCACATCAAATGCATGTGTGATTGGGCAGTCTTTCTGTGCTTTCAGCTCTTTAGTGTTATGCTATTATTCAAATTGTGCGACAGTTTTCATCCATTTATCAGGTGCGGTTACAGACTAAACATGGAAGGTTAAGCAAACCAATATAAAGTATGTACAAATTTAGTTTCTAGATTATTTTCCTTATCATAATTATAAGACGTTGTTATTATTTAAATGAATAAAAAGAGTTTTATGTATTTTTACGAGTTCTTTTAACTTAAACAATTAGAATAACGAGTGTATAAACTTCCGTCCAGTAAGAGATGTTCATTGTTTGAAACTGTTTTCTTTTAATTCGTTATATGAAACCACTTTGGACAAGGAAAACAGATCTTGAAAACATCTTCTTTAACGTTTAGTCCTCTTGGTTATGTCCTTAATATTTATTATGAAAATGTAATAAAAATGATGACCTCTTTTGCATAGTATGAAATAATAAGTCGATAACAACAATACCGATACACTGTACGTGGAAAAACGATATAACTATTAAATGTTGCTTATTCACTGCCCTTATATGAGTGCAATAATGTATCCTTGTAATCTTTATTATATACAACGTATGTGTATACTGTTATGGTGATCTGAGCGGTTGTCTAATGCTTCGTATTGAACTATGGACCGATTTAGTTTTAGAAGTCACAATATTTACAATGAAGATAGACGCATCCAAACTTTGTCAATGGACAGTTCCACACGCTCACAATCGTAAATAACGTATGCCCTTGACCTCGACCTCGGGAGTAGGTGAACGGGTGTTGTGCGTGACACACCCACGTAAGTTATATCAACATCGGTATTTATATGTCGAAGATACAGGCCGTAATACAATCTGCATGAAGTAGTATTTTAACCCTCAGTGTGACCGTGACCTTTGGAGTAGGTAACTAGTTGCTGTGCAATATACACCCGTGGGTATAGGTAACAATTGTGTGAAGTTACATCAAAATTGGTCCATGCGTGTGGAAGATGTGTCATTACTTTAACCATAGGATAGATGGCTGAACATTATGCTTTGTATACCCTGTGATATGGGTAATCATTGTAAGAAATTGTATAAAATTTGAACCATGCATGGATAGGTTACAGAACGGAAAATGAATATTATTCATAATATAGAAATGTATTATGCATATCAATATTGATACCTTATAGAAAAATGGCTGTGCCAAGAAATTCATATCTTTTAAAAGAGCATGAAAAAACCCCTTCCATACATTCACCTAAGATATGATGATTACTGTGTGCTAACATTTGTATTTGTTGTTACTGTATAAGTTTTGCAATAACTTTATTTCTGTACATTCTAAGTTGAAACCTTTGAGGAATATTTTGTTATAAACTTTCGGTTAGTTATCGTCATAACACTAAATAAAATATAGAATATGAGTTTGTGTAAAAGTAAGAAGTTTCAACATGTTGTTTGTCCTTTATTCAATTTAGGATGGCAGTGGTTTCCCCCTTCATCATTACTGTGAAACTAGACATGTGCGAGGCAATAACGTTTCAGGTCTTATATTTTATACTCAACTTCCTACCATACAGATTTGTGAGTAAACTACAAACTTTTATTAAATAACGTCACTTACTTTTGTTCAAGATGCATTCAATTGATTTTCATATCCGATCCTGTCTGGATGCAAACTACAATCATATATGACTAATGTCGACATTTTAGCAGCTCATTTGAATGTTTTCATCAAAATTATAAACAACAGTGACTCGATAAGTTACAAACTTTCTTCACAATCGAGCTAAAATAAATAGTGAATTCTCACTTCAAGTTGGTAAATAATTATGATATTTATACCTTTCATCTTAACATTCAGCGGTGAATAAAGATTCACACTTATGTTTTTAAAACTTAAGTACTCAGTTGTATGTATTTCCTGTAAATAATTACTAATATCCTATAAATAGAATGTAAACACAATATCTGGTCCGGTTCGATTTGCACTGTCAATGTTTATATAGCCTCTTGAACTTAGAGTGACTTAGAGTGACATCTATGAAAACACATACATACATGATAAAACATGTGCATTGTACAACATACACGATTTACAAAATAATTTGCATTTTAAAGATAAAGTCAATTTCTGAGTCGATCTTAGGCCATATTGTTTCTTATTGAAACTTCACTGTAAATTATGAATTTTTCAGAACTCCTGGAACAAAACTAAATATATCGTCCTTAATAGTAATACCTTAACTGCAAATTAAATGCATAATTTTTAAAAGAAAACATATGTTAATCTGCAAAGAAGAACACCACTAACGACACCTTCTCAAACAAACAAACAAACAAACAAACAAACAAACAAACAAACAAACAAACAAACAAACAAACAAACCAAGGCATACCTTCAGAATCATTGAATTGTCAAGTATATAGTTACTGCCTGATTGGAACTAAAGATTAATAATAATGTCAAAAGAACCAAGTTGAATAGCTTGCCTCTGCAGATGAGAAAGCTAAGCATGAGCTACTGACATAGAGTGAACACTATCAAAGCTAGTATAGTATATAATATTTTATGAGAATTATTAATTCATCTCTTACATTATTAAGTTGAACTCTTAAACAAAGAAATTGACTTCCGACGACCAGCCTAACATACGAGTATAGGCTGCTCGTCCGTTTACTGTCATGTACCTTTCCTAGTCCTTAGTTTACGACTTCCTGTGTTTGTTATAGCCCTAATATGGTTAGATATTTTAATGATCTTGATTATAATGATCTAGACTTACTATGTATAGAAGTGTTTGCTTGTTTCGGGTCGAGTCTTTATTTTACGGCTGTTATGCTCCTTAAAGGGGTAGACATACTTATGGTTCGCTTGGACGAACATCATGTTATAAGAGGTTCTTGTACCAACACACTGTATGGTTATAATTTTATTGGAAGTACTTGAATCACAACGGTTACCATATTTTGTACAAATACTGCATAGTAAAATATAATATGCATTTCTCTAAATAGTATTTATTTTTAGCTGTCCGCATGCAATTATGTCTGTCCTATCACACCAGTTTCCGAAGTTCACGTGATGCTTGCTTTTCTTAGTAGATGATATATGCTGGTTTTGTGGTCAGTGGGTCAAATGTCAAGGTCATAGTGACGCACACTTTGATCATTTCCGCTCATTGACTAAAGATCCAAATGACCTACAGTCTTCCAGCTTCAAAAGATGATGAAAGACTCTTACTTTTAAGCAGATGTTTCCTTTCAGTTGTGGAGTCTGTAGGTTCAAAGTGATCAGAGCTTTGAAAATAGATTCATCTTAGTAACGATCTTAGTTTTCATCGATCCTGCGGGTCATACAGTAATTGGTCTTATTGAGTGACTGATCTCTTGCCATTGTGGTATCTTCTTTACTTCGGCGTCTGTCCTAAACACATCATTAATTCTCACCTCTGACTATATAGTGAACAAATGTCCTTTCTTTAAATTTCAATTGTACGCGATTATAAAATGTATCAACAATAGGATAAGTGCTAAACACATTTTCATACCATGTTTTTTTTTTATTTATCTCTCTTTAATTCACTTCTTCTAAAACAGAGAATTCTAGACATTTATTTTCAAGGATGGTGCTCCTCAATCAATAATTCTAGACGTCTTGACACATATAGCTTATATAGGCACTCCTTTGAATTTGAAAAATATCTTGACTTTGTTAAAGAATAGAAATTAAGAATTGCTAATACAAAATTCAAAATTTCCTCACACGATCTGGCTTTGAAACTGTAAGATATTCTGATTTACCAAGAAATGATCGCATATGCGTTAACTGCAATATGAACATGACAGAAAATGAAAATATGCCCTAAATATACCAATTTAAGTAAAACATATTTAAAACGTTACTTCTTAACCTGGCAAAACATTTAAAAAATCATTTATTTGATGTCAACCAAATCAGAAAGTATAGTTAGTTGCATAACACATCACCATAAATATAGATTGCTTAATATAGTAGTCAAAGTCAAGCACTTTCAGGGTTAATACATCTGAAATGAAGTTCGAGAGCAATAAATCATAAGCTATTTTGAACAGTTAACAAAACACAGGGGTTTGTAGGAGTTTTCTTTTCAATATTGTGGGTTAGTCACGATTTTACTGTTGTCAAACGTGCAAAATTACAGATATTTTACTCACTGTCAGTACGTTTTTAGTTTTTTCTTTTATTTCATTTTGTTTTGAACATTAGTTTCAATAAGTTGATATTTGTGATGCAAAGGGACTGTATTTTAATTGCTTGACAAAGTAACAGCAAAATGGAACCGTTAAGTAAAGAATAGATGTTTACTAGGCGGTAAACAAGAGTTAAGCTCTTCTTGACAATTTCACTCATCAGTACAATTATTATTTACAGTATAGGATATTGATATGCATTTGTATCTCTATATCTATTAATACTGCTAAAGATCTATGATTGTGTGTAATTAGTCAAAAGTACAACATACCTTACTTTGCAATACAGATAAAACCAGATTTAGTTAAACTTTCAATCATAATGTACATAGTTTTGCTATGTCAGTGTTTATTCTTTTGTGTCAGACCTTGTCAGACTTTGTGAAATTTTCGGTGAATTAATTTGTATTTGTTTTAAACAATTGTCCCTTAGTTTTTGGTGTTCTATTCCCGATTGCGAAACTACTTTTTTCAACTACGATTTATTGCTCTCAAACTTCATTTCAGATGGATTAACCCTGAAAGTGCTTGGCTTTGACTTCTATATTAAGCTGTCTATATTTCTGGTGATGTGTTATGCAATGAATGAATCTTTGAGCAAATTAGCTGCACTGTGCTATGCATATATTTTTGTCACTTCAAGTATTAGGGTACTGTTAGAAACTATTTTCTGT
Organism: Saxidomus purpurata; assembly: GCA_022818135.1. Classification (NCBI taxonomy): domain Eukaryota; kingdom Metazoa; phylum Mollusca; class Bivalvia; order Venerida; family Veneridae; genus Saxidomus; species Saxidomus purpurata. The sequence goes on from JAFMSR010000009.1 coordinate 5,847,620, forward strand.
AAAAACCAAGTTGAAACATATATTTTATTTTGGTTAAATGCTTGCCTGTTTGTCTTCTATCTGTTTTTTCTCATCATTAATGAACTGATTATCTATCTCTTACTCTAAAAGTCCCCGTTATCACCGGAAATAACCATATATAGAAAAATGAATTAACACATATAATTAGTGGGAAACTGTGTATTAATTACCGGTAGTACGATATTGACGTATACATCCCACTCATAGTTTTGTCGCTTTCATAGCTTGTGTGCGATATCATTAATACTTTATATAGAGCATCTGCTCGTACTTTCTGTATTTAAAAAGCAACACTAGGTTTCGTTGTACAAATAACGGTCATTGTTACCGGTAAGACATCTCTAGTGGATACACACAAAGCTTCAAGTAGTTAAACATCCAAATTACTCATGGGAATTCTACCTTTTCAATTAAACTATCGGAAAGAACATTATGTCATGTAAATTTATTGGATCGTACATGATGGAACAAAACCCCAAACGAACAAAGAATTTTAATGTTTCATTTTCTAAAAGCGTACTAATATAGAAACCTTAATAAATAAGTTTCTTTCAATAATTTGCCGAATTTTTGTCTCTAAATTTATGTCGACAATGTTTAGACGAGTCATACGTATTTGTAAAAAAGAGTGTTTGATATATAGTCAAACATGTGGTATAGACCACATTCGAACAAGAAAACTGTGATACAAAAGTATCGCTGCGGGTCTTAAAACAGAGTCTTAACTTTATAAGTTATTGCCAAGTCCCAATAAGTTTATAAAACAAGAATATAAACTCCTGATTGTGGCAGTATTTATGTTCGATTGTTACACACAGTCATGCCTCTTGTTTTGTGTGTTTGACTTTCAATTATTACATTTAAACATTTTAGATACCAAATACGAACCTGCGTTTGTATGCTTTTTTTAAATTGTTATTAATATCTTATTAGAGTATATTTTTGAAACTATAGACTTCTTTTAGGGTAGGTTCAATCAAAGAACAAGGTCACATATTTTCAATTCTATTTTCTTCTGTTATTTTTTTCTTTTTCAGCTTTTAAATATGTATATCATGTAACATAATCCATGTTAAAAAGGGAGTTTCCAACATGTTCCAAAAGCGCCGATTTTAAGCTTCTTCCTACAGTAAAAATGCGAAATACCAACGTTTTGTCATAATATAACTACAGAAGCCAGAATAAATGTGTAACTTTGAAAAAAATCACAACGAATATCGGCATAATCACAGATTGGTATCAAACCTTCAGAACACTCTGAAATCCATTACACTGAAATTAATAGAATGTTCTAAAAGACAAAATGATAATAAATTAGATGCTAGTCGTATGGTATGTAATAGTGTAAAATATTGTGTTCAATGCATACATAGACAAGCAACATTTTACAGTGATAGTATACTAGCATTTTGTATGAAACATTTCATCAGCAAAAACTGCACACATATTTTATTTGTAGCCATAAAAACTGTAACAAAAGAGGGCCAAAATGACCCTATATCGTTCACGAGGCTACCATTGGCTACTGTCGAACTTCACGACTTTTGCTCCAGCGACTGTTTGGTTATTTTTGAGGTTTGAGTTGAATTAGGCAAAGAATATACTCCAAATGTTGATGTACAAACTGAATTTATCAAGATTTGGAAAAAACACTAACCATCTAAATTAGCTTAGAACACAATGAAGTAAAAGTTTATTTCTCATTCACTCGATCACATTTACAACACCTTTTATACCAGCTACGTCAATTATATACAACAGAACACCACCTGTTATACCAGTTACCTCAAGTATCTGCTTACTTTGCAGTTTTGTGTAAAAACAGAGTAACGTAAATACCCAAAATTTAATCATTCGACTGTTCACAGTTCGAGACTGCTTCAGTTTCTAAATAAAGAGGGTTTTCCACAAGCTGAAATACTTTTGACAAGAGATCAGATAGAGATTAGAGCAGGATTTATGCAAGTATGTTAACATTATCACGTGTGTGTCTGATCTCTGTGTGAGTTTGGCTTTGTTACATTTAATATTTAGGTTTGTTTCAAGCAAATAATTAATCAATACATTTACAAATATCAGAGAGAAATCAAATATGGATGCTATTAAAAACGAAGGAATTTAATTACTGAATAGAAGAAAATATATTTTTTAAATATAACCTTTTTGAATCTCCTTATGAAAATAAAAATGTCAAAATTATTTTACTTTTTAAATGATTGATGAATTAATAACTTATAGATAATTTCAGAAGTTAACTGTTCAAACACAAATACTGATGAATACGGAGGTGCACTGATTTCAAGTCAGCGACTATAACCGCCCAGCCACAGAGGGGGGTTTCAATTATTTCATTAAACGACATGTAGACGTAATGCCTTACTGGGTCTCTCGGACCATCTTAAATCCCTGCATATATAGTCAATATATTTTTCTATTATACAAATTATGATCTCGTAAAAGGTGTGAAAAATATAAATATTGAGTCCTTTATAGCTCAGTGGTTAGTGCACTGGACGCAAGAGCGGAAGGTCATGGCTTCGAACCCTGCCGGAAGCTGAACTCTCCACTTCTTTTCATTTCTCATCATTTCTCATCATCTTTCGAGAAAATATGCCTTGTCAAATTCAAAGTTTCTCCATTAGTACCGAGTACGTCTCTGCTAACTTGGGTCAAAGTCCAAAAGTAGGAACGCTGGTAAACGGAAATTCTAAGGGCATAAACTAGCGTGTATACAGTGAAATAGTAGCTTAGTAAAAGCCAAGTCATAGCTAAGTAAATTGTGAAAGAGTACCGTAGAGTACCATGGGAACCAACTGAACAAGAACATCCAAGTAACAATGCTTTATGTTCCCCGAAACATGCTTTGGACTAGCATTATGAATTGTAATAAAGGGAGGTTACTTTATATCAGATATGTTGGAGTTATTGTTGTTGGTCATTGTACTTCTTCTCAATGCCTTCTATATTTGTAAGCAGTCTGAATGAATTCTGTTCAGTACTTTAGAGTAATATTTCAGCCCAAAAATAGCTAAGGTAGATGTTCTTTGGCAAATTACTTTCTTTAAATGTCCTCTGTTAGTGTGTCCTGTCTTCACAAAATCACTTTCATTGTGTAAAGGATGGATAAATTGGCGGACTGACAAAGCGGTAAACATATGCTATATGGAGCATAAACAGAGTCACTGTCAGGTTGCACAGAAAGGATAAATTGTTTATTGACTTGTGACACTTTTTGTCACAAAGTTGTGTTGTTATTTTATATTTCTAGTACTGTCAGGTTTCAATTTAGCCCGAATATCACGTGCAAAATTCACGAACAAAAAATAAATGTCGACCGGAAAGGATGATCCTCTCATAGACAGTTACGTGTTCAAGATAATTTAAACGGGTGCTTAACTCTTACAACAACAGCAATGATGAAATTACATGTATATGTTGCATATAGTTCTTCACTAGTTTAATTAATGTTAATGACATAACACGCTCTGTTTATTTTCTTGTTATCAATTTCAACTGTTTGCTCGATATACTGTAATTGGTTTTCAGTATTGCAATATTTGTTTCATATCTGAAACCAAACAAACTTAAGGTTTGTTCTGTAGTTTAGTTTAGAAAGTCATAACAGTTTCATAGTTGGAACTTTAATTAGCTCTGGTAGTCCAAAACATGTATTGCTGTTTGAATGTTTGCATATCAATTGACCTGGCATATAACACTTATGTTTATATAATGTGTAAAAGATATGTTGTGCGGCATGGCAGAGATTGCCTTAAATAGATTTCAAAAGTCATGTAATTATAAATTGCAGCTGTGAGTTTACATAGTTTCCTGTTAAGGGGTTCCCACGTTTTCATTACAGAAAGTAGTGGTATCAATGCAGTGCAATGCTGCTTTCAAAGCATGCAATATTTATTCCTCACCTGAGCACAAATTGCTTAAACCAGTTATACATAGATTTGTTTTAAATGTGATCTCCTGACCTCCAATTTGGGCGAGGATACTTCTTTAAATATAATGTGTTTTACAGAATTGTGATCCAAAAGTCTAGAAACTGAATTTTGATTAGACAACTTTGCAGTTTATACCCAATAGTGATAAAAATTGGTTAAAGTGTTTGTTTTTATGATCTTTTGTATGTTAAATTTGAAACTTTGTCACATGAATATCACGCAAGTTGCAGATGTTCTTTGAGTAATATATGGCCATTTTTGTTTTATTGCATTTAGGCTTATAAAGCTAGTGGCAAAGTATTCCACTATTGTAACCAATGTAGATCATGATAAGTCAGCACATCGTTACAGTCTGATTGTCATTTAGAAATTCATTTTGATTAGAAAGTTTGTGTTAGTAATTTAGCTGGGAAAGGGTAAAAACTACTGCTGCCAAGAAATATGCTAGTTTGTCAGAAATGACTTTTATGCAGGTGTGCTCACAATGTTTGAAACATACGATGTAGCATGTTCTTTAAACAAATGATTGCATAGCTTCGTACATGTACATGTAAGTCTAAATGTAGATAAGATAATACTTTTGTCTACAAAATACAGTAGTATGGGTACCATATATTCAGCATGTCTATCCATCTGTCTGTATTCAGCTGATATGAAAATTCCCTCCTGGGCAAAAATCAAGATTTGAAAATTTAGAAAGATATCAGGGGATATCAAAAGTTCACAGGGACTACTACAAAAAATGGGGGGAACAATTCAATGTTCGATGTCATCTCCTAACATTCTAATACTGGAAGTGATATCATCATGTTATTGAGAAATGTATTATTGAATGTCAATTTTCCAAGAACTGTTGATCTTAATTTGTGTAACAAGTCTAAAAATAGAGCAAGGCTTAATGGTTGTGAAGTTATAGACATTAGGCAAAAAAAGAAAATGTGTCCAGAAAATGTCTCCAGTCTTCCAACCAACATTAACGTTTTACTTCCGATCTCAAACTTTTTTTTTATTAGTGAATTATCAAAAAGACTATTTTTGAAGTGTTTTATAGCAATATGGCAAAATAATAAACACATGTATATAAAAAAAACTGCTGACTCACCTTAATATTTTGGGCAAGAATATCTGAAACACACACATACTTTATTTGGCCTTAGAGAAGGATGGGGATTGTTTAAGAAAGCAATGTCTGAGCTTTATGCAAATGTGTAGTTTGTCTCTACAAAAATCACATATTTACATAATTATATTGACAGATTTTGATGATGAAGTTGGGTGTCCGGGGTTTGACCAGCTGCCATTCGGAGCTTGTGAAGATCCGGTCAGGTATACTTTCCTTACCTTGAAGCTTCTTAAGGATTTCATTCATGCCTCACATAATAACAGTATTAAATATCTGGTTCTAGTAGAGCTATAATGCCTCATGGTTACTTCCTTGCAATTGTGCTAGCTTGGTGACGTGATAGAATGCCAACTTAATGTACTAAAGGTCCAAAGTTCGAATCCTGTTTTGGGCAAAGGAGTTTTCATTGTAACCAAAAGCACACAATGTAAGTAACTTATGTGTTTATTGGCTATAGCATCCTATGGACGCCCCACAGACATTTATTTTCAAAGAATTTGAGGACAAGTTCTAGGAAGGAGGGTGTGTATTTAGTAGAGGTATAATGCAGCACTTTTACTTCCTTGCCATTGAGTTAGCTTTTCTGGCAAAATTTCAAAGTCAGCTTTACCTTCTAGATATCCCAAGTTTGAATCCTGCTTTGGATGAAGTATTTGTAGTATTTTTCATGGTTATATATTGACCACAGGCAGACCACAGAGATACACTGCTTGATCCGTTTAAATAGTTTGATATTATTCATTTCATTCAGTCTTGTACTAACAACTCACACACTACAACTTACAAGTTATTCCTGTATACAATGAACTCCATATATAGCGAAATTTCAGATAAAAGGAACATATTTTCTGTGCCTGATTTTGTTTCCTTCTTTATTAAATATAAAAATTAAAAATGTATGGATATAAAATACTTCAGGTATAAGGACTATATTTCCTGGAATTTGTTTCCTTTTTAAACACCCGAAGGGACATATTATTGGAACACATGTGGCAGGCGGGCATGCGGGCGGGCGGTATCCACTACACTTTGTCCGCTCTCTAAGTCATACAGTTTTCATCTGATCTTCAACCCAACTTGCTGTACATGTCTGTTGGCATAATATCTCAGTCAATTCCATAACCATCCAGATGGCCCAGGGCACTTTTGGATTATGGCCCTTGAATTATGCAAAATTGGCCAAATTAGCCTTGTCCACTCCCTAAGTCAAACAGTTTTCATCCGATCTTCACCAAACTTGATGAAAATATTTGTGGGCATATTATTTAGGCCAAGTTCGATAACTAGCCAAATTGCCTAAGGCACTTTTTGATTATGGCCCTTTAATTGTCGAAAAATGATGAAATTAGCCTTTTCAGCTCCTTAATTCAAAAAGGGTTTTCAAAACCTATGAACCCATTGAGTTATTCCTCTCTGACGGGCGTATTTTGTGACAGTTTGGCACTTTTGTTTATTAGATATAAAATGCTGTATGGATATAACATACTCAGGTACATGCACAGAGTTTATTGTATCCATGTATTACTAATACTTAACTAATCACAGTAAAAGGAAATACACAGAACCTCAGTCATGTTACAGTAATGAGAGACAATTTATTTCCTGTTCCTTGAACTTATACTGCACCTGGCCTAGTCTGTCTGAAGATATGATTGTAAAAAATCAGGTGTACTCGTAAGTAAAACATATTAATGTGGCTTATTTACAGAAAAGTGTTGTCAGGAATAGTTTCTTATTTTATGCAATGTCATTGAAAAAGATACAGTGCTATATTTAGATCTGTAACATGTAGTTTTGTTTGATGTAAAATTTGATTTTAGTTCTTACAAATACAGTAATACAAATACAGTAGACATCATTATCATTGGTAACACTGTTCCCATTATGATTTGATTACTTCACTATATTCTTTTACATGTATTATACAAAAAGAAATTATGTAACATTTAGTTTCTGACCTAAAGTTCCTGAAATCATTGTAGAAAGGTTTCCTTGACCTCATTTATAAATGGCTGAGTAACTTTGTTAATTGTAACCTTTGACATTTCAGTGACCTTGACCCACAGCAGGCTCCTCATTGGTCAGTTAGGATACAGATGACTGAAGATCCGCAATGTCTCCTAGGTAACGTACAGAATTCTGTACTCATCTGCTTAAACCTTATCCACATATATTGTTAAATGGACCATGAATTGTTCAGAGGAATGCTTACTGATACATTCCTGACTGAATAGCAGAGAGTGTAGATCATGATCAGACTGCAATGATTGTACAGCCGATCATAATCTGCACTGGTCACAAAAGAAATAACATTTGCCACCAGCATGATAAGGATTGATGATTCAATACAGTGCAGTTTAAAATTAAAACATTTCTGCTCAATAAACAATTTATGCTTTTATGCTTAAGTGACGGATCACTGTGGTTTTGATTGTTTTGTAAAGTTTTAAAAATTTTGATGATTTTGAAAATTAGCTTATATTCAACCTTTAACATAATTAACGAATCATATTTAATTTTATGGTATAAGTTTGCTTGACTGAGTTGAAAAAGTTAATCAGTTTGAAGCCTGATTTGCTGTATTTCAGGCAAACGAAATGTAATCAGATGTGAGTATATTTAAATCATTTAATACTTTTCTTCTACACCAATATCTCCCTTTCAGGAGAGTATCTGATAAATTTTTTGGCACTCTGCCATAGAAAAGAAACCTTGGATCAGCTGGTTAAAGGCTTTGGCACAGAAATGAGAGAAAGTGGTAAGACTATGTGTGTTTATGATTTCTTATGTTTGTTTCTTAAATCTCAGAAGTTTGTTTATATTGTTTCTAAAATCTCAGGAGATTTTTATATCTGGGAAGACCGGAGACTTATTTTCCAGTAATTAAGAATAAAAAATGTAGTAAAGATGTAAAAAAACAGGCCACCGAAAGTCACAATGCTCCAATACACGGAGAACTCCTGGACCAAATCATACAGGTACAGCTTAACCTTTGAATTCACACTATCTGGTCCTGTAAGATAAAACCTTTGAATTCACACTATCTGGTCCTGTAAGATAAAACCTTTGAATTCACACTATCTGGTCCTGTAAGATAAAACCTTTGAATTCACACTATCTGGTCCTGTAGGATAAAACCTTTGAATTCACACTTGAATTCACACTATCTGGTCCTGTAAGATAAAACCTTTGAATTCACACTATCTGGTCCTGTAAGATAAAACCTTTGAATTCACACTATCTGGTCCTGTAAGATAAAACCTTTGAATTCACACTATCTGGTCCTGTAGGATAAAACCTTTGAATTCACACTATCTGGTCCTGTAAGATAAAACCTTTGAATTCACACTATCTGGTCCTGTAAGATAAAACCTTTGAATTCACACTATCTGGTCCTGTAAGATAAAACCTTTGAATTCACACTATCTGGTCCTGTAGGATAAAACCTTTGAATTCACACTATCTGGTCCTGTAAGATAAAACCTTTGAATTCACACTATCTGGTCCTGTAAGATAAAACCTTTGAATTCACACTATCTGGTCCTGTAGGATAAAACCTTTGAATTCACACTATCTGGTCCTCTAAAAATAAATAAGGGACGTTTCTATAAAATGATAGATATGTGTAAATCTGGCAACAGTTTTAGTCAACTTTGAAACAGGCATTTAATACTGCAAAATAATTATATGTACATATTAACTCTATTACAATTTTTGTTAGTCATATATATACATGTATGTATGCAGCAAACAAGTATATGTAGAAACTCTTGTGTTACAGTTTTTGTTCCCTGATGCAGCCAAGCCCATGTCTGTAGATAAAGCAGATTCAGAGTCTGATGAAGGAGGCACATCACAAGAAACATCTCAAACTGTTAAGGTAACACTTTCTTAATCAGACTTTTTAAGTTAACATTATATGTAAGGTAACACTTTCTTAATCAGACTTTTTAAGTTAACATTATATGTAAGGTAACACTTTCTTAATCAGACTTTTAAGTTAACATTATATGTAAGGTAACACTTTCTTAATCAGACTTTTAAGTTAACATTATATGTAAGGTAACACTTTCTTAATCAGACTTTTAAGTTAACATTATATGTAAGGTAACACTTTCTTTATCAGACTTTTAAGTTAACATTATATGTAAGGTAACACTTTCTTAATCAGACTTTTAAGTTAACATTATATGTAAGGTAACACTTTCTTAATCAGACTTTTAAGTTAACATTATATGTAAGGTAACACTTTCTTAATCAGACTTTTAAGTTAACATTATATGTAAGGTAACACTTTCTTAATCAGACTTTTAAGTTAACATTATATGTAAGGTAACACTTTCTTAATCAGACTTTTAAGTTAACATTATATGTCGTTGTATGATATTGAACTATAAGGTAGAAATGTGTTTTTTTTTCTGGTATTGGCCTTAAGTTAACACTGTGTTGCTTTTTGGTCAATTATTGTGATCACCTGGTCTGGCCTATTGTCTGGCCTCACTTAACCTTGTGTATGCAATAGAGGCTGCTCTTTTCATTGAATCTTCATGAAACTTGGTCAGTATGATTGCCTTAATGAATTATAGGTCACATTCAAATATGGCTCATCTGGGATAAAAAACTAGGTCATGGGGTCAAATCATAGAAAAACAGTTTGCAATATAGGTTGCATTTTTGATTGGATCTTCATGAAACAGTCAGTATGGCTGCATTGATGAAATTTTGGTCGTGTTGGAATAATGATCATCTTGGGTCAAAAACTAGGTCATCATGTCAAATCATAGAAAAACATCATGTTTTCAAAATAGGTTGCATTTTTCATTGGATCCTCATGAAACTTTGTAGGTAGATTGTTTTGATGAAATCTAGGTTGAGTTTGAATATGGATTATCTGGGGTCAAAAACTAGGTCATGTTGTCAAAATCATAGAAAACCCTTGTGTATGCAATAGAGGTTGACTTTTTTATTTGATCTTTTAGAAACTTGGTCAGTTTGGTTGTCTTAATAAAATCTAGGTCGGGTTTATATATAAATCATCTGGGGTCAAAAACTAGGCCACCCAGAAAAACAATGTTTGTGCAATATAGGTTGCTTTTTTGTTTAATCTTCATGAAACTTGGTCATTTAGGTGGATAATCAGAGTTTAAAACTAAGTTTCCTGGTTAAAAACCTTACGGTTGCCATACAGGTGACATTTTTAATGCAATCATCATGCAAATTGGTCAGAAGGTTTGTCTGGTCAATATCAAACAGAATATCTGTGTTTATGTATATAGTTTAGGGTTAAAGTAGGTCTCAGGTGAGCGATATAGGGACACCATGGTCCTCTTTCCTGGTATTGGGCTTTAAGTTAACACTGTGTGTTGTTTTCTGATATTGAACTTGAAGTTAACATTCTATGTTATTTCTTGTATTGAGTTTTTAAGTTGACACTATTGTTCTGTGGTGTAAACATTAACACTGTGTATCTTTTCCTGGTATTTTTAACATTTATGTTGTAATGAGTGCATTACTGAAGAATATGTCACTATCTACCATATATGACGGCTTCATGAAATTGCTGTGCTCAGTTCAAATTGTAAGACTTTTTTTTTGTAGGAACTTCCCAAACAATTGAAATCAGCCCCAGTGGACGGACTGTTATATAAACTGTCTGTCTGTCTGTGTGTATTGAATCATAACCAGGGTGGTCTTTTTGCTGTGGCACAAATATGGCAGGAGTTTGTTCTGGAGATGAGATTCAGATGGGATAATAACTTCTTTATCGAAGGGTATAGTATGCTTATTTTTCTATTGTGTTAGATGTATACTGCTATTCATTTGAACTATGTCATGTTCAAAGAATTCTGCTAAACAAAGGTGTCTCCAAGTATTTTGCTGCAAGTTTACATGTTGTTGCAATTGTACTGCAAGGTTACTTTTTTAAATATGAGAGTCCTTGTATGTTTTAAGTAAAGACTTCACTGACATGTGTCTATATATTCATTAACTTTCTATTTTAGAGTAGAAATGGGACCTCCAAATTTAGGATCTTGTTTACTTCAGCAAAAGTTGCAGGTAAGATAATAATATTCACAGTTTTTCTAGGTTAAGAAGCAAATTGTTCAAAACACTGTTTAGGTTCAATTTCAAACTTTTCAAATATGATTGTTTAACTTTGATATATTAGTACTGACTTATAAAAAAATAAAACATTGTATCTCTATTAACTTGAATTTTTAAGTGGCTGTATTCCACTGCCATTAATTACATTGCAAAAATGCTATTCAGAAACCCTGACTTCTTTTTAAGTTAATTTCTTAAATTGAGTCGAAACACATAGAATTTCTTAAATCTTCTCCAGATGTTGAATTGTTGTATAGAACATAAGAAAAAGAGGGAGCAGCTTCATAAGGGCTACACAGGGGAACCTGATTCTCCACCTAGTTCCCCATACAGGGGCCCCTCAACTTCCCAGGTGTCGAGGTCAGTGTCACATGATGAATCTTTTATCAACCAGTCTGACACTATTGCAATACAGAATGAAAGTGACATGAATCAGGCAGACTCGTCTGGTGTCCAGTCAGGTGAAACAGCAGTAAAAGCAAGTGGATCTAGTGCAATAAAAAATCAAAGTACAACTGGTTCTCATAGACTAGCAAGTGCTGGAGAGTCTAGTGACGATGAAGAGTTTTTTTAGTGTAATGATGAAGAAAGTAACAAGTCTGGTGAAAAAGATGAGGATACTTCAGAGAATCAGACTGTAAACAACCAGTCTGGTTCTGGTGAAACAGAGGAGCGATCTGAAGAAACTTTGCAGCAGATGACAACTGATGAGGACCAGTCTGTGGATATTGAAGCTAACCAGTCTGAAACAGAAATGGAATGTGAACCAGTCAGTACGTCACAGAACAGTTCCCTAAATGCCTCAATGACTGATTCTCAGATCAGAGAAATGAGTGGTAGTGAAGCTCGACAAAGTATAAGTAACACTTCTGTTGCAAGTGACTCAGCGTTTAAGGAAAGTTATTCACATAGACCAGAGGGAAGATTGGCACCATTCCAGGAATTAAAGCTGATAAACTGTGAGGAGAAGATGTACATACCTATTACTCAAGAACCAGCTCCCATGACAGAGGATATGCTAGAAGAACATGCTGAAGTGCTGGCCAAGTAAGTGTAAAAGCAATTAAACTGAACTCAATTCAATCTTCAATTAAAGCCAGAATGTTTTTTCGTTTTTTCATCTTTCATGGAATAAATATGCTAGCTTTATCCCTCAGGGTTGAAATACTGCTTTCTGCTTTTAAATGAATTTTCCATTTCATAACACTGTTATTTATTGAGTGTGAAGGCTATAAGAAGTCTCCTGGTGTTTGTAGTCAGTGTTGCCATGTATTATTAACTTTGGTCTGGTGAAGAATTGTTTTCGGCAGTGTTGTCCGTCTATCTGTCTGTCCGTAACACATTTTATGACGCGGGTATCTCAAAATACTTGAGTTACAGTTGTGAAAGTTTACAGGAATGTTTTAATTGCATGTGAAGTTTTTGATACAGATTCATCCAGTATTGACTGAGTTATGGCCCTTGACAGTTGACTTAGTGCAAATTGGTGATTTTAAACTTTTATTGCGTATAACTGAAAAGGTTTTTGCACTTTGACCATCAAACTTTACAGGCCTGTTTATCAGCATGTGAAAGTGTGGACTTTGTGATTTTGATGTGGATTCATCCAATATTAGCAGAGTTATGGTCCTTGACTTAGAGAAAAATTGCAATTTTCCACTTAAGTTGCACGCAACTCAAAACGTATCAGAGGTACAGCCGTGAAACAAACTGGGAATGTTATTTAGCATGTGTACCTGGGGTTTTGTTTGAGGGAATCATCAAGAACAGATGGAGTTATGGCCCTGAAATTTTTCAACTTATGTAACTCACATGTATCCCAAAAAGTATTTGAGCTAGAGCCATCAGCATATAAAGTTATGCACCTTGAGTTTTGTTTTTGTCTGTCTGTCCGTTTGTCTGTCACATATCTTTTGTCACACACATCTCAAAAATTTGCCTAAAATTTTACTTTCCAACTCCAGATAACAAACAAACGTGGTATGGGGGAGGAGGGGGGGGGAGGATATACGTTGTTGTCTAAAAGACAACCTTCTTGTCTGTATGTTATTAGACATTCAAAGGGTATTAATTATACCCCCAAAACGAAGTTTAGGGGGGTATATAGGAGTCACCCGGTGGTTGGTCGGTCGGTCGGTCGGTCGGTCGGGCGGGCGGGCGGGCGGGCGGGCGGTCGGGCGGTCTGTTGCATTTTCCTTGTCCGGAGCATAACTTGAAAACTACAAGTTGGAATTCAGTACAACTTCATACAATGGTCAAGCACATCGAGAGGGAGTGCAGTGCACAAGAACCGTAACTCCATCTTGACTAATTTCAGAGTTATTGCCCTTTGTTACTTTTCCTTGTCCGGAGCATAACTTGAAAACTACTGGTTGGAATCCAAAACAATTTCATACAATGATCAAGCACAATCAGAGGAAGTGCAGTGTACAAGAACTATAACTCTATCTTGAGTATTTACAGAGTTATTGCCCTTTGTTACTTTTCCTTGTCCGTAGCATAACTTGAAAACTACTGGTTGGAATTCAATACAACTTCATACAATCATCAATCACAATGAGAGGGAGTGCAGTGCACAAGAACCATAACTCCATCTTGACTAATTTCAGAGTTATTGCCCTTTGTTACTTTTCCTTGTCCGGAGCATAACTTGAAAACTACTGGTTGGAATCCAAAACAATTTCATACAATGATCAAGCACAAGCAGAGGAAGTGCAGTGTACAAGAACCATAACTCTATCTTGAGTATTTACAGAGTTATTTCCCTTTGTTACTTTTCCATGTCCGGAACATAACTTGAATACTACTGGTTGGAATTGAATAAACCTCATACAATGGTCAAGTACATTGAGAGGAAGTGCAGTGCATAGGAACCATAACTCTATCTTGAGTATTTACAGAGTTATTGCCCTTTGTTACTTTTCCTTGTCCAAAGCATATTTCAAACACTATCAGTCGGAATTTAATGCAACTTCATACAATGGTCAAGCACAATGAGAGAAAGTGCAGTGCTCAGGAACCATAACTCCATCTTGACTAATTACAGAGTTATTGCCCTTTGTTACTTTTCCTTGTCTGGAGCATTTTTCGAAAACTACTGGTTGGAATTCAATACAACTTCATACAATGGTCAAGCACAATGAGAGAAAGTGCAGTGCAAAAGAACAATAACTCTATCTTGACTCATTTCAGAGTTATTGCCCTTTGTTACTTTTACTTGTCTGGAGCATAATTCGAAAACTACTGGTTGGAATTCACTACACCTTCATACAATGGTCAAGCACATTGAGAGGAAGTCTAGTGTACAAGAACCATAACTCTATCTTGACAAATTACAGAGTAATTGCCAAGAACAATATCTCTTTTTAGTTTGCTTGCAAGGTATTCTGTTACTACAAACTTCCTCAGTTTATAAAGCAGTCTTTTGGGGGTATTAATCACATTTAGTGATAGCTCTAGTTAAAATAGTGTTGTGATCTCATTTTGATCTTGTACAGACTTGGAACTTCAGCAGAAGGGGCTGAATTAAGGGCCAGGATGCAAAGTGCTTGTCTGTTGTCTGATATGGAATCATTTAAGGTAAGAAATACATTAAGTAGTGTGTGTTTATTCAATGCAACATAAAAAGAAATTATTGAAAATTAGTTAGAGACTAAGTGTAAAAGGAATATTAAGGTACTTGAAGACTAATGAGTGTAATTTTGAACCAGTACCTTTATGAGGAGAATCAACTTGTTCTTTAATCATTATTTGACAAATGTAAGCCGTGGCATGTTTTAGACTTTTGATAAGCAATATTCAGGTACATGTATTCTGACAAGTTGTACTACATTTGTTTCACCTGCTGCTTTTATTCAATATCGACACAAAGAACATTCTGTCTAAATGTAATGATTACTTAATATTTTCTAAAAATGTCTAAATTTTGTGGTTATTTTTACAAGATTTCCAGTTTTAAATGCCTTGTTGGGTTTGATGATTCCTTTCTATGTGTGAATTGATGTACATGTTTCTCAAAATTGTATGTTTATAACAGTTTTAAAACTTTTCCAGGCAGCCAATCCAGGCTGTGTCCTGGAAGATTTTGTAAGGTGGTACTCTCCTAGGGACTGGGTAGAAGAAACTGTTGAAGATGAAAATGAAGGTGTAAAAGTTGAAGGTAATAAGTTGTTTGCATTTACATACATTTTATGTGAACTATATTTGTTTCAGCTTGCAATCTTGTTTTTTGTCCCTGAAATATAATGAATGCACTGTAACAACTAGACATTTGAACCTAAAGGCATATACCGGGATTGTCATATCAAAAATATGTATACATATGTCGAAGAGTAAATAGGTTTTTTCTTGCTCACACAAGCATGAAATACTCAAAGGCGAGCTATTGTGATCTTCAGTCTGTCCGAGTAACTCTTAGTGGAGTTACTTTCCATTTTCGTAAGCCCTAACCCAAAGTTTGTCTTCACAACTCCTCTTACAGCTCCAGGCAGATTTCAACCAGACTTCACATGAATGGTCAGTGCCAAGCCTAGTTGCACATATCGCCGGCACTTTACGGTTTTGTGATTCTTGGCGACATTTTTTATGAAAATAAGTTATGTTTTGAATTATTTGTAATTAATGACTTGTTTTTAAAAGCCAAATCTGTTGTCATTTGAAGGTCACTTAAGTCAGAGGATGCTGATTCCTGGTAATATGTGGGTAGAAGTTTGGCAGACAGCCAGACCCGTTCCTGCAAGAAGACAGAAGAGGCTGTTTGATGAAACGAAAGAAGCCGAGAAGGTGAAGTTTGCTGTATTGAAGACTAATAATATCAGTCATGTGTTTCTTGTTGGGTTTATCCGTCCTGAATGGATCTGCATATTGGGCGGTAGCAAGGCTTGTTGAGTTGACACCCGCGGACTGGTCTGCTAGGGATGGATATCATGATCCCATAAACACTTGACTGATATTTTTTCTTGCATATCACTTTAGGTATAAGTTTTAATTAAATGGTTTTGCTTTAACCAATAACCACTTTTGTAGAAGTGGAGTAATTTCACTTTTCATTCGCTAAATCTTACATGACAGTGGGTGAATTGTCTGAAGTAAAGTATGAATTAAAATTAAAGAAACATTTTAAAGATCATTTTGTGATAAAATATTAATCAACAGTGTAAAATGTGAATACGAGTCATCTTAAAGTTGTAACAAAAAAGCATTTAAAAGAAGTTTTGATGAAAAATGAATGGATTAGAAGAGCATGTTGTTTGTGATATAAATGAGATAAAGTTTGTACCAGCAGTCATTTGAAAGATCACTATACAAAATATAAAATGAATAGGTTAGACAAGTTAAGTAAGAAATGAGTGATTATTTTTTTAGAAATGCGAGTTACATGTATATCTAATTCATGATTTCAGGTTCTTCATTTCCTGTCAGCGCTAAAGCCAGCAGATGTTGTTGTTCAGTTAATGCCATTGTTAATTCATGCAGCTCTTCTTAAAGCTATGGCAAATGGTAAATTGCATGTTTTTATAATCTTTAGAATTTTTTATTTGTGGAAAAGTAACAAGTCATTGTGACCCAAGGCTTTATATTACCTTTGCATCATTTTGGTAACTTAACATTTAGTTTAGTTTGTCAATGTAGCTTTAAATTGCCCTGAAAACTGAATGTGTTTGATTTCAGAAAAGAATGCTGAGGTATTCTTTTTCTCGCCATATGTCAGACATTAGTTCTTGTGTACGATCGCTTCTTTTGAAATAGAAAAAAATGACATTTGTCCAGTTTGTACATGTACCTGTTGTCTTCTAGATAATCCAAAGATTCCAGTGTTGAAACAGGTTATAGATCAAGCGTGTTTGAAGGCTTCACAGGTGACACGATCACCTCAACAAGATGCTAAAAGATACGAGGTATATTTTATCTATATTGAAAAACATTTATTTTTGTCATTTTAAAGACGGGTTTAATCTCTTTCAGCTTTGAGTTTGGTTACTGTAAATTGGGTAATTTTTCGCGAGATGAAAATTCTCGATTTTTGAGCTAATCGCAAAGGAGAATTCTCTAATAGTACATCTATGTCAAATGAATCTTTCGCAAGATTTTAAGATAAGCTAATGTTTGAAAATCGCGAAACTTTAAATCGTTGTGAATATTAACCAATTAACAGTTTGACCTCAGTAGTGTTTTATCATAATAATTACACTAATCAATAGCTCAATGCAACACTTTCAGGTTGAAGGTAAAAGTGAACACAGAAATCTGGGCTGTAACTTCCTTGTTAACACTGTAATGCCACATTTGAAACCTTAGTTTTGGCAAAATGCTGGTCTGGATGTTTTGAGTCTTAGTACCTGGAATCAAAAGCGATATCACCTGGACAAATAAAGAAAACTTTTATGAACGCGATAGAGGCCCCATTTTGCATTCAGACATCATGAAAATGTATCAAAATATTTTTTCGTGTTAAGCAATGTCACTCCGGTGACGATATAGGGCCACCATGGACCACTTGTTTTATAAGAGTTTGGTCGAAAGAGGTTCATTTAATGAGAAATGACACAAGTTGAGAAATAATTTAAAGCCATGATTATATGTACTTACATGTGTTCTTAACAGGGATAACAAGCCTGTTTTGTTTGTTATTGGAATTGCTGCTGTCATTAGTTATCACAACTTTGTCATCTCTTTCAGGAATTAATAAGAATGATAATGCATGCAGAGATTATCATTGCCCGTAATCTTTCCCTGCAGTCAAAATTTACTTTTGATTTGCTGGAGCGCCCAGATGCCAGAGAGGAGCTTGAACATTTTGTATCAACAATCCTTCAGAACTCGGAAGTCCCCGTTAGGGGTGGCCCAATGGGTCCTGCAGGAAATGTTATCAGTAAACTTTTTCAAACTGCGCAAAGGGTAAGTTAAGCATATACAGTAGTGCAGCAAAGTTAGGCAAGTGTTACATATATAGTAAAGTCAGCAAATTTCTTGTTTTGGATGACCTCTAGAAATCATTTCTCTAAATTTCCCTAACCAGTCTTACGAAGGTGATCACCAATAGAGATGGTCAAGATCTTAACAGAGTGGCACGGACAAAACCTAGTACTGTAGCGTTAAACAGATTTCTGTTCAAAGGTAGTGCATTTTCATCAGGATTATATTTGCCTTTTATATCTTTAAATGTTAGGAAGCTGTAATTTATTGTATTTTACTAATTTTCCTGGTACATATTTGTAAGTGATATCCATTACTTTAAAACTACAATAAGGTGTGCTTGATTGAAACTACCCAAGTTTAAAATATCTCATGAATGGTGCTTTTGTGGAGATAAATTCTTGTAAAGAAGACACAGAGCCTACACACACATAGCAGATAAAGTATAATCATACACATTTATTTACCCTTGAAGACTTCGCTGTTAATCAAATCTATTTTGTTAAGGTAATACTAATACAAATCGTCGTGTTCGGGGCAAACTAGAAATTGTCACTATAATCTTGTTGGATGACTGTATAGCTGAATGACATTTCCATAATAGTAGTGCATCTTTTCAGGCCTCTTATATGATACTAGATGAAGAAGATACAGAGGCAAAAATGGAGGATGATGATGATTCTAGACTTAACAGTTCGGTTCCAAATTTTCCCAGACCATCAGCAAGAGAATACATTTTAAGAACAGTTGTGCCGCGACCTGCACCGTATTCTAAACAGTCACCACAGAGACTGTTTTGCTCTATAGAAGAAGATGAGTTTAGAATTGCAGGTGCTTTTTCTAGTGATTCTGTCTTTCAATAGTTAAGTGTGAATGATAACATTGGAGAAAAATATATGTGGTTACGTGTTTTTATTAGATACAATTTACTATTAGTTGATAGACTAATTGAACAAAGCCTGATGATTAAAATTTATTTTAGATAACACTTTAATTATTATAGTAACAGCTTCTTTTTCAAATTGATATTGACAGTTGCTCGAATTAAAGGTGATTAAAAAACCTGTGTGTTTAATCATGCACACGTATGCATTGTCTAACCTTGTGATCATAGTTTAAATTATACTCTCACTTTACGTAGTAAATTTGGGGATATATAGGAATCATGCATGTTGTCTCGTCCTAGCCGTCCCTTCCCATCCTAGCTTTCACAAAGTTAACACATATTATTGCATGCAAAATCATTATGTCAGCACATTTATTCATGGCACTGTTGAAGCTGTATTTAGTATGTATAGTAAATCGTATTTGTCCATACCATGATCTTTTGAACTTCCTTTGTATTGTGACCAGCGCATAAGCGGGGGTAGTAATCTCTTCCAGTGATAGCTCTAGTTAAGCTAGGAATTAACTTTATTGGTTTCTGAAAATGTGCTTGTTTCAATGAAATCACATAAGAGGGTACACCAAAAATTCGTTCGAACTTTTACTTCAGGATAATATCTTTTGCTTTGTGAACAAAACAAAAGATACATATATTAAATACATAAGTAGTATTCCTGTTTCAAAATTATATGAGTCAGACAATCAGTGAGATAAATGCTCTCATTCGGTAAAGTTCTGTGAGATATTTTATAATTTTATGATTAAGACAACAAAGAGTATAATGCCCTAATATTAGAATAAAACATTCAAAAGCTCATGTTGGTTGTATGATATCATTACTTTCATTTTAAAAAAGTCAGTTTCCAAATTGAAAATATCAGACATCTCGAAGTCGGTATGGTTTGGCCGATTTTGTTGTTATATATTTGTGAATTAAGATATGCTATTTTTCCACTTCATGTATTACTTTTTACTGAGATTAAATATTTAAAAAAGGCTAAAAAAACGGAAGAAAATACAACTATTCTGTTGGCATTTGTTATTGACATAGTGCAGTGGTAAACGTAGAAAGGTAATTTGTCAGTCTGTGGTTTGTTTACAGTTGTATTTTTAAAATGTTTGCTACACAATTGATTTCATGTTATTCATAGCAACGTGTTCAGGTGGTAGAGTGGAACAATTACAGTTTTAGCATTGTATTTATACCCCCAAAACGAAGTTTAGGGGGGTATATAGGAGTCATCCGGTGGTTGGTCGGTCGGTCGGGCGGTCTGTTGCATTTTCCATGTCCGGAGCATAACTTGAAAACTACTAGTTGGAATTCAATACAACTTCATACAATGGTCAAGCACATTGAGAGGAAGTGCAGTGCACAAGAACTATAACTCCATCTTGACTAATTACAGAGTTATTGCCCTTTGTTACTTTTCCTTGTCCGGAGCATAACTTGAAAACTACTGGTTGGAATTCAATACAACTTCATACAATGGTCAAGCACATTGAGAGGAAGTGCAGTGCACAAGAACTATAACTCCATCTTGACTAATTACAGAGTTATTGCCCTTTGTTACTTTTCCTTGTCCGGAGCATAACTTGAAAACTACTGGTTGGATTTCAATACAACTTCATACAGTGGTCAAGCATATTGAGAGGAAGTGCAGTGCACAAGAACAATAACTCCATCTTGACTAATTACATAGTTATTGCCCTTTGTTACTTTTCCTTGTCCGGAGCATAACTTGAAATCTACTAGTTGGAATTCAATACAACTTCATACAATGATCAAGCACACTCAGAGGAAGTGCAGTGTACAAGAACTATAACTCTATCTTGAGTATTTACTGAGTTATTGCCCTTTGTTAGTTTTCCTTGTCCGGAGCATAACTTGAAAACTACTGGTTGGAATTCAATACAACTTCATACAATGGTCAAGCACATTGAGAGGAAGTGCAGTGCACAAGAACTATAACTCCATCTTGACTAATTACAGAGTTATTGCCCTTTGTTACTTTTCCTTGTCCGGAGCATAACTTGAAAACTACTAGTTGGAATTCAATACAACTTCATACAATGATCAAGCACACTCAGAGGAAGTGCAGTGTACAAGAACTATAACTCTATCTTGAGTATTTACTGAGTTATTGCCCTTTGTTACTTTTCCTTGTCCGGAGCATAACTTGAAAACTACTGGTTGGAATTCAGTACAACCTCATACAATGGTCAAGTACATTTAGAGGAAGTGCAGTGCACAGGAACCATAACTCCATCTTGACTCATTACAGAGTTATTACCCTTTGTTACTTTTCCTTGTCCGGAGCATTACTTGAAAACTTCTGGTTGGAATTCAATACAACTTCATACAATGGTCAAGCACAGTGAGAGGGAGTGCAGTGCACAGTAACCATAACTCCATCTTGACTAATTACAGGGTTATTGCCCTTTGTTACTTTTCCCTGTCTGGAGCATTTTTCGAAAACTACAAGTTGGAATTCAATACAACTTCATACAATGGTCAAGCACAATGAGAGGAACTGCTAAGAACAATATCTCTTTTTAGTTTGTTTGCAAGGTATTATGTTACTACGAACTTCTTCAGTTTATAAAGCAATCCTTTTGGGGGTATTAATCACATTTAGTGATAGCTCTAGTTTTTTTAAAAATCCTATGAATTGAAAGTTTTGAAATATATATATATGATACAACTAAAAGATAACAAACCCACGAAACATCAGTTAGAAACAAAGAAATAATTTGTACACTAAAACATAAGTCAACATCTTTTGGGAGTGCTATATGTAGAGATGAAATATGATGCCACAAGTGTGTTACAACTGTGCAGTCTACTTAGTTAATACCTTGATATGTTGTAAGATCGTAACATGTTCCTTCAAAAAGAGAGTACCAGCTCCGCCTATCATTATTCTACTGGTTAACTGCACAAAAGTACGGCTGTTAACTTACCTTTACTGTCATTGAGATGTCCTCAGAAATATTTATAACAATACCATGTTTTGACTTGGATTTAAAAAAAATGTTTCTGACACTTTTTGGTCAAATGAACTTTGGAATTCAGTTTACAATATTTACTAGGAAATTAATTAAACTGAACTGCACTCTTACATGTATTAACAAAATATCAGAAAATGTATTGTTTGTGACTATTACTGATATCTGTTTAATAAAGTGAAGTATGATACCTGTCTGGCTTAACTTTTGCCTTGAACTTTCGGTCACTATTGAAAGAATTCTATTGTTAGGTCACCAACGTCCTCATGTGAGCTAAATCCGTCATGAAATGACTTCTCATTTACCACTTCATGGAATATCACCAAACTTAGTCAGAAGCTTGGTGTAAAACCTCATAAATTTGTTCACAGAATTCCGCTTGAATGATAAACATGGTCACAAGAGTTAAAATAGAAATTTATTCACCAAAACCGCAAGGCCTAGATCTTAGATCTTTGGCGTGAGGCAAAACCTAGGGGACCTCTACCAATTTCGCTCAAATCGTGCCCTTTAGCTCAATATTGGCCCCACCCAAGGTCACTTGTTTGACATAGACTTCTAAAGGAACATTTGTTGATGTGTACATTGTGTATTGGAACTCTACAAACTTTGTTCAAATCATGCCAAGAGGTCATTTGTTTTACTGATATAGACTTGCATAGGAAAAATCGTCTTCACTGAAACCACAAGGCAGCTTGGACATTTAGTACGCAGCAATGTCTAGTAGACCTCAACCAAAGTTTGTTCAAATCATGCCCTAGGGGATCAAAACTGGCCACACCATGGGGTCACTCTGTGTAGGAAAACTTACGATCTCCGAAACAACAAGGTCTCGTACTTAGATATTTCATAAGTAGCATTGTCAAGTGGTACTCTACCAAATATTTGTTCAAATCTGGCGCCAGGGGTCAAAATTGGCCCCGACCTGGTGTCAATTTTAACATAGACTTTTATAGGAAAACATTTCAAAATAGCTTTCTGCAAAACAACATGATATAGAGCTTAGATTTGTGGTATGTGACGTGTCTAATTGACATCTAACAAGTGTGTTCAGCTATGGTATCGGGGCAAAATTGTCCACGCTCAGGAGTCACTGGTTTTCATATAGACTAAAAGGAAAACCTTATACGCCCGTGATGACGTATTATAGGGAAAGCGGGCAGGCGACGTCTAACCTTGTTCGATCTGTACGTCGAAGAATTTTCATTTTATCGTCATAAAATTTGCTTAACATGTTTGTGGGCATAATGTCTAGACAAAATCCGATAACAAACCAAATCGCTCTAGGCACTTCTGGATTAAGTCCCTTAAATAATTCAAAATTAGCCTTGTCCGCTCTCTTAAGTAGAACGGTTTTCATCTGTCCTTCACCAAATTTGATGAAAAATGTGTGGGCATAATGTATAGACCAAGTTTGATAACCAGGCAAGTCACCCTTGGCACTTCCGGGTTATGGCCTTTCAATTGTCCAACATTGGCCAAATGAGTATTGTCCGAACTCAGCGTCGAACAGTTTTCATTAAATGATCACCAAACTTTAATATTTTGGGGCAAAATGCCTCGACCAAGTTCGATAACCAGAAAAATCGCCCTAGGTATTTTTGATTGTGGTCCTTGAATTATCAACATTTGCCACAATCAGGAGGTCCGTTTTATAGGAAAACTTTAATATCTGCGAATCCGCAATGTCTAGAGCTTAGATATTTCGTATGTGGCATTACCTAGTAGTCATCAACCAAGTGTGCCCTAATCATGCCCCTGGGTTCAAATAATCACGTTCTTGGGGTCCTTTGTCTGTATATAGAGATACTTCGCGTATTTGTGAGTTACTATAGCAACCAGCGACTTATGTAGCAACCACTGACTTCCTTAGCAATAAATGACTTAGCAACCACCAATTTGGACTAGTGACCAACGATTTCATTATCAGCCTCTTGCGTCCCTAGTAGCTTTTCTTCCTCAGCAACGAATGACTTCCTTTACAACCATTGACTGTTTGTTTAGTATTTTCCTTGTCAACACTCTAGAGGTCACATTTGGCACTTAAAATGTTTATCACAATGATAGCTAGGTTAGAATCTTGGTCACATGAGTTTCAAAACTAGGTCAAACGGTTAAATCAAATTGAAACAGCTTAACGCTCTAGCGGGCAAACTTACTAACCGATCATCATGAAAAGTTCTGAGTATGTTTGTCTTATTGACTTCTTGGTCATGTTGGAATCTAAGTTACCAGGGTTAAAACCTAGGTCATATTGTCAAATCAAAGGAAATGTTTGTTAACACTCAAGATGACACACTTATTAACCATTCATCATGAACATGATAGTCTCAATAGTTTCTAGACCTAGTATGAATCTGGGTCTGGGTAAAAACGAATAAAGCTTTGTAAACAGAAAAGCCACACTTATTTTTATTAACCAGTCATCAAGAAAATTGGTCATGATGTTTGTCCTTTGATTGCTAGGCCAAGTTCGAATCTTGATGCCTAGGGTCAAAATTATGGCAAATCAAAGAAAAACCTTGTCATCATTCTAGAGGCCACACTTCTTAGACAATCTTAATGAAAATTGGTTTAAATGTTTGCCTCGGTGCGTTCTAGGCAAGGTCGAACCTGGTCACCTGGGGTCAAAAACAAGGTCACCTAGTCAAATCAAAATAAAACCTTGTAAATACTGTAGAATCCACATTCATTGAACATTGGTCAGGATTTTTTCGTGGATACCTGGAGTTTCCTTGAATGCTCTTGAGCATGCACTAGAACTAGAAGTACAAATCTACATGCATCATCACGCATCGTTGGAAGTTAAACTAAGCAAGATTTAGCGAGCGTTTTCAGAATTCCTAACATGTAGCTAAATATACACAATGCTGAAAATGTAAGAACCTGTATACAACATCATCTGTCAATTGGTACTATAGAAAAGTAACACCATACTAAGTTCAAGCAGTTTATTTAGTTATTTTTGTAACGTTTATTACAATATGTATAACGGCATGCGCTATGCTACTGCTGAATGTTGACAGTGACGTCACTCTTTGTTAGCAATAGTCTTGCTTCATTTTAGTGCACGTAACTCTCTACAATAGATTGAACAACGTGTTTTGTGCAGCATTTGTTAAAATATCACCGTTTTAGGAGTAAATGTTGAAAGTTACACTTATATTTTATCTTTATAAGAAATAAACTTGATTAAAATATCATATTTTAGTAAAAAGTATTTTCTTTTAAATTTGTATGCTTAGTACATTTATATACATGTACATCATGATATATTATATCATATAAACGACATCAAACAATAAAACAAAATATTAGTAATATGGTAATGATCTGAAAAAGGACTTTTTTAATCTCTTGAACATGCTTTACATTGTAGCTGCATTTTTCGTTTCTAATTACAAAATGTATATTGATTTTGATTTGCAGTTATTTTTGCATGGTTTCTGTTATCACAAATCTTTGCGTGATTTTGATAGTCTATTCATAAGTTTACCAAGTAATACTCAGATGGTGATAAAACCTTACACACATTTATATACAATACGATATTTGTAAAATAGGCACGTTATTTAAAAACAAAAGAGAAAATGAAACATCATCAGTGGGATTCGAACTTTACTCGTTGCTTTGATAACAGAAACAGTTGGCATATAACCATGACACTATATTTGCTAAATGATTGCCGGTCAGAAAACATGTTTCATCATAATATAAATAGATTAATAAATAATTCATAAACAAACTGTGACGTCACTGTCCATATTAAGCGTTGAACCGTGTACTTGTGTAGCTCGAAACGTGATTATATCAAAGTAAACGTTATGCAATATTTCATTCTATTGTTAATTAAGATTGATACACCAATGTCACACTATTCTGTATTAAAACTTACTACACATGGTAAAGTTTAGTTTACTATTTCTAATATCTACCTAATTATGTCAAAAAGTGTAACAATTAAGAAACTAAAAAGGAAAACTGCTCTTTTGCTATATATCTTTTAAAAAGCCTAAATACTTGTTAACTATGGTTACAAAAGCTATAATAAAATGGAATATTATATGTTATTCGTGTTTTTGTGACGTGATGTATGTGGATATTTTACCCGCCTAGCGGGTCAGGAAATTTATCCGGACGTGTCATATTATAGGGTTATTAACGTGGTAATGTGATCCAGCACACCAGGTTTGCTCGAGTGGTGCATCGGATGATATGAATGCGGAGCACGAGTATGATCCTACCTCAGCGAGAGCAAATCCCGCTTCTGGATAATGATCCGACCCTTTTATTATGTACGTTTTAGTACTTGTCCACACTAGAACTCTTAATTTCAAATGGCGGTTAAGCATAAAATAGAAGATAAACTCATCAGCGCATAATATGTGTAGTATGCGGCGTCATTTATTTAGTTTATACTAACTTATTTTAGCTCGATTGTAAAGAAAGCTTGTAGCTCATCGAGACACTCTTGCGAGTCTGCTTCCTGGAAAAAACAGAACTGGTGTCATATGAGGAGGTACGGTCGTGACCCCAGTGGGGCTCGAACCCACAACCTCCGGGATGAGCGACCACATTGTATAATCAAGACGCAACCGTCCAATTATAAGCGACGTTATTAACGTCGTGGACAGACAAGAATTTTCTATGAACCAACGGGAAACACCCACACGAAACAATTGCCAAAATTCGGTAGTGTGGTGATACTGAATCAGATATCTACATGTACTTAATCCGTAATGATTCGTCGCAAATTTGTGCGTTTAATACATATGTATCAGTGTTAGGTATATAATAAATCCACATCTGTCACGCCAAAAAAAACCAACAAATGATATTATTGTCTCATTAGTGTACGTTAGATATGTACTACTTCAACACATGGAAATACATTGTACTGAAGACGGAAATCATGTGAACATGTATAATATTATATACATGTAATAATATAAAGTACACTGCCATTCACTTTAAGAATGTTGGATGCCTATAGAAGAATTGATAACGATTTAAATTACCCGACCATTCCTCATATTAAAAATGCAAATATTATGTTCTTTCCATTTTCATTGCTCCTTTTCTCAAAAGTCTTTTTATAACCACATACCCTATCAAAGTATGAGAGAATGCAAGAAACGGCTCAATAATACATTATACAATGCACAGGAGCGGTATGAAAATGAAATTGATGTTAAAAGTCATCAATATAACGACCTATTGGCATGAAAAAACAACCAGAAACTTGGAGGTTTTCTTTCACGATATGCTCGCAATCTAAATACATATACCCAATCCTCAGTATTTTGCGCGTGATTTCTATAGAATTGGCGAATGTAGATTAATCATATTTGTCTTTTTATACTCTATTTTTAATATTTTATTAATGTACAAGATCGAATTAACATTCAATGAGTGAACTTTTCGTGTGTGGTGAAGCCACGCAAAAGTAGAAACACCTGCACATTTAATTCAAACAATCATATTCAATAGTTTGTACGACACGTTATTCGGTATTGTAATTATACGATGCTTAAAATTGCACGGGACGTCGTCTAATTTTATTTTCATCATATTTTCGAAGTCACGGTCACCGTTAATATTTCACTTGACGAAATAGCTAAAAAGTGGGCTACTATCACCTTATCTACTTTTACATTTTAGTGATATTCTGACAAAAACATAGAAAGTTCAACTTGTAAAAACAATGAAGACAATCATTTTACGACATTTCATACTTTAGATTGGGACCATCCAACATCATTAAATGAATTATAAAGAAATACAGTTTATCATAGCATAGTCTTACTCATATACATGACATACATTTACCGGGTAGTCTACACTTATGTCAGTCATTCATTTAGTTCACAAACAATATCTCACAGAAGACCATTCTATTACATAATTAAAAGAAACTTATCACAATAACTCAAATATACCATACACAGTGTACAACTAAAATGTAAAACAAATATTTTAAAAGTTAATATCCGACTGTACAGTAACGTATATTGAAATCGTACATAATGTACAACAAGGACTATGCAAAGTCTGCTAGTCGCAATCCAATATTTACTTAAAAGTCCGAATGATAAAACACGGATCCAAAAAGGACTACTGCGCAATTATGAAATATTTTTTACAAACCCTATAATCACACATAATGAAATTGAAATGAACATATTACAGAAAGAGCGACATTAAACAAATAAAAAGTACAAATCAATGAAGATAAACTGTTGTAGTGGTTCACATTTCTTGCACAAATAAATTTGACGTCAGGGTAAAATATCATAGGTTTCGGTGTATAAATAAAATCGTAAAGGATGTGAAAGTAACAAATACTAAAATCCCTTGCAGACAGTATCCAATTGGCATGAATCTGTGGATATGTCCATACTGATGACAATCTATTAAAATGTGTAATTTGTCTTCTTTAACATTAAAAATGAACACTTTCCATCCTCTAACTCAATTTATCTACATGTTCACATAACCTATGTCTTACTAACGCAGAATTAAGCCATAATCATTTACCACATCAAATACATCCGTAAATATTCTTAGTTAATAAGACAAGTCCCTTAAAAATAACAACTATACTGTTGATTGCAATTAATCAAGCAATTTGTCAAATATACTGCTGCATTTGGTGTACATATACAACAATCAATAACAATGGCTCTATTGTGATCAGCATTTATACAGGAAAAATATATACAACTGAAGCAACTAACCAAACATAAAAAGTCATACAGTTTTGTAAAACATGATAAACAAGAGCTGTCAGTAGGACAGCGCGCTCGACTTTTTTAGTGCTTGCGAATAAAACAAATCTTTGACAGTTAAGGGCACACAAGACTTTAACTAGGAATGTCTTAGTACAAATCTAGAAACATTTTTACAGAGTTATCTTCTCTTGCTTACAGATAGGTCTCATGATGGTACATAAGTACTCAAATTTTCAAAGTCATATATCTCAAATGGTTAAGTCAACAAGTGGACAAGAATGAAAATTTTAACTGAGTTTCTAAGTCAAAAAGGGCCATAATTCAAATAAAATTCTTGACAAAATTACCTTCTCCCGCCCAAGTTTGGGGATCATGATGGTAAATAAGCATTCTAACTTTCAAATTAATATCTCAAACGGTTTAGTAAAAAAGTGGACTGGTACGAAACACTTAACCAAGATTCTAAGCCGATAAATGGCCTTAACTTTTAAAATAAATCCCTGACAGAGTTACCTTCTCTCGCTTACAGATGGGGGTAATGATGTAAACAAGTATTCAAAGCAATATCTCAAAGGGTTAAGGCAATAAGTCGATTTTACCCATATTCAATGTATTTTCTAAGTAAAAAGGGGGCATAATTCTGTCAAAAACATTGACAGGGTTATGTACTCTTGTCTGTAGATGGAGGTTATGATGGTAAACAAGTATGGTTAGTTTCAAAGCAATACCTCCAATGGTTTTGAAATAAAGTGAGGTGGTACGAAAAACTTAACCAAGCTCAATACACTTTCTAAGTAAAAAAAGGGCCATTATTCTGTCAAAAACCTTGACAGAGTTATGTACTCTTGTCAGTAGATGATGGTTATGATGGTAAATAAGTATGGTAAGTTTCAAAGCCATACCGCTAATACTTTTAAAATAAAGTGGGGTGGTACGAAACACTTAACCAAGGTGTGACACTAACGCCGACGCCGACACCGACGCCGACGCCGGGGCGAGTAGGATAGCTCCCCTTTTCTTCGAAAAGTCAAGCTAAAACACTACAAATAGATTATGTTCAAAATAACATTCATGTTGCAAGTACATGTAGTACTAATTTAAACACTATACATTTTGCTCTTTGCACTTCACGACCATACTGTTTTTGCGCATTTATACACACCGATCTTTTTGTCTCATTTTTACTTAACACTTCTCTTTTAAACAAACATCAAACCAAAGTTCAGTGAGCATTCTCTACCAGAACGGCTTACAAGTTTGTACAAGTTAGAATTATATACTATCTGGTTAACAATATTACAACATTTATCATAATTATACTTTATCTCAATCTTGTTGTTGAAACCTTTGTTCTTTTAATCATCTAAAACTTTTACCCCATACATTTACAATATATCAAAAAATCAATATGACAAAAATGAAATATCAATCTAAACAGTCTTGGCTATGCGCATTTATACACACTGATCTTTTTGTCTCATTTTTACTTAACACTTCTCTTTTAAACAAACATCAAACCAAAGTTCAGTGAGCATTCTCTACCAGAACGGCTTACAAGTTTGTACAAGTTAGAATTATATAATTTCTGGTTTACTATATTACAACATTTATCATAATTTTACTTTATCTCAATGTTGTTGTTGTTGTTGAAACCTTTGTTCTTTTAATCGGCTAAAACTTTTACCCCATACATTTACAATATATCAAAAAATCAATATGTCAAAAATGAAATTTAAACCTAAACAGTCTTGAATAGCCAATACAGTTTGACGCAAATTCTTAGTATTTTGTAACAGAACAATTACTAAATAACGTACCATCATCATGAATAATAACACAATGATGTACCACAAATAAACCCATAACAAATACAAACAATATGTTATTCTTATAACAGACAAGTGTTAGAACTTACTACAAAATTGATAAAAGCTTCATATAATGGTTTATGTTAAAACCAGGGACTTCATATCTGGCCATGCTGTATATACTGTGACATCAAAATCCGGAAATATTCTTCTTAATCACCATATCTGCTGTTATAACCTCCGTAAATATTATTAGTTATTGGGTTTGTTACTGACCCACTACGGAAATAAAGGGGGTCTGTAGGATTAATAGGGGGCGAGGCGATAGCTGATTTAACTGATTTACTTCATCGACCACCTTCCATCACTTATCTTCACCCAGATGAGTTGGGTGGGGTAAAAAATTCCATAATAACCTTTTTTTATAAATCCAGATTCAAAGTACAAATATTCATTGTTTAAAACGCGGCAATAGGTACCAACCGAATATTTGTTAAAATTGGTATTGTTGTAGGGGGAAATAATGATTAAAAAGACGATTTTTGTCGAATGGCAGCCATTTTGTTCTTATGTGCCAATAGTGGGTCAGCTTCTAACCCACTATAGAAAAATAGTGGGTCACCATGTGACTTCTCTTATCCAATGAAAAGACCAGAAACTAGTGGGAGGTGAAATAATCAATAATCGCTTACGTTAGTACATATATAGATAAATAAAAAGATAACCATAAAACGGCCTAAAGAGTGTTCTGTGAGTAAATAACAAACACATGGAGGTAATGCAAAGCTTAAAGTGGTATTATTTCAACCACAAAACTTCAACAAGAAGAATTAAATGCTTGAATATTTGCGATGTATATTAGATTGAACATCCTGTGACCGAAAGTCTGAATTCTGGTAAACTACAGATGTATTTCCTCCTACTAAAATACTTTTGAAAAACAAAGAGACATTTAATGAATGAAAATGTCTAATGTAAATATAACAAAAACAAAACTAAATGATTATCTCTGTGTGATGTAAGCAGTATATATATATTTTTTAATCTTAAATGACCCAGAATTGTGTGATAGGAAACAGCTTTGACATGGCGCTGACAGGCAAAATGTACTGGTATTTTAGACTGATTTGGCTTGAAATGTTGACACTTATGCAGGGAAAAAACAACTAAATATACAGGATTGGTATCTCTAATTGTATTTTTTATATATTTTTTAAGTTTTTTGAAAATAAGAAATTATGAAATATAATTATATAATATTGCATTAAACGTTCCAGATAGGAATGATTTGTACATAGAAATACAAAATTACATAAAACGTTCCATATATGAGTGATTTTTACATAGAAATACTGATACAAAATGTGTAATGGGCACATGACTGGCATCATTGTCTGGTATGATACGTGTTGCAATGATGGATATAATATTTCTCTTTGAAAGAATATATACAGTTTTACACAACAATAGTCATGCAATATATTAAAACTGATACAACATGACTACGAAGTAGGCACACAGCCTGTATACATCCCTGTTACATTGATAGATATTTCTCGTTGAAATGATATTTACAGTTTAACACAATAACATTCATCAAATATACATACAAGAATTTAAACAGTTATGGGCACTCCTGTTATAATGATATAACTTCACATATTTAATACTGAACAACAAATGTTTGTTTCATTTGGCATAGTTTCGCTGCGATATTGTTTGCGATTTCGTGCCATAAAATGTCACTGAAATTCTGAAGTATTATGTACAAAATTATCTAATCTTTTAACATGTCTCATGAGACAAATAGAAAACTCAGATGGAAAAATCACGTTTACACACAGAATGAGAGTAAATACTTGTGAATGAATGTCTGTTTATCCTTCAAACTGATTTCGTACTAAACTTGTCAACATATAATGAAAAAATACACGAAAATATCATTTCCCGTTTTTGTAGATTAGATTGAACAAAGTAAATAGATGAGAAGAAAACAATCATGCTATAATCAGTCTATGAACGTATAACTCGAACTCAAATTGCAGGCTTAATGAATCAGTGCATTCGACCATAGCTGAACACGCCAGAAGCAGGTGACCCAAACGAAACTCCCTTAGAAGTATATCGATTTTGATTGATTGACCATTGTCTGCTAGTGTCAAATCCAATTTTGAACAACAGCCATTGACTGTACGTTGTACTTAGCAAGTATCATACACAATAAGTTGTACCATACTCAACCAGAGAGAAACGTCTTCCCGTTTTCAGTAAAAGTGTTTAAAATTGCTCAACTTGCTCAGGTTAAAATGTCTTAAGTTTTACAAAGTTTCAGGTAAACACGTTTTTCTCAATACATTAAATTATAATAACGTATTTATATGATGACGAAGATGTTTCAATGCAATGTCAATGCCATCGTTACTGTATCACTTTTTCTATTGTAAAGCATAGTTAATTTTTATTCACTTGATTTCATCCTCAATCGAATTACTCCAAGATACAGCCATTACATGTAACTACGCAATGTTTACAGATGTTGTTTAAGTTTTTGAACCTTGTTTCCAAACGTCTTTCTTTAAAACATAGCTCTTTTCGGCTCGTAACAGCAGCTGTTGCTGATTAAGCACAGTGAAAATCCAGCTATCAGCAGCCATCATGCCGGTTAACTAACTCATAGTTAAAGTTCCCTATTTACAACCCATTGCAATCCCATGATGTCTACTGAATTAGCTACATCACACGCTTACCTTCTGCATTATAAAATGCCATCAATAAGATTTTTCAGTGCATCATTATTGACAGTTGTGAAGCTGCTACATTCGTGGATAGCTTTCACCAAAACATCAAGTGTTCCACCATCAATATCCCTTGTTCTCCATCTTCTGAGTATCTCATATATTCGAGAGGACGTAAATGGTTTATCAAGACACACTTGGTCAATTTCTGCGTCATGGAAGCCCAACCCTCGAGCGAGGTGTTCCCAGTTCATCCCTATGGCGGTTGAAAGCTTACTTAGCTCTTTTTCGTTAAGTTTTCTGTTTGGTATGTCACCACTTGTAAATTCATAGCTATGCCACTTATCCAATGCATTGCTTATAGGGTCAGAATGGGTAACGTGATCTGGACACCCTATATTATGATTTTCTGGGCAAAGCACTTCATTCATTTCATACATCTTGAAACTGCCACTGTAACCATGACTTTCATCATAACAACGCACCATTTTCTTATACACCTGTTCTTGATTTCTTCGAAATTTATGAAGCTCTTGTTCAATGACTTTCTCCACAAACCTGCGAAATGTATCACAGACATCACTCGAAACATCTTCACCAGGACAAAGACTGACCACTAACAGCTCTAGTGTATTATTTGTCATTTTCAACAAACCTGCATGACTGCGTTTAATTTCGCACGTGGAGGCATTTTCGTAAATCAAAGATTTGCCTTGAAATTGAAGAACTGGCCATCGTCCAAGAATAGCTGCAGTGAGTCTGTTGTAAATTGTACAAACAACGGTGTCATATTCAAAAAGATATCCATAGGAGACATTTGTGTACCGTTTGCCCCTCAGAAAATCTTCTATCAGACTGTCAGCAGATTTTTCAAGAAGGCTCGGCACTATGTAAAATCCAAGTGGCATTGGTTTCGAAAATGGAATGATGTCTTCAAAAGCTAAAGCTTCTGCGATTATTCGGTGCCTCTGCAGGAAGAACAGTAGAGTATTTTCAAATTCGAGATATTTCATTTCAGGATCTAAGCTCCATAGCTTACGAAGAAGTTCCCTTTCCAATATTGCCTCTGTACAAAGCCTATGCCAAGATTTTCTTAAGTTCTGATGTACGCGACAGAATTTCCCGGAAGTGATTATACATCTAAATGCATCGATGAGAAATTTTGGCTCTAATACAATGTGATTGATGGCATCATTTTCGCTTTCAAAGTAAAAGAATGTGCCTTTCTCATGATGGTACTGTAGGAATATCTTGAGCTGCTCTTCCGAATTAACTGGAATCTCATTTTTGCTATCTATTTGTTTGACTTTCTCAAAACTAATGATTTTCAAATGGCGATTTTCTTTTAGACTTCTTTCAAGTGGTATCCATTTAGCAGGAACAAACTGATCTTTCGACTGTTTTGCGTAACATTCGGTAAGAGCACTTCGTATTTCTTTCAGGATACGCTCATTTGGATTTGTATTAGAGACTGCAAAATGCTTTGCCTGTATGTGATCTGCACACTTTGTGTTATCAAATAACTGCCTCACTTCCTCAAAGCTATCATCAATATCAATGTGTTCTGCTAACCTATCAAGATGTGTACCTACCAAAAATATAGGTGGTTCAGTGCCCTGCTCATTTCCAACAAAGGTGTGCACTGAATTGACCCAAAACTTCAAATATTCTGCCATTGTTTTTTTCCTTACTTTGTTAGGGTGATCATCATCAAATACATCTACATCAAGTCCGTTTGCAATATTGAAAACAAGAATGTAAATAGCCTGTCTTGCATGGAAGAGTTGGTGAGTTGCGTAAAACACAAACTGACCGCCAAAATCCCAAATGTTGAATTCTAAACTTTTCTCTTCAGATGAATCTGATACTGAATCAGACTTATTCAATTCTTTCTTAAACTCCACGGCTGAATACGTAGGCTGCATTGTTATTTTACGTTTGGCTTTTGTCTCGCTACTATCGCTGTAACTGTTTGTCATGTCTGTATGTGACGCGAGTTTATCTTTCGTGTCAGTGTCCATATTGATGCTGTGAGGTTCTGACTTTTGTGAAGGCTCATCAAGAAAACTATTCTGAAGCTGTGATCTTGCAACTGATACCAATCGTTTAATATCTTCACCAGGAATATTGCCAGAGTGTTTTGTTTCCCATATGTTGGATTCTTCTAATGACCCTTTACAAATTTGTATATCTATACCATTTGTGGACTCAACGCCATCTAAGGACTGCCCTGATAAACGTTTAACCAGAGAACTTTTCCCCTGTCCATAACATCCAATTACCATTATCCTTACTGCTCTGTCCCTTTCTTTTCCTTCTTTAATTGCAGCCTCGTACAGCTCAATTGTTCTAGGATCATCCTCAAGCAGAAATATCTCTTAAATTAGAATTGTTGTGTTTGAAACAACAGGGTCATAATAGAAAACAGCGAAACACATTTTCGTACAACAATGATAAAAATAGGGAACATTTCTACGTCATTTTAATAAGTAATTTTGTTTAAAAATAAAATAGCTTTTAGGTTGGAGAGGCAGTAGGGATACATATCCCTGCTTTAAAAATAAATCAAATATGTATTTTTTATCTAAGTCAAGGAAGAAATAAATGTTTTGCAAATTCATGTCGATTTCTGAATCTCATCAACAGTACCAAACTGACAAATGCTTCACGTTTCTATGTAAACCACATCGTAATTGTAATAACAATCAAGACGCTTTCCCAACCAAGTAATAGCATAAGCAGGGACTATTTATAAAATCACAAGGACTTGAGATATAAATGAAATAGCATGCCTGTTAAAATTGTGATAAGGTTTAATATGGATTGCAGAGAGTGGTTTTCAAGAGATAATGAATAGTGCTTAATTTGTAAAATCAAGCGGATCAAAGGTCAATAACTATTAAATGCCTTAAACGATCTGACTGCTTTAAACTCTGTCATAAGTGGTAAATGTATATCAATGACTATTAATTGCACGAAACATCTAAAAACGAGATTGGAAGTACTTAATAGTTGGAATAAAATCAAGCTTTTCAATGGCAATTGATATAGAGTGCCCGAAGAAATCTGGATGGATATTAAAATGGGCTGGGATATAATTGCTAATATATACTGATGAGCTAATATAATATTTCATATAAGAGGGGAAATAGTATGCATCTAGTTAAATTTTGACAATTTAAGGGCCTTAACTTTGATGTTACTTGGAGGATACAGCTGACAATCGAACTTGGCTTAGATATAATAGCCATTGGTTAGGTAATGTTTTAGTAGCCCCGACAGCGGAAAGCATAAATAGAAGCAAACAAAAACGCGACAGGTTAAGCCTTAATTCGTCAGGAGCTTTCAGGTAACGAAATACTTTTTTTGTAATCTTATACTTGAAAATTGTCGAAAGCGTATATTTAGGAAGACAATTTTACTCTTTCCTTTCTTAAGTGATATACCGGTTAATTTATCACTGTGTGGAGTTTAGATGAGTAGTAATATATTCACGAAGGCTGAAGGCCTGCGTGATTAATTATGAAACATCTCAACGACAAACAGTGATAAACAAACCGGTATGTCACGCAAAAGTAAAATATATTTCAATTCTAACAACTCTACTTGGAAAAAATGATGAATCATTGTATCACGCTAAGCTGAATGACTTTCCAGGCCACCATACAACGCAATAACATTTTTGCTGTTCCCAGAACTTTTACTTTCCATTTCTATAACTATGACATAACTTGCAATTACTTGTTTTAAAGGAATCATTTTTATATTAAATTTTATTTCGTGGTTTTCATGTACGTACTGTGATATAATGGCAGATTGTATCAATACCAGCTCAACTATGTTTAATGAAATCATCTTCATTTATCTGTATACCGTCTAAAAACAAAAATAATATCAAACAGGGAATGCCACGTACCAAAAACGCAGCCTCCCCAAAACGAGCCCCACAGCACCCAGAAGTGCACACACACACACACACACACACACACACTACCAACACACACTAGCATACAAAGCAAACTCACAAGGACAAAACGAACAATTAAAGAAGCTGGGCGCTTACGGAGCCGGGTTTAAACGTTGAAGACGTCGTCATATATACAATATATTGCGAACAACGTCCCGCGTTATTGACAGTATCACATATATGTAAAATATGCCTAAACTATACTTCCAGCGTAAAATTAAGAGAATAACTGTTAAGTTTTGGTGAACATTTAATGAATATTCAACATATGTTGCAGTTCGAACACTAAGACCGACACTGTAAACGTGTGTGAACGTTTTGTTTATGTTAAAATTTCAAAAGCTAAACATAGATCTCGACATTCGAGTGATATACCGTATTGTTAATCATCCTCAAATCCTTCTTTCCTTGTATGAGACGAAATGTTAGTGTTAGAATTTGTCTTTTATACTTAGTTTATACTAATTTATTTTAGCTCGATTGTGAAGAAAGCTTTGAGCTTATCGAGTCGCTCTCGAGTCCGCTTCCTGAAAAAACCAGTACTGGTGTCATATGAGGAGGTACGGTCGTGACCTTGGTGTGGCTCGAACACGAAACTTCCGGCATGAGCGACAGACACCTAAACTTCTACACCACCGCTCCCCTTTTATACTTAGGTAGAAAGTAAACGTATACAGGTTTTAAATTGTATTTTAAATTTCTAAAAATGTGGTTACAAACTTAAGGCTGCTTAATATAACACAATGTTGTATCATTCATCAAGCTTCAAATCAACAGCGGAATACAACACCATGTAGATCGATAATTATGTTATAAATCGATACTTTTAGCGAGACTAAATACTTTATTTGGAGGAGACATAGTCAACAGTATTTTAATGTATATAATGGCACATTTGCTCTGTTGCGCTATCGTAACTGCTCTCTATTGGTTTTGCAGATAGATTATGTTCAATATTGGAGATACATCACCGTTGAGCTCTGCCCCCACAGACAGTGCACGTTATTTGAGATACAGTACATTATTTCCCTATAGATATATGCAATAGCCGTAATACAAAATATTTTCTCTGTTTGAGGTAACATTTAATTCTTGCATACCAGATCGGAATATCTGCAGTTTTAGCAGTGCTGGAAAATCTAATCTTACACCCCCATATAACACTCGTGATTTACTTGTGACGTAATGTTATGAACATTGTGACGTCACTTTCCCAAACAAAGCATCTGAATATCGTTTGATTTTATATCATAACGCATTATTGCGATAAGTTTGCATTTAGGAATTTATTATAAAGTGCAAGACGGCATGAAAGAAGATCTTTATATTGTGAGACATTTCGTTCATAGCCTCGTTCCCGCCAAAACAGTTACCATCAGTGACATATATTTCCATCTGAACCTTGTGCTTATGACAAAAACTATTAGTCAATGAATTCAAATTGATCAAATGCTGTTTTATGTTATGTGATACGAGCTCACTATACTATAACATTTGATCTAGCACGGTGGTCGAGTGGTTAACGCTTTGGACTTCCAACACGCATGTCCCCGGTTCGAATTCCGGTCGGTGCACCGGGAATTTAAGAAACGTATTTCTGTGTTTCCCTTCCACCTTGAGATGAACTGATTAGAAACCTAGAGGTAATTTCGCGTGTTTCGGTGTTAGAAACCCAGAGGTAGTCTCGCGTGTACCAGTGCTACACGTAAACATTCGAAGTGGTACATTCATAGAAGAGCTTTGGTCTGGTACCCGGATTCCCTTGTATGCACCTTCAGTCCGTGCCTGTCAGGCGGTTTGGCAATTTAACCTGAGGAGAAATCCAAGTGCCGACCGGTATTATAAACGATTAAAATACTATGTATTGTAGTACTCCGAAGTACCGCGTAATAATGCAGTATATTAGAATTCTGTAAATTCAATAAATTATGCATAACTCTTAACATATTGTTAAAGAAAAAAAGTCGATATTTTGTTTATGACATGGTGAAATTTCATGTCTGTTTTGTATACTAGCTTTTATTCTTACTATTTTTGAACACAAACTTGCCATCAACAAATAAAAAATAATCGAAGGGACGTGACTGTAATCAAGAATACTTTAGCATGATAACGAGTAAAACACTATTAAAAAAAATAAAACTCAGTATGCAATACTTTTCAGGTGATAAGAAAATACATTTTAATAAGGACAGGGTATAAATTATAAAGACAAATACTGAAATGAAATATTTTTAATGTTCTAACCGGGAACGAATAGCGAATAACGTGCGTTAGAGGCAAAGAAAATGCATGTACAAACACATGTACGAGTATTGCTTGGGTTCTAAAGAAAATAAAGGTAGATGGACATGCTTCCTCATGCACTAAAGCTTCTATACTTGATACAATTTGAAATGGTACAATATCAAATATATACGAAGGTTGTCCAGCAAATGCGTAGACACATACTGTCTAAAACTCAATGATTTTA
This sequence comes from Saxidomus purpurata, assembly GCA_022818135.1. Lineage (NCBI taxonomy): Eukaryota > Metazoa > Mollusca > Bivalvia > Venerida > Veneridae > Saxidomus > Saxidomus purpurata. The sequence continues at coordinate 5,887,339 of JAFMSR010000009.1, forward strand.
AAAACGAGACGAAAAACTCCAAGTACAGACGCATGTACAGCCGCGGATTCAGGGCTGGGCTTAAAGGGGTGCAGCCGCCCGCCAGCTCGGCCCGCAGATACGTTTCTGGTCGAGCTAATACTTGTGTCCTCGTTGATAAAGGGCTGACGTGTCAGTTATGCCATAGTGTATTCTCTTATCAAAACATGTTAATTACTATTATCTGCTCGCTAATCCCTTGCCGGAGGACATTATAGCTACATCTTTGATGCAAGTCAATTCACCGTAACGATTGAAATTAGCAATATCACAACGGTTCGGATCGTTACAGTTTGTTACTGTGAAGTGTCCGAGGTTACTTCTTAGTGGCCTGACAGTGAATATCATCAGAATATAAAATATAAGTTCGCCAGTACTGAAGTCCCAATTAAAGTATTCTGCGAAAGAAAAAACAATATAAAAAATGTGGGCTCCTGCTGGAGTCAAGTCACTAAACAAAAACTAACATTAAAAAAGTTGTGCATATGTTTAGTTTCTGGTACATGTTTGAATGAGGGCTGGTGTTACTGAACAGTGTTATGCTTGAACTGGTAAAAATTAAGTAATTATTAATTATTATTTTCACATGCAGCTACACTAAGCTACACTAAGTTAGGTGCTTCAGAGTAGGTGCAATATGCTGGAAATGCACCATTTCATAGACACAGTTCAACTTGTTTCCGTAGATGTACGCTGGGGCTTATTAGAATACCAGTCCCTCTCAATATGAAAACTTAGCAGTGATATTGCGACAAATGACAGAATGGTCTGACTATAAGTTGCGACTTTATGAGAAGAAACACGAAGAAATCGATCGAGTTCTGCTTTTATGTGTTTTTACGCTTTGTTGGTATTAATGCAATTTACAACAACCGCAGGTCTCTGTTACTAGTAATTATATGACCTCCAACCAATGTTTTTTTTCTTATTTTAAGAGTTTTAGCAAAAATACGTCATGAAGATAAGAAACCTGTGCCTGAAGAGTCAATTCAAAATTAAAAACATCAACATCGTCTGCAAGATGTATTAACCGTTAAAGCTGAATTAATCGATCAAGTTACCAAATCGGCAGAAAAAGCTCTTAACTTCTAGCCAATTATGCATTTTGCGCCAGCGCTTTTTCATACTTCAATGAACTTTATTTGATTCAAAAATGAGTCGGTGACCTCTTTTTAGCTCCCCTGAGCGTGGAGTACTCAAAGGTGAGCTATTGATATCGCCTGGTGTCCGTCGTATGTCATTCAGTCGTCTGTCTGTCCTCTTAAACTTGTGTATGCAATAGAGTCTGCATGTTTTGGTGGATCTTCACGAAACTTGGTATATATGATGCCTGGATAAATATCTAGGTAGTGCTTGAATATTTGTAATCTAGGGTAAAAAATTAGGTAACGGGGTCAAATCATGAAGAGACATTGTGTAAACAATAGAGGTTGCATTTTGCATTTGATCTTCATATAATTTGGTCAGTATAATTTGCTTGATAAAACCTAGGTTGAGTTTGAACATTGGTCGTGGGTCAAAAACTAGGTTACTCGGTCAAATTATAGAAAAACCTTATGTTTGCAATATAGGCATTATGCATTGAATCGTCATAATGTCAGAATGAATTAGGGTTATCTGGAGTAAAAAACTATTGAATGGGGTCTAATCATAGTAAAACCATGTGTAAGTAATGCATTTTGTATTGGATCTTCATGACGCTTGATCAGAATGACAGACTTGATAAACTGTAGACTGTGTCTTAATATATGTCTTCCAGTGTTACGGGGTCATTGAAAACTCTTCTGTATGCAATATAGATTGCATTTTTCAATGAATCTTCATGAAACTTTATCAGAATGATTACCTTGACGAAATCTAGATCGAAATTGAATATGAATCATCTAGGCACTGGGTCAAATCACAGGAAAACCTTGTGTACGCAATATAGACTGCATTTTAGTTTGTTCTTCATGACACTTGTTCAGTTTGATTGTCTCGATGAAATGTAGATCGAGTTTGAATATGGGTCATCTATTCTAAGGTCAAACACTAGGTTAAAAACCTAGTGTATGCCATACAGGTGATATTTACAAGTCACGAAAAATGGTAAGAATGTTTGTGTTGTTCACCTGGAATTAAAAAAAACTATCAGTTCAATTTCAAGGTACTCTAGAAGTCACATTTTTTAGCCAATCATCATGTGAATTGATCAGAATGTTTGTCTTGTCAAGGTCAAATAAAATTTGTGTGTTTATGATATATAGTTTAGGGTTTAAGTTTGGTCACAATTGGTCTGGTGAGCGATATACGAACATCGTGGCCCTCTTGTTTTTTTTAGAAAATATGACTTAAGGTGAAATGCATCTCAAATTCATTTTTCGAATTTTCTTCTCACATTTGCACCATGTATGTATCAGCATATTTCCGATAGTACAGAGAATTTCTTTTTTTAATATCTTGTAAACTTTTTCTGCAGTAGTGCCTTTAAACATGGCTACTGACGTGACCTTTCTACAAGCGCTCTTTCCTACGCTGTCGATAGGTTTTTAAGCTGTAGCGTTTTACCTTTGTGATATATTTCCAACGAACCAATTTATTTTCATATCCTTAAATCAGAGCTACAAACTGATATAAAAACGTTAAAAGTTTGTCGTTGTAACCGCTATGCACCGATTTATGACGTCAAAATGGAAATAAACGACTTTGACTTTTGTTAAAAGTTTAGCATGAAATGAATTTGTTAGAAATTGGCGCGATGAAAAAACGTAAAAGTATGTTTTGTAAAAACTACTTTGTTAGTAATTGACAATGTAAAAATTAGGGGTCACTGATTTACGTATTTCGTTATATTACGAATTCGTACCCCTACCCCATGTCATAAGCTTTAAAATGCATTTTTACACTAGTCATTGGAATAAATGAAAATTTTATGCACAACTTGATGCTTTGTCAGATATAAAATACTGTTTATAACAAAAGAACAATGATATAAAGACATGAAATTAGCAGTATATTAATAATAATAACGTATATACATACTGAAAAAAGAAATGTCTTCCTTTAATTTTACCTATTTTTCATCAATTGGCTCATATTCTTATATAATATCGGTGCATTCTTCCTGGAATATGACATGAGGAATCGAAGAGACACCTGTCAAATTCCGCTGACGGGATCCGATTCGGTAACTTTCGAATGAGGTGTACGCTGTTTTAAACCTACACATCGGCGTCTTCCTACACAGCGTTTACTCTATGCTAAGTCGTTTACTACACAGTTTTCTAAATGCATAGTTTTGTTCGATTTTTCGTGCGATAACAATGATCTCTTTCAATCATAATGCATGCCATTGAAACAACTAGCATGATGATTAAGAATACCATCTGCAATCTATCGCCATGTTTAATAATATAGAGTTTGAATGTCGGCAGGTAAGACAGAAATGTTTTCGTCACTTTAATTTGGCCGTTTAAATAATATTTCATATTTTATAATCAGGACAGGTTTCAAGTCTGACTTAGCAAATCAGTTTTCCGTCACAACGTTTATAGGCTTTATTTCATATTTGTACTGCTTAGGTTATAAATGTGAAAATTATGTTCACAAAAAAAAGAAAGACCACATTACAGAGGGATAAACAGAAGGGAAAGACTAATTAAAGAAAACAAAACTTTTACATTACACAATTTCAAACCAGTAAGATGAATTTCATTTATGCGCGAAAAGCTTATCTCATTTTGGCACGTGCAGCCGAGATTTTAATTACGAAACAAGTATGGGTGGATATGTGGATAAGGATGAGACACTTACTTTACTCCATATTGGCCTATATCGCAGAAGACCAGAGTGTGATCCCCGGCAAAGAAACATGGGATGTGCGCTACGGCAATGCACCTAGCACACCAGGCTGTGAATGGGTTTATTATTCGGGCAAATTAACCAGACCCCATGAATATAAAAATTGTCGTGCTCTACTGTTTGAGTATGAAACAGAGAATTAATTTTGAAAGGAATGTCAAATTCTTATAAAAAGCATGTTATACACATTTTACTACGAATTTATTAAATATTTTAATATTATATTGATTCAAAATTAGAGCACGAAACTGAGTTGAGCATAAAAAGGTTTTATAATCACGGGACCTTTAACCTTCTGACACCAAACACGTATTTTCGCAGATGATTTATTGTCTATATGAATCTTCGTTTTTCGTCTTACGAATATGCACGAGGCAAATCTGGTGACATAGTAATTATTAAATCGTTAAATCTTTTACACAGATGATACAAAAAGAAGGGTTTCGTGGCTCAATTACATGTAGTATATAGCTCATGATTATTTCCTTAAATCTTTTAAGTCTGTACTTTGTGAGTTCGATCCTCGATTAAGTGAGTAGACTAGTGAGATTCATAAAACTGACTTTAGCTCATTAAATAGTTAAAACTTTAAAGATTCAAAGCATATAATTTTTATTTCACTTCTCTTACGATAATATATGCTATAAGCTTACATCTGTGACCTCGCAGTTCTTGACTGTAATAACTCCCTCTTCTTCAGCACCTTGTAAATAATTTCTTGGGTTTTTAGTCAGTATAATCGTGCGTTCAGTTGCACTACATGTCGAAATGTCAAAAAAATATGTTTCATGCTTCTTGACATGAATTCCTCACACAACCCACTCTTCTGCGGAAGTATCGTTTGAAACGTATTAGTAATGTATTGCACCAACATTTTCCGTCATCTCGCACTTACGGAAAGTTTTATTATTTATTTATTTATTTATTAGTTATTCGTTGTAATCGCTGGAAGATATATTTATGCAAAAGGGTCAGTATCAGGTGAATATATCTGCATAATACATGTATCACTAAATTAAAATGAAAGTTGCTAGTTCTTCCACTCATAAGTGATTCGGTTGATCATGTTTTGTGTGCGGAGAACGATAAATAAAAGAAACAAGCGAAAAAAAATATGTTGTTTTATCTGAAGTAATTATATTTGAGTTGCAGGCATAGTACCTATTTTACTATGTACATGACGGTAGGGTGTAAATCCAATCTAAACGCTATAGAAAAGCACTGTTCAAAGATCACATCATCCTATAAATGGTTCTTGGCAGATTAAGATTTGAAGCTTTTAGAATAGTCAATCGTGGTATATAAATTGCTTTATCAAAAACATGAGCCTGTAAGTAAATCAACTAATCCCTATGTAAAAAAAGAAAACGGAGAAAGTAACTACCAGTACATCACAACGTCAAAACTATGTTTGGGGAAGGGGTAAAATTTCTAGAAATTGTAAAAAACATTAAGCCGGTGACCCATCCGTTTTATCATATCAAATGAACGTTTAATGATTTTTATATAGTACAGTATATATCAAATGTATGCATTTTTGCATCGAGCTGATTTTTTAAAACCCAAATTGTAAGCAAAATATTAAGCAAAACCCTGATAGAATTTTCCCGTTTTGACGTCACATACTCGCGACTAGCGTCTAAAGCGTTGAAATGATTTCACAAAATTTGATACCATTATAAAGAACGTCTTAAATGCAAGGCGCATGTTATTTTGTATTGTCTATAAATTTAAAATCAAAAGAAACGGTGAGGGAAACTCGATGATTAACATGAAATAACGTGCTGTCCAAAAGTGACGTCAGTGGCAATAGCATAACACGCGTAAGAGATATCAAAACAACGAAATCGGAATTCTATCAGAAATATCTCAATTATGCACAGTGTAAATTTCATCAGAGAATTCGAAGAAACAATTTAAAGCGCATTTTAATGCGCGTCTGGTAAAAAACGTTATTTCTTTATTTTGAAAAGGCTTTAATATAGTTGACCATGACTTATTGCAACTCCCCTTTTAGTTTATACTAATTTCTTTTAGCTCGATTGTGAAGAAAGCTTGTAGCTTATCGAGTCACTCTCGAGTCCACTTCCTGGAAATATGAGGAAGTACGGTCGTGACCCCAGTGGGGCTCGAACCCGCAATCTCCGGGATGAGCGGCCGACACCTTAACATCTACACCACCGCTCACCTTTTATACTTATTAGTGCTTTAACATATTAGGAAATTGTCGTGAGCCAAATATGTATAACATATCGAAAATGCTGAAGACATCCGAAAGAATGACTTTAAAGCTACCATTTAGAATTTCTGTGTATATTATGTTTACACAATTAACCTGATTGCCATTAAATTAACAATAAGTTTTATCTAAACACCACCTTGACGTGCTTGTATGCAAGGCATTTTATAAACTGGTCCATTATTTTAATAGTTTGATTAGAGAGCCGAATTATTGAAACTTTTCTCTACAATAGACGGCAAATAGACACGTTACAAACACCACACCTCAAATACAAGCCAGAACAAAGAGTATTATTATTAGGAATTACATTTGGATAATCAATCTGGAATCAAGCTATTATACGTTTGTGAAGCAATAACGCATCAGTTTATGTCTTCATTTCTCAAGCTTTGAATAAAACTTTTGTTTATAAATCAATATTGCTGACTTAACCTTGACACAGTGTGAAAGCAAATTGTCATTGAAATTAAGGTTGCCTAAAATTAATATATTAAACCTTTTTGCTGTTTTATAAATACTATGTATTTTCTAAAAGGCCTCGTGTTAGTTTTTTTGTATGAACATACATAATTGAATGCATTACCTTTTATAAATACGGATACTTATCCTTAGTAATATCTCTACAGTGCAAACAATGTAAATTGTAGCGCTATTGGTGGTATCTTATCATTACATTCTAGCTTCAAAAGGTACACTATCTGAGATCACTTTGCCACACCATTGCGTCTAATTTTAATTCAGGCTGCTTCAGTAAGCCAATGACGGACACAAATGGTCAAGTTTTATTAGGTTTGTTCGCTTGTTTATGAACCAACGGATAATCATTATCAATTGAAAAAATCACTTCGATGGCTATGGAATCACAGTGGCAATATGTTGTTGTTGTTGTTGTTTTGGGCAATAAAATGACAGTGAAACTCTTTTATTACCCAAAGACAATAGATATTGTGATTGTAGAGCGTAATCGAGTATTTCTGAACACTTAAGCAACAATCTTCACCAAAACATCAATTTTTATCTTTAAGGCCTCTTAATAATTCCCCACGTTGAGGTAGTATCTCTAGTAAACTTGTCAGTGGAGGCAGTTTGTGAACATGTCGGTTGATTCTGAACACACTGGATGGTAAATCTGAACACTCCTAAAAGACGTTCATAAACTAAAGAAGGCTTAAATATATAAATCAATTATTATGTTAATTATTTTTATATACTGACATAAATGGGAATTTAGGCAAAATTAAATATGGGTACATTTATTTTTGTATATAGATTAAAGTTACTAATTGACTTTGATTAAAAAAATGCCTAACATGTACGAAAATACTCGGATACGATCAATAAATATACCGACTTCACATCCCGGATGTTTTCAAACATTATAACGATAATCACACTCGAATATGTCAACACGAGTGGCTGTTGGTCCCTTTAACCCTAATTGTACATACAGTCTAAAAGATTCAAGCTAAGCTATGCAGAAACATAGTCTGGAGTGTTCTTTACTATACAGAAAGATTTAGCTGTTGCATGGTGACGTTAATGTATTTGACTTTAGTTGGTGTATCTATTCTGTACAATGCATATTTTATATGGTAAATATTCTTTAGCATTTATATTGCCGTCATCTGAAGAAAACGTAAACACTTGAAATGTGCACGCGGGCAGTTTTTCTCATGCAGTTTACACTACGTCCTTAGATTATAATGAAATCTGCCCCGGCAAGATAACTTTCTTTGTCTTTATTTTCAGATGTAGAGCACTTAGGCCTATTAGATCTATACATCTTTATTAGTTTATACTAATTTATTTTAGGTCGATTGTGAAACAAGTTATACAACTTAGATTAATCACTCTCGACACCTCATTCCTGATGGTATCCATCGCCGTGAGGGTATGAGAGAAGAGAAGCCAGTTTTTTTCCCTTTTGAAATTGCGTGAAATTGTTTACATGTACACACTATTTAAAGAGTAACATTTAATATGAAGACAGTTTAATGAAACAATCATAATTATAGTTCAAACTATCATGTTGAAATCTAAATGGAAGATTTGTTCACAAAAACCCTCCTTATGAATATTGCTATCGGATATTTCTGAGCACTGTATAAAGATGCATTAAGCTATTAAAGGGATATAATCATGTCCTAACGTTGACGAATAAAATACAAAGATCGTATTTTACTGACTACTTGATAGAAAGTACATGATACTGAATCTTAGCAGGTAATTGATTCGTATTTAAAGTCCCAGGATCTCTTTGGATTTACTGATATTGTAAATTAATTATACTGATATGGTAATGTTATCCAGACATATGATTTCACGCACATACGATTTCACGCAATTTATTAACATCCGGTTTGCGCGAGTACGCGACTTTTAATGATGTCATTCACGTTTGGATAACTGCAGCAAAACGTATGCAGTGCAAATGCGCTTAGATAATTAATGTGAAAATTGTGTTTTAAAGATGTAAAATGTATAAATACTTTACTTATGTTAAAATATGGACTTTTACTATTCCTTTTTGTCCAACAGTTTCGAATGCGAACACAAAACCCAGAAAAACTAGTTTTGAAATGTTGCTGATACAAGCTCCTCCCACGTTCTGTCAAAATGAAGTCACATGACAATAACGTGTCCTAAAATGGCGGATTTGGATAATATTTCACTGTTAAGCAATGTGTACTCGTTAAATTCAACCGATTTACTGCGCAGAGACTAGGGGGGTTAATAAGGAAGATGCATTTTTATGTGCTCATTGTAAAGGAGAGTTAGATTCAGCGTAATTCTGGACTGATCTATTCTCTCTTGTGTAAAAGCTGGTCTTTTAAGAACTTTTTAATATTTAATTCCTTGTAACGATTTTTAAGTATTTAAGCTGAATTGAAGAAAAAGTGCTTTTAAATAGTCTAAACTGTACTGTTGACTTCGTATCTGAGTATATTTACTGTTTATTTGACATAAACAATCATTTCAACTGATCGGTGCACCAATCTGTACGTCAAATTTAATATTCATGTGTACAAACTTCACAGCAGTGCATAATAAACATGACCGATTCAAAGTGCGTGAAAATCTATGACGTCATACACACATTTTCTTTTGAGGGGTATGTAAACAAACATGGCTGTTTGTTTTGGAAATGACAAATTAATAATCAGGAGCATTGTTGCATCATTGAAACAAATTAAACTCTCGAAAGGTGATTTTTAATGTATTTTCGTTTTTTTTTATTGAAAAAGCGACCAGTTGTTTCTTCTGTGCGTGGAAACCAATGTCTCTTTTTTATTAAAATCGTTTCTTCACGAAAAAGAGTTGCCAGAATGCCTCTCTTGTTTCTTGCAATATCATTTGGTCATTTGTTTTGCACACAAAACAAAAACTTACTCTCAAAAGCATGTGCCTTCTTGTACAACAGAGGTGATTAAGAGGATGCTTGATGATTATGTAAGGTATACTTGAAAAATTGGAACTGTATTTAAAATATCAAAGCTCACAAAATGTATAATCTTTTTCTGTAATAACAAGTATGAATTTTTCGTCTAAAGATGTTATTTACCTTATTACATGTAAGAAATGTAATACAGACATGACAAAACGTTTCCTAACGTATGAACAAACACAGCTTTGATATTTTAAATACACAGCCTTTCTAGTGCAACAACATTTTTATTGATTTCAATTACATTCATTATTTTCTCTTTATTTCCGCTAAAAAATTTTTTTTTTTCTAAAAATCACGCAAGCTTACTCTGAGGAAATGAAATGTTACCGATGTGTTAACACTTCAAAATAAGAACTCAGTTGCTGGGTATAAATACCGCAGACACAGCTGTAGGGAGAATTATATACAGATGACGCAGACGTTTTTAACTACTTGTAGGGGACAGATGCAGACCGAGCATGACTAAGGGCTAGTTCGAGTTGGGTGGTTTATGGCTGTCTCGTCGCTTGGCAGAATCTAAGAGTTGCCAAAGGTGCAGTTTCAAGTATTTTACGGCAGATAAGTTGGTTCATTGCAATTCCTGACTGTGTATTTTGTTAAGCGTTAAGAAGTTTTTGAAAAATCGTTTGTTGGCTAGTGGTGTAAATGCTGGCTTATATATTTTTTATTCGCTCTATTGCTTTCACGAAAACGATCAACAAGCAAGAAATCAACAAGCGAATATGATAGGGATTATTTTGCTGTACTTTGCTATCCATAAAATGAACATATTGATGACTTAAACAAACTGATATGAATTAAATGAAATACTTTGTAGGTTGGACGAAATAGTTTTTGCAGAAAACAGTAATTAAAAATATTACGTCCGATGATCGAACCATGATCTACTAGAGTAGGGAGGCAACATCTATATCACTGTGCCAGGATTTCTTCGGTTTGAAAGAAGTGATAACGAGCGCTTATTATATATACCGGTAATGTTTTTCTTATATAGCGATGCTTCATGTTTATAACCACATTGCAAACGGAATCGAATAGAAAATAGTGAAGTATAAACAAATTTCTTAGAAAAGAAATCTGCATTCATTATTCGAGGTGTACACAACTTGTGTATCTGCATTTGTGTTATTTGAATTATCTTGATTTTCTATTGAAAAAAATGTCTTTGATAAGGTTAATGGCAAGTGTCCCCATAACATTTCTACATAGAAAGCGCAGTAACCCGATACTTTGTGTCACGTAAATTTGAGAAATAAAGAAGTGATTTAGTCACACTTCAAATGACCAAAAAAAAACAAAAACCTTTCGAGACTACATATAAATTGAAGGTTGTTAAAGGAAAAACAAATTTTAAACTAAATAATATACTATACTTACCACATGTACGTTCAATTGCTTCCTGAAAAGACGAAGAACATAATGAAAAACAGATACTTGACTGACAATTGGAAGAAAGAAAATGTGCAGTTATAACTACTGTGGTTATAATTACTGTGGTTGATTTGGACATAAACGTGTATTCATGACCTCTAAAGTTTGTCATTGAAGCGTTTGAAGTACATTTCAAAGAGCATTCTCTTCAAACCCATCGTCATGCATGGAGAAACATTTCTTTACTCGCTCGAAGATTGCTTTTTTACTCGTCACAGACGATGTTATTTCATAATACATTTACTATTATTGATAAGTTTATGTAAGAGTATATTTTTCCACAAACTGCGTGTACAAGAAATGATAAATAACAGAGACTTGGTTTGATTAATTATTCAATTGTGCTTCAATGTTGCTTTATTGTTGCATTTCTCTAATGTTATTATATATTTCTGTTATGACGATAAACTACTATGTTCAAGTCAATTTGTAAATAAAATTGTATTGTGTTGTGTTCTCAAGGCACATTCATTCGGGTCAATTTTAAAAGTCAATTTACATAATATGTGACTATAATGATTTCACAAGACTTGATTTTGATATGACTTTACACCAAAGTTATTCACTTTCAAAACTTCAACTAGATAAAGTAAGATAAAAATGCTGACCCATTTTGATAATGGTTGATTACAATATATTGCCTTTAGAAGAGCTTATCTTTGGATGTCATGATCTGGTGACTTCGTTTAGACTCAAATTAACAATATGAGTTTATCAAAAATGATTTATAGTTTATTATAGCACAATAAACAGAAATACGGCCATTTATGTATCTAAAGATTTTAAACTGAATTTACTAAAGCCATATGATTAAGTCTAATACGAGCTTTTATTAGCATGGTCGACTTGTAATTGCACGTATCAATAATTAAGGAATAAAATATCATTCTAACTATAAAAAGACCTGTTTTAACATTTTGCGTTGCAAAATCCTTTATTCCTAATCAGATCGACAAGAAATAAGTTTCAATTTTCAACTATTACATAGCGTTGGTAAGTTTCAGACACATTAGGAACTGATTTTTTTCCAAACAGAAAAACTTGTAATATTAGAAAAGAGATTTCATATAAATTTTATAAATTAGTCCTCAATAGCTCAGTGGTTAGTGCACTTAACGCAAGAGCGGAAGGTCGTTGGTTCGTGGCCCGCCGGCAGCTGAACTCACCACTTCATTTTATTTCATCTCTCATCTATCACTGGTCATTTCTTATCACCTTTCGACAAAAACTGTCTGGTCTAGTTTCAACGTTTCTCCATTAGTACCGAGTACGTCTCTGTTAACTAACGACAAAGTCCGAAAGTAGGAACGCTGGTAAACGGAAATTCTAAGGGCATAAACTGGCGCGTCCGGAGTCTACAGTGACATAGAAGCTAAATAATAGCCCAGTAATAGCTAAGTAAATTGTAAAAGAGTACCGTAGAGTACCATGGGAAAAAAGCATGTGTAATGATATGCATGTGAAAAGCATTGAAAAGTGAAAATCACAGTAGAAATAGAATATACAGCAATGCTCGGAGGAGAGTACGTGAGAATGGATAGCCGATGACTAGGGCGGGCGGGGGTTGCAGAAAGGGGAAAGGAAAAGTGAGAGGGTGGAGAAAGGAGATAAGGCAGACCAAAAAATTAAATAAAATTGAAAAATAGTTATGTTAATAGAATGTTTGGTCTATCCTTGAGAAAAACTGTAGGAATTCGCTTAGTTGGCTGCATTAAGGTAACGGTGGACAAAAACTAGAATTTCATTCGCAAAAAATCATATGTTTATATCTTTTCAATTGTATAGAAAGTATGTAAACCTTTACATTTTTTGGAATGTTTTTTCTTCAAATTCTAATCAAGTAAAGGAAAACAAATGATGGTACTCAGCATTACAAAAAGAAACAGGGCAATAAACATAATAAAATGTCATACCTATCATCCATTTTTGAACAACGTTTGCATGTACGGATAGCCCCCTATACCGACGCGTTTTCTTGCATTTATACACCATTACCTTTTTGAAAAATGCAAACTATAGCAACCATTTTCTCATTCAGATACGATATAATAGTAAATACTAAAATATACGGCGTAGATATCTTGGGTACTCTCGGTTCCAAAAACGTGCATAGTAGATTATTTATCTGCGTTCAAGCTTTGTACATGTATATATGTCAAAGCTCATACATTGTTCCCATTACTTTTTAGTCTACATTGCATAAAGAAATTTTCCATTCTACCTGTGGCAATAAAATATGATAGGATTCTGGTCATGATGACGAAAGGATTCTGGTAATAATGACAATGTAACGTCATTACGTGGTACGTATTTTCTCTTCTTTTTTTTTTGAAGTCGGTGAAATAAATGTGTTACCATATCCCCATTGTTCCTCCTTCATACAACATCTAAATCAGCATACAGTGACGCTGTAGAGCATTAAATCTACAGACAAAAATTGTGCATAGGGGAGTAATTTGAGGTTATGAAATTAAAAAGTGCGCTTTTCAGTCAATTGTTAATGCTACAAAGCACGATACTCAATACACCCCTCGCATGATATTCTGTAAACACTTCTTTAGTTAGGTCATTAAACCGCAGTATTCATGCTTGGTCATGTAATATGCTGCTCACGTGATTGTTGGTCAATAGTCTTCATGTGGAGTCAAATGAATATACCGTTCTCTTAAACAATTCTTTTATTCTTTTATTTAGTTTAATATTGCATGATATTTGGTTCGCTGCTTCATATATATACGATACAATGTATTGTCGCAAACAGTTTGTTTGTTCAGTTATTTATTCATTTTGTTTTTTACTCTGTCTTTATTTTATGTCATATATATAGAGAGAGAGAGATCTTGTAAAAACATCTCCTTTAATTTGTTATTTATACCCACTATTTCGTTCATTGTTTTCATGCTAAGTCATATTATAATACCGAATATTTAATACACTTAAAATGTCAAATTGCCTTAAATATGTGTGATGTTAAGTTCAGTAGCATTATAATAGGTATTTCACTTCTACGTTATGTTCTCGGTATCATCGATAGTGCGGTTGTCAGCCAATTGTCATTTGTTATGTTTAAGTGATATCTTAATAAATACAATGATTTTCAGGCCAGATGCAGCAGTTTCAGTTCGATTTCCTGTGTCATTCTGTATACTTAATATTTCATTATGTTGACTGAGCTCATCGTGTTGTTCGGTTCATACTCTGTTTTAATTCGGTGGTTGTAAACAAAGAAACATGGTGGCAGCACCTAATAAGAGCGATGTTTAACCGAATATCATATTCATTTAACGCAATGCCCAACACCCATAATGAATTAAGTAGTCGAGTAAAAAAAAACTGTTTGAGAGACAGTAGACCAAATAGCATGCAAAACATGTACTTACCTAACAAGAGAGATTCTTTCAGAACAGTATATCATTTGACTCAACGCGAAGACTGTGGACCAACAAAGAATAATAGCATGGTATTTCACAAAATAACATACTTCTTTAATCCAGCATGAATAGAGTGAACCAAGTATCACGAATAAATGACCTACTAAACAGGTGATTCACAGAACATCATACGAAAAAAAACGAGTGGTCATACAGACAATAAACTAAACATCACGAATTAATATAAAGAAGTGTTTTTAATGAACACTATGTATATATCACACCATAAAGAAAGTGGATCATACATCGATAAATAACCCAGTCCAAGCTTTACGCATGGAACTATTGACTGCTAAGGTAGACATTACGATAAGGCGATACAAAGACGCTTAAACACGATACGATGGGACTATAACACGGTGTGAAGTGACGAAAATACGATGCAAAAACATTATGGGACGCTGCGAAGACGTGACATGCGATGTAACTATGTTGTATTCCCGTCGTGTTATCGTCTCTTCAAATCGTCCCACCGTGTTATCGATCTATCTTACCCTTGCGTTATCGTGTTATCGTCCGATCGTCGCTTGATTCTTTAGTAAATATAATATTTCGTTCATTTGTTTTTACAGACAATGTGCATACTTACAGCTGTAAAAGCCATAAATTATAGCCATTAATATTTTTTCATTGAAATAAAACATATGGACATGTCTTGTCTGTCTTTAGGCAATTTATGAACCGCAATTTTACTACACAGTGACTATTTTCAGAATAATCTTGTTTCCAGGCAAACATCTGTTCATTTTGTGCAGGCTGCTTATAACATTTAGAGTGAGTTATTGACTTAATATTGATTCAGTATTTGCTCCAGGTCTTTGGCATAACGACTAAGTAGGTTTCGTTTCTTGTCCGACAGCACATGTGGTCGGATTTACGTAACAAGATTGGCTGTTTTTACTTTAGAACTGGGCTAAAATAGATGTCAGCTATACATGTACAAAGACCATAAAATGACTTGTTATTATAGATTAGTGTATATTCCGAGCACTAAAGATCATCTGGTACTATCGTGCACTACCACGAACCTTGGTATGACTCCTTCATTCTTAGGTGTTTACTGTGGCATCATTGAACATGCTATTGTCATATTTATTGATTCAAACAGTAGGTTTTTCATAGTCCTACATATAATAGAATCATATAAGTGTCATTTAAAATGTCGAAATGTCGCTACGCGTTGTCGGGCGTTGTGTAGCGTGTAACCGTGGAGAAAAATTTATGCAACAATATAAAACAAGTACATCTAATATGCAGACGATACAAAGATACAATACAATTTTTCTCGGGCTACTTCGCCTATAGATGTAATATAATTCAGAAAAAAACAATTATTCTTAGGATTCTTATCTTTCTTATTTCAAACTTGTTGACAATATCGCAAAGAAATTAAAACACTTTAAACCTCAAAATAATTATTTAGTATTATTTCGATAAGCCCTAATGCTATTTCAGAATACCAATTTCCTCTTTTCATACCTTCTACTTCTCGTATCCAAACATTCCAAACAGACCTATCTTAAAAAAATCTCAGTTATATATTTCAACTGTGAAATATTTATGATTCTGAATTCAAACACCAAACGTTGCTCTAGAGGTTTTACTGAAGCAGAAACATATTTTTAATGCCAAAATCTTAGATGTATGTGCATCAGTAAATATTACATCTACTTCGATCAGACACTTACACAAGCACACGACTGACTCTCAAACACTGGGCAAGCCGTTTATATACAAGGCAGAATCTCCGCACCAAATCTCACACTTGATTTTGATTGGCTAAGAAACCTTTTACAACCATTTACAAAAAGCGCATTTTGATCCTATATGATTTAATGAGCGTCTTTTGCCTGTGATCAAAATTCACCTAAAACATGACAAAACATACAAAAATATATCTTAAGTATACAAGCTTAAACAGTTATTTTGAAATAACTGCTAAATTGCCGAAATACTTATAATACAATGATACCTATGACAATAAAGGTACGTCTATCTTTTTGTATAATCGTTTTCCGTACAAATGGCGGTGGAACGTTTAAGGGAGATAATCATGTCATGACTATATACCATTTAATTGAGTAAGTATCCGTCACAGTTATATATGTATTTATAGCACGATTTTTTTATGCATTATCACAATGTCGTGCATCATATGGCATGCCGTGCGTCGTATCGCATTGTCACAATGTCGTGTCGTATCGTCGCGATGTTGTATCGCACTGACTTAGGTTGAGCCGACAAACGACTGTGCGGAGCGACGTGCGACAATGCATTACGACACTTGACAACGCGATACGACGCACGACAATTTCAAACGATATTGTCGCGATGTCATATCGCATTTCAAAGTCCTACAAGGATTCAAATCCCCGAGCTGCAAGTGCGTGCCGTCAGAACATAACTGCACCAGTCATGTACTTAACACAGGCGTGCCAGCAAACAGAAAGTTCAAACAGTTACATCAATGAGAAGTTGTATTGGTATGACTTGCTGTGATCCGCAAATTGTCAAAATTGATACTCGTTTCAATGATAACGCACGTGGTTTTGACCTTCAAACATATATGAATATATGAATTAAATACAAATGATAATTCGAACATTTACAGAGCAGTATTTTTGAAAGGATTAGGTGAACTTTGTAGAACGTTACGTTTTTATAAGGTAAGAAGACCTCTTTTTGGTGTTATTTCAAGTTTTGTTTCTTTATTGTACACAATTATATTTAACAAAATAATCAAGTATAGATATATAATTGTTCATATATTACAAAAGTGCAATAAAGACCTTATTTTGTAAACTGTTAAAAAAAAGCTATGGAAAATCTATTAATATGCATTTTATAAACAAATTTGATATGGTTTTCGAAAATCATGTATTTGACAACCTACTGTAAGAAAAAAGGTTTCATTAAGTGATGCTCTATATTGTTTTAAAAAAAGACCACTTCCTGTCATGTTGTTCGATTTAGTTTTGTATGAGAGCTATTTCTTGAATTATATTTATTTTTATCTGCAAATAATGCATACAAGTTTGAAACTTCGGTAAGGTTTTTTTTTATTGTCATTTAATATATATATAATTATATGATTGATATGATAAAATTAATTGTATTTGTGTTTTTGATTGTTTTGCTTATACCAAAACTTATCATTTCAAATTTTATTACAATCTTGTGATTCTTCTGTTCTAAAAACTTTGAAAAGCAGTTCCATAATATGTGTGCGTAATGACAGCTCCATAATATATGTTTTATTATTTCTTAATGCATATTACAAACGTCGCACAGGGTAGAGCTTACTAGGTTACTTTTAAAAAGGTATGTATTTGTAGGAACTATTCATCTAGCATCAGATACTTATATTGAGAATTTCTAATTTTTGTATCTACCGTTGTTTTTAATGATTGCGTACAAATTGTTTTCAAATCTAGTTGTTTCTCTTCAAAAGTGTTTGTCCATTTAATTTCTGATTTCGTATAAAGTTTCTTCAATTTTTTTATTTCTTTCTGTAAACCTTCTTTAATGTATTTAGAAACACTTTTTATGATGTGTTGGTACCTTAAAAAGTCCGAATTTTCAATATCATATAAAAAATTGATATCGTCAACTGCATAAAATGTTTTTGTTCTATAATCAAAAAGGTTTTCCAAGTTATCTATAGATTTTTGTTCCCAAGTCTTGAAATAAAATGTCTTATGATTCATATTTATATTTGAATTGTTCCATATTATCTCATTACCTGTCGGTATGTGTTTTGGAGGTTATATTTTGATCCATGCCTTTAAAACATATTTTAAAAAAGCGTTGTTTTTATCAATGGCGTCTGTAACATTTTCATCTAAATTACAGTCGAAGATTAGTTCTCCGCCCAATTCATTAAGTAGATTTTCATAAAATATGTTCCATTCCCCTGTACTATTTTTATCACACAATGTATTTTCACCCAGCAGCTTTTAATTGAAATTAGAAATTTCGAAATGTCAATCATTTTCAGTCCTCCGAGTTCGTATTCTAAAGTAAGACGATTTCGTTTGATTTTTTCAGGTTTTTGTCCCGCATGAACTCAAAAATAGTTTTGGTGATCTCTTTAAGTGTATGTTCAGAAGGGTTAGGTAAAACTGTTAATGGATATATAAGTTTTGGTAAAGCAAAGCTTTTGATTACAGTAATTTTGCCTAGAAGTGTTAATTTTCTGTGCTCCCATTGTTTTAAACAGTTTTTAAAGGTAAGAAGTTTTTGTTCTAGGTTTAAACTGATATTTTGTTCTATGTTATTAGTGAAAATAAAGCCCATAGTATTTGCTGATTCTTCGTTTCATTTAATTTTTTTATTTTGGCAGTAGCTCAAGTTTGTGCTTCTTAGGGACCCTATTCGTAGAATTGTAGATTTATTGATATTTAATCAAGTCCTGAAACGTATTCGTAATTTGTTAATACTTTAATTAATTTTAAGAAAGATTCCTTTAAACCATACAACACTTGACAACGCGATACGATGCACGACAATTTCAAACGACATTGTCGCGATGTCATATCGCATTGTCGCGCGTTGACCAGCGTTCACATAATATTATTTATACTTTATATTACTTTTATATATATCAACTTTTCAATGTACTTGGACTCCAGTTGGGTCTAAATGAAGTTCTAGGAAAACAAATGTATGTAATAATTAAGTTTTTCAATTATGTACAATTCCTTAATTTTTCATCGTTTGAGACTGCTGAAGGTATTCAACCAATAATGGTCAACTGTTCAAGACCCCGATAATCGTTATTTTCATAAATATATCCTTTAAATGAATATTATTCAAATCTAAAAATAATTTTTACGACAAATGAAATATTAATGGAATTCATACCCATATCCCAATCTCGAAAATTCAAACTAATCGATAAGTGTACCGTAATGAATAATTTGTCAATATTCAGTTACCATTATAACAATTTAACATATATTTTGTAATAACGTATTCAGTATACACAGTAGAGTTACAGTAACAGCACATTTAGTATTTAAGTATACTATTGAGCTTGCCTAAAATGATCGTGATGTACATGATTACACAGTTTATAAACGTTTAATCAAAGAGGGGAAATGTGGATAACACCAAGCAAAATTGCGAACTTTATGAATGGGGCATCAATTCCAATCTGATAAAGAATGATGAGCTTTCATCGTCTTGATTTTCAAATAACTTGCCATTATCGTGTTTTATACCTGGAAAAAGTTTACGAAGTTTTGCACAAAAGCATTAAGAAATGTTTAAGGCTGAAAACGATAAGTAAATCAGACAAAAAGTAAAAAAATATATGGTCTGCATGGGATTTTAACTCCACTGGTAAAATAAGAAGGCCACGGATTAACCACTATACCACTGACACTGAATAATTAGGGGTCTAATAAGCTGTTATAAGACAATTGAAGAGTATTCAGTCAGAACGGCTTCGTTGTGGGCTGAATAACTTAATGAAGAACATTGTCATACACTGATTGTTTATGAGTGCACTAACATGTGCATCAATGATACAAATGATGTTGTGTTTTTTTTTCAAAATACGGACATATGAAGAAAAACCATGTAAAATTAAATTGTATAGGATATACATGTAGTAAACGATGAAGGTTACGTAATGTGATCATTACTAAAGGCCTTTCTACGACACGATGTTAAGTATATCAAGCTAAACAAAAAGGCGAAACCATGATAAACGATGCGAAGGGACAATAACACGAAAAGACGATGGAAATATGCGCAGGGGACGATACGAAGAGACGATAATACGATGCAAAGGGACGATAATACGATGGGAATGTGAAGGGACGATGCAGAGACGCGATATGCATGAGTCATATCGCATTTATATATCATATAACAGAATGAGTACAATCGTCGCAGCGCACTCATGTCATAAAATTCATATAGAACATAGAAGGAGACCTTCACTTTTTTGTAAACTGTGGAAATACTATAAAAGATATGATCGGTGTGCAAACGGTTTAAAACGTAAAGTATCTTGACTTCGCAAATATTTAATGACTTTAAAATATTTTGAAGATAAAACAGTGATTTTGTAAGTACACCTGCACTTTTATATTAAATAAAAAGGAAACACGCTATATTTTACTGTCACACAAATTATTTTTTTACGTGTGCAAGCAGATTCATAACGATAATAACAATAATTAAGCTGCAGAAAAATGATTTATAGATTTCCTTTAAAGATTAAATGGTATGCTTGCGAATTGTTTTCAGTGAGTACATATATATATTTTTCATATCGCTAGAAAATAACCGAGCAGTTCCGATTGTGTTTGATAACTTCGGGAGGTCTTACGAAGGGATGCAGACAGCAGACGAATTTTATACGTTGTTCATGTATGTAAGAAAGATATATAGAATATAAGATAACATTTTTAAATATTTAGTATTTAAGAAGGAAAGCGAAGAAAAGATAAATTGAAATGTAACGAAATTTAACAAAGAAATAGCAAAAAGTGCGGCGATTTATCTGAAATATGCAAAGAAACGTATGATTGCAAGGTCTGTAATGCATGAATTATCTTAATTTTGATTAATGGTAATTGTCATATTTATACAATTTTAAAAGACATTTATTAAAAGAAATGAACGGCCAGTTTATATTGACATAAATCATTTGCTTATAATAACTGACACTTTGATTTGTGTTAGATGCGAATCTATAAGGCACATATGAAATAGAAAGGAAACATTGGAGAAAGATATATCATGCCAGTAGCTATTTTTTGCTTTACTTTTTTCTGTCTTTATTTCCTTTTTTTCAGTCTCACTGTCTAAGTTCTAATTTCATTAGTTTAAAGGAATACTTGTTTAATTGAAACTTTTTATAAATTGAATATCACAAATTTTGTTTCGGTTTTCGAAGATGATAAATAACTTAGTCCTGAGTCTGTAATAGGACGAATACTAATATTATTGCTCCAGGTTTGTAATAGTTTTCTTTAAGGGAGGATGTAATATTTAACTTTCTTTCCTTCTAATAAATGTATATATTTACAGAGATTTTAACACGTTCGGCCATGCAATTTTTAAAATTCTTTTTTATCTAATCAAGCAAAGTCTGTTTATATAATGCTATATTACTTCACATGATTGTATTTCTATACATATATAATCTTTGACCTAGGAGCGTGATATTTACGCATGACACGTCGTCTTGTTGTCGAACAACTTGTGCCAATTTATTTCGAAATACAATTATGTATATCAAAGTTATGGACTGGAAACGATTGTCAGGACGGACAGAAAGATAGACACACAAAAAACGCACACATGGAGAGGGAGTAACACTACATGACTGCCATATAAGGTTACCATGACGTCACAAACATTAGTATGGTGCGCACTGCTGATTTCATGGAGAAACTCGTGTTAAATTCAATGCATATACACTTTTTCTAAATGTAAGACATTACATAATATATCAAACTATCGCTAACAAAACGTGCTAGATTGCGGTTATTTTCGATACACTTTCCTTTGGCCGTAGAGAGACTAGAAAGAACGGGGTTTTCCTTTCTGTGTTCTTTCCACGATAAATAGCTTCGTTCTGATATAAAAACCTGTCTGTTCTTTTTTATCAAAGTGTAATATATTATGCAATAATATTATATGCACTGTAAATTGTTAAATCCAATTGCTTCCAGTAGGACCTATACGTAGAAACCGTTTTGCGTTATTTTTCATCAAAAAGTGTATGGCTCTCAATTAAAAAAAACTGCCCGTAATGATCCTCTCAAAATTGGACATATTTCGCACAAATAATTATTTCAATATTTGCAAATTTATAGAAACATTCACCGTTTCGTGTTTGTGTCATTTAAGTTTATATTGCATCACTACAATAATAATATACGTCCCTGAGAATATTGCCATTAACTGTGTAAAAAGCGAAACGGCTACCATTATCTTGGAAAGGTCAAACGAAGACATCGTGTAACATTGGAAGAACAGGAATATATATATATATATATATATATATATATATATATATATATATATATATATATATATATTTTTAAAAAAGTCGGAGTGTGTATAATGTGGAAAACAATTTATGTTGAAGAACTTGTATCATGAAAGATTTCATTTGGCGTTTGCAGTGCACTGTACTTAAGATGTCGAAATTGTTCTTTTGTAACTTGTATAAGTACACCAATCACAGTAAAACAATTTTCTGTCAACGTAAATGCCGCTTTAGGTAAGTCAATTGACCTCCAAGAAAAAACTGTATATACACAATGTACGTGTAATTTTAATAAGTATTTATTTTGTTGTAACTTGTGTTTATATTAAAAGTGAAGTAAAGTGTTTTAGTGTTTTACTTGTAAAAAATAAAATCGTGCTTTGTATTGCATGAAACTCTAGGAACCTCTAAATATTCAAAAACACACAAACGATCACAAAATAAACGATGGAGTTATATTTTCAAATCTTCACATTCCTCCACTGTATACTATTTTCTCCGTGTAATAATTACGGCACCCTTTAATCCATATCTATATTGTAACCTTGACCGCTTCGTAAATTTAATTGTTCTGGAAGATGTGGATATGAAAACGTGCAAAAAACAACTTTGCATACGTTTTCCGGTAAATAAGCGCAAAGTTATGAGTCAATTTATGTCGCACAACAGTTTCTTGTTTCTTTATGGCATATATAGCATCTGTGTTTTAAGCTAAAGGAAATTGCAAGGACAGAAAGTGCTGAGGCTTCAACGTTTGTTTTTCTCTACTTTGCAACATTTACGGACGTTCGTGCCAACACCAAGTCTAAACATAAATATTTGTAAAACCCACTTACGTCTTTGCTTAGGTGAAGAATGTATACATACACATAAAAAAACGCTATGTTAGCAAGACAGCCGTACCTGCTCTTTGCAATGTTTTACCCGTATACCTTATATAGGGATCACACTTAGTATTTAAAAGAGTGTTGTTATTCCAACCACATGAAGTAAAACAAACTGCTTATAGCAAACAAGAATTTTGTTATTTTAACTACGGTTTTGTGTTTTCAAAAATGAAAAAAAAAAAAAAAATGTAAAACATTACATTTAACACATGTCATGTTTCTAGAACGGTATATACTACGTGGCCAATTATACGCTCATATCATCAAGACTTTGTCTCTCAAAATACACGTCCGTACCTTATAAGAGAGTGCATGTCAATGTGTGAGTGAATAATAATTAATGCGTGTGGGACTAATAAGTCCTGTCTAAATGTGTGGTAAGTTTGTAAGTCATCCGTCAGTATTAAGTAAATGTAAATGGGCGGTGAGTCATGTGTGAGTGAGTAGTAAGTAATGTGTAAGTGAATGGTAGGTTAGTCATGTAAAAGTGAGTGGCAAGTTATTTGTAAATGAGCGGTAAGTAATGTTTGAGTAAGTGGTAAGTAAAATATTCGTAAAATATTGGAAATATAGGACATTCTTGTATATTACTTTGAAGACACTTTCGTTTCAGCTATGATTCATGTCGGTGTTGGTCCAGCCCACTTGAAGGCAGTATCTTTTATTATCGGACTACCATGTTTTAAGCCAAGGACGCTAAAAAAGGAAGAAAAGTCGGTCCAACGAAAGTGCCCAGAATGCGTGTAGCGTGTATAGAGATCAGCATATTAGACAAAAAAGTTGACTCCTTGTATCGTAAGTCCAGCTGGAGACAACATATTCAAATTTATGTCATGCGTAGACAGCGAGAGTGCCGACGATCAACTTCCGCCTTCATTTAAGAAAGTAACGAAGTAGATGAAAATTTTGAAAATTCACATAATAAATACCAAGATGTGTATAGTTTTTCTTGTTCGAAAAGGCCAAAATATAACTTTACTGTGGGACTATTTACGGCAGGTTTTAAAATATATACCGGTAAACGCAAATCAGCGTAATTCGGTTCTAGTAATCACTTATACCATTATCAAAACAACTAATTTAATTAAATTGCATTTTGAAACACCATTGTTTCCTGTACTTGGTGAAGGAAGTTAAGCTCTCTCTAAAAACCTTGCAAGTGTACACGATGTAGCTCTGTCGCCATTGGTCGCCATCGGTCGTATAATTCGGTCTACTATACGTACAGGCAGGGTACTTATTGTTTGCCCTATTCGTACTCAATGGGTTTTATTTCCTACGCGCATACTTATGTTCTCGGTACGATTTACACCCTGTCGATATATACGACGTACATGCGACTATTGTCATGCATATGGCTATATAAACGTTGAAAAAATATTTCGCAAAGAACCACAAACTCTTTTGATATGAGATATTTTACACTTCTTTCGGGAATATTAAACATACCTAAGTAATATGTGGTCTAAATGTACTCTTAAAGAGACAATTTATGCCATGCAGGAACACACTTATTGGCACAATTCACACCAGAAACAGTTACATGTATGTTAGACAAATTGCCGCGTGGTTCAAGCGAGGAAGAGCAATGAACAGTTTTTCTGACTTTGTTCATTTTTCTATTTAGCTTTTAATTAATTAAGTGTACTAAGTTACATATGGATTCATTTATCGTGCAGTCATGAAATGTTTCGAACGTTTTGCAGATAAATCTACACAGGGGTAATGTATGAGGTTTTGATGTTTATATCTTCAAAATGATTATTAAGTACACTTTATGCGCATAACTACCGGCATTAGGATATACACGTTAAGAAGGACCTGCCAATTTGTTAACATATCGTTAAAAACGTTAATTTAAAAACAAATATTCCGAGTTGGAATTATTGATTGCGCTTACATGAAGGCACTGCCTCGGACTCAGACTGTTCTTTTTGTATCCTTCATGTAAATACTATTTGTCTTATTTTGTTATTGATATTGCTGATATTGCAGACGATACTGAAAGTATAGTACATTTTATTACGATTTGTTAATATCACGCCACATAATTCATAGCAATGCTATACCATGCGTATTAACAAATTTGCGCTCATGAATGCTTTGTGAAAATTACACGGGAGGAAAATTCAACACCCAAACTACTTTGACATTCTTCGTAGGGTATATCACGCTCAGGTCTATTTTGTGTTTAGAAGAGTAAATGTTAATATTATTAGAATTTTCTTTATGCATCGCAGTCATTGTCAAAATGCCTGTTTTTTTGTACAATTTACAACTTCTACATTGACTGTAACGTCTTCATACTGGGGACGCCCGTATGGTCGTTTTTTTTCAAAAAATCCGGAAAGGTCTTCCTATAAGATAACTGGATATAGAAAAAATGTTGATAATAGTTTTATCATCATACGCGATTTTCAGCTCCACTTTGTCTAGCTTGGCGTTTACACACTGAAACAATTAAGGAACGCAAAGAGCCTTTACGATACAAGTGTATTTCGTAATCAAACTATATATTTAAGTTAAGATATGTTCGCTATTGTCATTCATAAAACGTGTTGATTTCTCTACAGTACAAAGACAAACAGCAACCCGTCTCAATTACTTCGTCTAAACAAACGATTATTCATGTACTCAAAATTATGAAATATGAAATCTTCAAACATAAAATGGATTATCTATCGTAACATTAAACGTTCGTTCATTCTCGTGCTTTGATGAGAGTTAGTCAAGCGCGGCGCATACAATTTGATACTCGCGACCACAATTGGAAGACTGGTATATATTCGTTGAGGATGATTAACGAAACACTAAAACTAGTATAATGAATAAAACAGACTAACTCTTTTAACAGTAAGCCGGTTTACGCGTATTATCGTAAATAAAATTAAATTCTAACACTTTTGAAAATTTCTCCTATATAGACAAAGAAGGATTTGAGCGTGATATACCTACCAAGTATATCACTCTAGGCGTCCGGAACTATTTTTGACTGCTAAAATTCCCTCCCGAGTAATTTTCACACAACATCTACGAGTGTGCATGCGCCAATACGCTTGAATTGGTATTGTTGTAAATGAATTCACGTGATGTAAAACAAATCATTGTAAAAGTTCTACACTTCCGGTATCGCCAGCATTATCAGCAACAACAAAAATAAGACTAATAGCGTTTTGTTTGAGGAGATAAAAAGAACAGCAAAAGTTTCACAAAATGCAAGGAAGGCACGCAATACTACAAGTTCAAGGTTGCGACTTCATGTAAGCGCAGCAAATAGTACCTCTTCGAACATTTTTTGTTTAAATCAACGTGTTAGAATGGAAATAGATTTTACTTTTAAGTGATATACCGGTTTGTATATCACTGTGTGTCGTTTAGATGCTTCGTAATAAGTCACTCAGGCCTTCGGCCTTCGTGATTAGATTACTACGCATCTACACTTCACACAGTAATAAACTAACTGGTATATCACTCAAAAGTGAAATCTATTTTTTTCATTTTTTGTTCAGTTGATATTCAGGTCAAAAATCTAATTTTCATTTTTTTTTTCATTCTTAAAATAGAAACGCCCGTGTCAGGGTGTTACTCAAAATTGATACTCTAATTTCTCTAGCGGACAAAGTATTCAACGCATAGAATTCATTAACCAAAGTCCATCGTCTACATCGATTTGTCATGCTTTTTTAAAGTAGCTAGTTAGAAGCCGTCAACGGCATATAGTATACAGTGTTTGTTTTGCATTTTTTCATCTGGTTCCATACAACATCCGCAGATATCTCGCTTTCCTGTGAAATACAGCGTGCAACAACTCATGTTTATAATTCATAGTAACCTCATCAATGAATTTTGTTGTAATTAACAGTAGTCGGAATAGTTGTCACACGGAGCGCACGATGCACACACGATGTACACATGTTACAAGCACGTTACACGTACGGTTTATTCACTTTAAGCAATTCAGAACGATACACAATACGCGCACGCTACTTGCTACACGATATACGGACTAGACGTTATACGATTACTTTTACAAATATTGTAAACCAAAAAACCAGATCAATTAGAGGTGTCAAACTTTCACAATAGAAAGAAAGACTTCGATAAATTTTATGGATCCATATTTCTCAGTGTAAGTGAAAACGAGCCCGAAGTGCTAGAAAGATGGCGTACTTAAAGTTAATTGCTGTCATCACACTTCGTGATATATCTGCTGAGTTTGCCAAATTGAAATATATGAACTCTTCACGAAAGACTGTGTGACAGCGAACGTCACAGTTGTGTGTAAGTATCATTTTTAATTTTAATGCAATACGGGTTTTAGGTGTCCTTTTAAGGACAACTAATACCGGCGTTTTGAGGCTTGATTCTTAAACAGAATACTGATTATTCTCATCTGAAAATCATCTGACACAAAATAGTTCAACGATCAGAATCAAACATTTAAGAATGTACGTATGTTGCCGAAAACACTTCATGCTTGTTGAATAATTCATGCTAAACTCTATATAATCATTTATCATACAGAACCATTTTCGTCGTATTTTGATATATTTTTTCTACATATAGTATTGTGTTTTTTTTATACTGTAAACAGGCCCCCCTTCACATATTATCCACCATTGAAGAAAATGGTCAGGGCAAACAATTCCCGATCGGAGGTTCTCGGCAGGTTCCGTTAACCCACATTAAAAGCAATCTGCCGAGGTGTTCCGATTGATAGTGTTACGGATTATTTTTCCGCCATATTGGATAGTTGTAACGAGAACAAATTGACTGACCTTAAGGTAGGTCCACACCTTACGTCTGAATTTTTCAACCTCCTCAGAAAACGGTCATATTTTGCATAGGCAGTCTACGATGTATGTACTTTAATGTGTTGCTATTTGATAGGAACACGCTCACGAGACGTTGACGTCATGACGTCGTCAAGCAGTCTACCCATTTTCTTTAGGCGCTTTCATACAAACGTTCGTTTCTCTGGTATTTATGAACGTATTTTGAAGATTAAAGTTTTATTTCTCCAGAAACATTTAAGCCTAACTTTTTATTGCATGTTTTTGAAATATTGAATATATTTATTGGTAATTCGAATGATATTGCGCCAATTTTGACGTAAATAACGTCGTATTTATCAGCTACCTCTGAACACGTTTTGCCGTTTTACGAAAAAGTTTGTCCGGTGACCCAATCTTATTTTTCAAATATATTACTACCATAGTGTAGATGGTTCAAAATATCAAAAAAAATCAATAGGTCATCTAAGTAGATTTTTTTTAATTTTGAAATTTAGTTACTGTTATGCGTTATTTTTGTGCGTCAGTATGTAACGTTAACGTCATTATTTCAACTGCAATATCAGGCAATGGTTTATTTCTTTACAACCGGACGCTGTCTAAACAAACAAAAAAACATTTTTAAAGTCATAAATCTATTTAATAATATAAGTTTTATATTAAAGCAACACTGATCTTATGTTAATATGTTATCGCTGATCATGAGAGGAAACATTAGCTACATGGAATGTACTTTAAAACATCTAGGCATTTAAAAAATGTCATCGTAGGTACCCATTTGTAGCTGGACGGGCTGAGGCACGTGTGACATAAGTGTCATTACTCAATGGCACACCGGATGCGATTCGAACACAGGACTTCCCGTTCCGGAGGCAACGCCTTAAACACAAGGTTCTCGCGAAATTCCTGGCCTTGCCGTTTTTTTTCCTTCAACTGAAGGCGTCATTTCTTGAATTGTCCAGTTTCTTGTTTTGTCCGCCGGCGTTCACGCTTTCCACCCAACCCTATAAACATATCGAGCGTATACTTTCCTGGGCTCACATTATGCTGTTCATTTACCTGAAAAATAGATAATTGAAAGAAATAATATTTTACGGTTAGTTTACTGATCATGAGTGTTGCGCCGACAGCAATTAATCCGTTTATACATATACATGTATTTTTAAAATGGGATCTTTTGATTTCCAATTTATGCCTTTCTGTTTATCTAAACAAAGGCATTATTCGTAATGGTGATCCAACAGACTGACGAACTAAATTCTGACCAGACGACAACCAAAGTGTCGTCTGCTTCGGAACGTAGCTGATTGAAACTACATTATATATGTTTTTAGTAGACACTAGGAACGAATTGGTTAATAAATATTCTGTAAGACTTAGTTGAGATAGTTTGTTTACAACCTCGTTAGTTTACCATAATTTTTTTTATAAATTACCTTGCACATGTACATACATCCTTCATTTACATTTTTCTACAGTCATGACTTCGTGTTAGAGACTTGTTTTAGTTGATTTGCAAATCCTGCAAGATTTATTTGCAACCCCAAATTCTATACATCGTTTCGTTTTTGTTCAAATATCATGTAAAAATCCCCAAAATGCGTGACAATGCCAATACTTTATGCATACATGTAGTTAATAGACGCAGATATTATATTGATCGTATAGTCAGGATCAGAGGGTCCCGGGTTCGATCCCTACCAGTGATACGACGTTTCTTTCCTTAGGCGAGACACTGCCCCTACTTGCTCTGTCTGTCTGCAAGTGTTTAGTGTATTGAAAAGAAATATATACTCCTTTTATATAAGTGATGCAATTTAATATTAATATCACGAGCGCGACGCTATTATCACAAAACCTGAATCATTTATATTCATCACCAAAAGAAGTTATGGCAGACCTATATCACTATCACTGTGACTAATATGATATCTACATCATCACTTTTTATTCAACTGATATATCATGGAGTATTTCATTAGTTAGCATGAAATAATATACAATTATGGACTTGTAAGGCATTGGCTATGATGTGATATTCGCCGTTTTATAATATGTATGTCATTAACTAACATGCATGGGGAGACCCTTTACGGGTGTCAGACTTATCAACTAGCGCTGCTGATTATAATGTAAACGTGGAGGCAACACGAAACAATAAGATGATATTCTAAGTCATTTCTTGTGTTCCTCCGTGATCAAGTGGTTAGAGCCGCTGACTTTAAATCACTGTTACCTCTCATAGATTGAGGGTCGTGGGTTTGAGTCCTGCTCATACCATGTCTTTTGATATGTGAAAGTTGGCAGTTTCTTACGGAGGATAGAGATCGAGTTCTCGTTCTTCCAATGAACGAGGGTAAGATAAACTGCCAGTCTATAGAAATGACCGGAATACGGTTGACACTGGCGTTAATATGTCCTAAAATACAAAAAAGTAACCGCCTATCGGGGCGTAACAGGTTATAAATGACTGCCAATGCCTTGATCATTTCCTTTATAGTATTGACATCAACGCGAATTAGTATGCTTACTTCATAAAGACAGCCTTTTCCTCCGTTAGAACATCAGAATAAGACTATTAAGCAACTTTCTCAATAGTAGATCCAATTTCACGTTCGCGCTTCTTTATTGTTGTTGCACTAGGCTGAGATATGTTGAGCTCCGTCAAAATGTTTGAAATCTGGGTTTCACCAACACCAGCGTTCAGCATGGCTGAAAATATCTTTTCATAATAGTCCAAATAGTACCGAAGCTACAGAGATGTCTAATATCACTATTTGCGGCATTTTCTATGGACAAAATGGCAATAGTGGGGCTCGAACTCAGGGATAAAATTAACCAGCGGGAGGTTTAGTAATTACAAGTAAGTTATCTCACCCAAACGACCACGCAGCTCAGTGAACTTATCTACTGCGCACAAATGATAACGGTTATAGATATGTAAAACGGAGTCGGGTAGTTTCAACCCAAATTATATTATCTTCATTTGTATAACATGTAGTTTAAACTTAAGACATAGGCATGCCTGAGGATGTGGTCGTCGTAGTACATGTTATGTCATATACTAGCAATACTTTTGTTTCACATGTATGTGTTATGGAGAAAGAACGAATAGCTTGAAATCGCTTTTTACCGCTTTGCATAAAAAGAATGAAAATGATAAAATGCGCTACCCTTTAACTGTGAATTCTAAAAAGATATTCTGAAGTCTAAATTTCAAAGTATATATCTGGAAAACATGCTTTTTAATAAACAGGTGAAAAAATGTGTGTTTACCTGCTGCCATCTTTGTATTGATATCGAAGCGACAACTACCGTCTTGGGTTACTTTATGCCGCTTGCCGCTTGTGACTGCTGTAGTGAAACTGTATTGCCGGCACTTGACATCAAAGAATGATGCTAGCCCATTTTTGGTCTGCCAAATGTACCGACGAATTACAGTTCTCGCATATTCTGATCCGCGAAATACCCAAGCTCTATTATTAGACGCGCGTTCCTCCAGGAAGATTGATTATTTTTACAATCACCGGAAACATCGACTTCACCTTGGACAGGCACTAGTTTGGACTCAGTCTTTAAAGATTATACGGAACGGCCTCTCTTTCGGAAAGCCATCATGTTTAAATAAATTAACTTCCGGAACGGTATGTGAATTCACTTAACGTCGTGCATAATACTTTTGCGCCTTTTTACAAGTAAAACTGTGACAACAATTTGATTGTTTTACACTGTGAACATTGATCGTATCTCATCTTTATTGTACGTCATATATAACAAAGTATAATAATATTTTCTCTTCTACAACCTTTTGCAAAAAATTGACTTCGATTACCTTTAATTTGAATAAACTACTATGTGGTGGCAATATATCAAAATTTCAGGTGGGGTCACCGGACAAAATTCTTCGCAAAACGGCAAAATATATCAAGAGTACCTTCCAAAATACGACGTTATTTACGTCAAAATTGTCGCAATAGTCGGCATACTGACTATAAATGCACTCATTATGTAATAAACATGCAACCAAAATTTGTGTATACTTGTAACATAAAAAATGAAACTTGAATCTTCAAAATCTGTTCATAAATACCACAGGTACGAACGTTTGTATATAAGCGCCCACATAAATTGGGTAGACTGCTTGACGACGTCATGACGTCAACGTCGCGTAAGCGTGTTCTTATCAAATAGCATCACATTAAAGTACATACATCGTAGACTGCATATGCAAAATATGACCGTTTTCTAAGGAGGTTGAAATATTCAGCCGTAAGGTGTGGAACTACCTTAAGGTAGTGGGGGTCTAATGGACACTATTCCAAAACACATTAAACTTAATATTTATATAATCTACAACTGTTAACCGACTAGTGTGCAAAATTTAAAGAGATTTCACCATTTAATTAAAAATTAATTTCGTTTTTTGTTGCCCTACCCCCACTTAAGAAATACTGACCATATTAAAAAGTACCCTAAAAGTTAAAATAGGTATGTTTGCAAGTGTTTATTTACATTTATTTTTTTTCTAGGTTCCAAAAAGTATTACAAGCAATGTAGAATTACAAAACATGTATTATAATTCTACAAGCTTAACATGTGTAACAAAAAATATGCAATAATGCCAAAAACTAGGGTAAACAATTTGCCTAATTTTGCCATGAGACATATCACACATGTACATATACACGACTGTAGCAAAAGATTCGGAGTAGGGCCATCATTATTGATTATAAAACTTTTATTAGTAGTAAATGAATTGAAATATAAGAAAAAATGAAAATGTTTTACCGTCTACTTTTTGAGATATTCAACTTTTAAAAATGAGCACGGTCAATTTTTATATTTTCAAGTAACTGTCCAGCTTGATAAAATCAAGGAAAATTAAGATACAGTTTTCAAATCTTGTAAAATGGCATAATCTTTCATGTTATTCAATTTGATAACTAAAAAAGAAAAAATAACGAAAAAAAATTTGGCTCCTTCGGGGATTGAACTCAGGACCTCCTGATCTCAAAGCAGACACTCTAACCACTGCGCCACAGTACAAAATAGGCACAGCTATAAAATCCAAAGTATTCCAAATGATCTTTAAACAGGAAGTACTCATTACACATCCACTACCTTAACTATTATCGTCTTCCAGCCATTATTACAAACCAGGGTGAATGTGAGAATATCAGTTAAGAAAGGAGAAGGGCAGAAATCGGTCAAGATTTCCCGAACACGTATGCAAATTGCGTTAGCGGTAAGTCAACCTTGGTGATTCGTAAATAAATTAGAATGTATTTTAACTCTTTTCAAAGGAGAATTTCTCTTTTACCGGAAACAATATATTTAATATTTATAAATTCAAAGTCACTTCTGTACATATAGAATTAAGTATGTTATACCTCAGACATACAATGTACGTATTAATACTAGTATCATGTTATGTTCTCTCTGGGATATCTTTTTATCATAATCATATTTGATAATGGCTAACCGTCATAACTGACTATTATGGTCATCAGGGTGTCCGGTAGGCTTTGAAACTCAAGGGTCATTGTCTCTTCAGCGTAAAATTTTCAAGGGTCAAAATTAAATTTTCAAGAGTCAATGTGAGATTTGTAAACGTCGACACATAGGTCATAGAGTTTCGAGCCTTGTACTCTATGTTTGCACATCATATTTTTCAGTTTGTGTTATGAAGCTTTACTGTTGCATTTTCGAAAAATTCAGCTAGGTCTAGCAGCCGATCTCTTTCCCAGGCTTAAATGTACCGTGTTTCCTGTTTGTCACGTATCTTCCTGACCTCGCATCTCTGCGATTTTCTGAAAGCGAGTAGATTAAAATACAAGCTCCCCCTCCGTTTCTAACTTTCTGTTGCGTCAGTGGTTGATGCGGTCTGATTGTTTGGAATTAACAAGTTGATTGACATACATGCTAAGTAATTGACGCATGAATGAAAATTCCTACGGGTCAAATATGACTCGTCGGGCGTTTTTATTGCGGGTCAAATACAGGTATTTCAAAATGTTCACGGGTCAAAACCCAGGAGCTTGGGTCTACTAAACACTCTGGCCATGTTTGTATACATTATAATGTTAACTGTTTCTTTGCTTATCAATTTTCTTAATTCTGTAAAACAGAACTTGTAAAGACTCTTACATTCTTTCCTTCAGGGAAAAAGGCATACTATATGATAGACTGAATCCAGACTGGGTCCCGTCAGTAAGCTTGAGCTGTACTTGTCAGCCAATGCTTACAGAAGAGGAAATGCCATTGGTACTCATCTTGGACTCTGAAGAAACTGGCGCGACTTTGCAGATGGACATTGATGGTGATTTAATGGATGATATGAATGCAATTTTACAGAAACTAAGGACCGAAACGTCTGAGCTGAAAACTTAAGTGCTGAAACTGAAGACGAGATTTGATATTGACTATTGCAGGGACAATAATGACAAATTGAAGCACCTTACTAGTCTCCCAGCATTTTCAATGTTGATGTTGCTTTGTCAGTTTCTTGAACCATATTATGATATTTACCAAACAGACTAGCTATTAACAAGTTCAAACTTATGACATTGACTCTAATGAAACTAAGACTTAACCTGTCTAATTTGTTCTTTAGCAGATGAATTTGATACAACACAGCCAACTTTATCAAGACTGTTCACTGCAACTATTGCAGATGTATAAGAGAATGCTGAAGCTCATTAGATGGCCAGAGCATTAAACATTCAGAAAACTATGCCAATGGAATTTCACAAATACTTTGGAAACAAATGTGCAATGATTATCGACTGTTTCGAGATGTTTATTGAAAAGCCATCTTGACTTAATGTCTTAAGCCACACTTGGACAAAATCGATTATGTTTATATGTTTAGTTTACCTTTTGAGGTAGAATTATATACAGCCTATTTACTAAGTTATGTGTCATTGTCGTCACGGTAAAAAAACTTAACTCATTCTTATTCAGCGAATAAACATGATGAATGACAGGAAAACTGCAGTTTTATATTAACATTATACCACGGTACAGAGAAACACTATGTCGGTATAATCCGGCGGATTCACGTCACTATACTAGTAACCCTATTAAATCGTAGAAGTTTTCAATTAGTAGTCTAGTAGATATGAATAGGGTTTTCACATGCTTTAGGAATAGCTTATGCCCTTGTTTTTTTTTACTTATTTATTTAATCATAATTATTTATTCATTCTACAGGTATAGGGATTTAATGCCTCGTTTACTTCAGATTCATTCATTGACTTTAATATTATGAATATGAAATCTATTTTACTTAACAAAATTGTACAGTATTGTTGTGGAACCTCTTGCGAAAGCTCCATATAGATGCCCAAATGGCTGTTCAGTGTATGCATGTGCGTCCGTACATCTGAGTTTAGCTTGTCCGAGCTGTTACTATCCATGTATCGAGGTATTCTTAAATAACTTGGCACAATTGTTCACCACCATGAGACGGAGTGTCATGCTCAAGAACCAGTTCCCTAGTTCTAAGGTCAATGTCACTCTTAGGTTAAAGGTCAAATTCAAAAATGACTTTGTTCGGAGCATATCTTCTACATGCATAAGGGATTTTTATGTAACTTGGTACAAACGTTCACCATCATAAGACAGAGTTTCATGCGCAAGAACCAGGTCCCTAGTTCCAAGGTCAAGGTCACACTTACAGGCCAAAGGTCAGATACAAGAATAATTCAAGAATGACTTTGTCCGGTGCATTCCTTCTTTATGCATGAAGGGATTTTGATGTTACTTGGCACAAATGTTCACCACTATGAAACGGAGTCATGCACAAGAACAAGGTCTAGGGTCAAGGTCACACTTAGAGGTTAAAGGTCAAATTCAATAATATCTTTGTCCGGAGAATTTCTTCTTCATGCATGGAGGGATTTTGATTTAACTTGGCACAAATGTTCACCACCATGAGCTATCCTTGTTTTTAGAATTACTTCCCTTTGTTGTTACTGTAAAAAGCTTACATTTTAACTATTTTATTACTGGCTGTTGAGAAAAATCGAAACCATTTTTCTGTGGTACAACATGCATGTTACATCTAATATTTATGTGTTTTTTTTACCTATCTCTACTTGGTAAGGAGTTGGCCCATTTTACAGCTGGCAGCTCAGCATGTTGCACGTGGGCATCTCGTTTTTGAATGTATACAAGTGTACGCCCGTCCTATGCAGACTCTAATATATCATAAGAAACTTAAGTATGATTCATATTTGGAGGAAATATTAAAGATAAATACATAAAAGATGTACAAAATTATAGAAGAGCCACTCAGCTAGGGCAGGATTTATAAATTTAGGGAGAGAATGATGTTGCATTAAAGACAGTTTGATTTACAGACCACTACGGCCGTTGTGATGTGATACTTCATGCAATTATTGAAGACATTTAGGGTATGGAGAAGTGTAACTTTAGATAACTTAATTATCTAATAAATCTCCCTTTCTGTTAAAACCTTGTTAGGAAAAGTTGGATAGTATTGAACACTGGGATTGAATTAATACTTGAATCACACCATCAGGGAGTGCAGTGACCAAGAACCATAACTCTAGCTAATCCCATAATTGATGTATTTATTACCCTTCCATGAAATTGCCAGCCGTTTGATTGGTCAGTGACACGTAAATAGATATTGATATGAATGGGCAAGCTGGTAATATGCACTTGCCATATCCTGTCATTGTACCCCACACTAAACGCGAGTGTTCGCATTAAGTACATCAATGGAGCAATCATATTCAAACTAGAATGCAGCTCTGCAGTATTGAATCATCACTGTCCTCTTGTTACAATGCTACAGTACCATTTAAGATCTGTATGCATTGGGAAGTGGTCACCATTATCGTATTAAGGACACCTCAAGTGCCTTCAGCGCTTTGATTTCATAGACTTGCCGTTCTTGCGTACTCTTCAGCATTAAAGAGCACAAATAATTATCGATCGGCAAATGAGGGACAGTTTCGGTCCGATAACGAAAGCCTTTATAACATTTTCTATGTATCATGAATAAATAATCCTATGAGTATCGTGTATTTAGCTTAATTTTTAACTTATTTCTACTATAAATTATATCCTTACTTAGTTAATTTTATGAGTTAATTTTTGTAACTTTAATTATAAAAAATTATGAAATTGTAATATAGAGGAAAGAAAAGCATGGCCGGTGAAGGCAAAGCTACATTGTATATAGGCGCCGTCAAACTACAATTTCATGAATATGCATAAATGAATACAGAAATTAATGATATTGTACTTTCAGCATTTCAGCAAGTTATCAAACATGTATTTCTTAATAAGTTTAGCAAATTTGTTCTTGTATTTAAATTAAGAAATAAAGCAAAGAAAATACGTGGTGTGGAAGTTTTCTTCTTTCAAACAGAAATATAGGTCCGTGACAAATACAGTTATCTGTGAATTATTTTATTTTTTACACAAAAGAATAAAGAATAATAAAGTAAATTTCAATAAAACACAGTGTCACAGTGAGTTTGAAAACGGAATTAATTAATGATAAATAGAAATGGCACGTTCAGCGTGAGAGTTTCTTTTCCGTCAAATTCTACGGACACGGACCCATACTTACTACGGCTTAATTACACATCGATCATAACTTTAGATAATAAAGCTAAAATAATCTACTAATTAATGAAACGATTTTTATAAGATGTCTGAATATAAATAGTTAGAAACACGGGCGTGTGCTTATTTCTGTTTAGAGCTTTAAGTACATGGCTTCGTAATCAGTTTGAAAACAGATGATGAAAAAAAGGGCTAACAAAAGTTTTAATAAAAATATTGAAAAGTGTTGCCATAGCACTGAAAGAGTTAATGAAAAAAGAGAAAATGCTAACATACTTCTACAAATGAATGGATATAAAAGTGTGTACGGGCAGTTTTATTCATCTATTCCCCTACTTTTCCTGGCTGGTATAAGTATATATGTATCATTCAAAATATCAATGCTATTGTTTACACAAAATAATTAATAAAAACCGACGGATTTAATTCTCGTTGCTTTTAAAGTGTCGTCATAGTACCAAATAATGATACTAGTATTCATATGAAGATGAAAAAAATGAAAAACGCGACGTGGTCGTTTTCTTACTTCTGACATGATGTATAAAGATCTGTAAAAATATAAATGAATATCAATTAATTTCAACATTATATCTTATTTTAACTAGAGGTTTAAAATCACAATGAAACAACGCTAGAAGAATACCTTAAAACATCGTCATAATATTTAAAAGATATTAAGGCAGAAGACAAAAAACCTGCTGTGCATGCAGTTTTATATCGGTTAACATGGACCTATATACACATGTGTATTTAGGTCCGTGCAGTTAGATATTACGTCTGCACCTGTACAATTTGAAAACTCTTTTTTGAATATGTTCGAAAACAGACTTAAAGATGTCAGTACACAGGAGTGGTGTGAAACTGTTAGCGTAAATTCGAAACTTATAATTTATAAAATGTACAAAAATGATTTTGTTTTTGAAACTTACCTAGATGTCTTAGATCTTAGAAAGTTCAGATACATTTATGTAAATTTCAGAATAGGTAGTCATGACCTTGAAATTGAAAAAGGAAGGTATGCAAATATTCCAAGACAAAATAGACTATGTAAACTATGTGATACTAATAGTATTGAAGATGAATACCACTTCTTGTTAAAATGTACCTGCTATTCAGATTTACGTGTTTCGTATATACCACAAAAATATTATACCCGACCAAATGTTAACAATTTTAATATGCTAATGTCATCTAAAAATGAAGAATTGATCAAGTCAGTTGCTGTATTCTTATACAATGCCTTTCGAAAAAGAAAAAATTGTATGCATGAGTTATAACCACATATTGTTAACCAGTACTTGAAACATATTGCCTGCTATAAATGTACTTTATCAAATTGATTGAATTTGCACATGCTATACTTTGTATACATATTTGTAAATGTAGATATATTTTGCAAAAAACTGTTGCCGTTCCATTTTATAAAAGAAAATAATTGTCGAGTAGATTTGTCCGTCATTTACTTTTTTCATTGATCATTCCAAATATTAACTTTAGATATATTTGAATGATTAAATTAATAAAGTATGATTAAACATCTGAAAATGGCTTTTTACAATCTCGTTATTTTTTTTATGAAACAAAAATAAATGATAGATCAATATCGAAGTATATATCGCTAATACGGTCGATATTGATTTATGTTGCGCATGCGAAGAAGTCTGTAAAAAACCCGTATTCGGGATTATTTAAAGCATTATCCTATACAAAAAGGTAACAATTATTACATGTATCATTATTCATTTATCGATTGGACATTAACCGATTTTGTAAAACTTTCGTTGATTTCTCTTTTTTCAACTAATAATTATTTAATAGCCGTTAAAAAACCTGGTAACACCATACCATCTCCCCTCCCCGAGATTGTGTTTCGTTGCAGGCGTAAAACTATAGTGTAGTTTAGAGAATGCCGAACAACAGCAGGTTCGATGTTGATGAAACGTTACGTTATTTTCGTCAATAAGAAATAATTACATTAGGATACTAGGTGTATACTGTCTTCGACATGTCCCGGACGTCATTTTCGCTCGTACCTACACTAACGAATGAAATGATACAGTCACTACCAAAGCAATATACATTCATTCATTTCCTGAATGTTGTCACATGTTCTCTGCAATTTTTGGCAAATTATTTCCATCTAACTACGAAAATTTGAATATACTTAGGCTGAGTGTATCAATTGGACTAAAACAAGCACTGTGAAGTGATCAATGAGATGTTTGTTAAAGTTGTTATTATTATGTTTACTTACTCGAACTTTCATGTCAACGACACTAATGTGAAGTGTGTTAAAATTACTTCTAGAAGGAGTCGTGATTAATGCTTGTGTAAAAAAAAAAATACAATAAATGGCGCTAATTTTTGTGTCTCATGAAATTCTGAATAGCTATAGGGATTCGAGCAACAAATCGATTTAAGCTCTTTTTCCGGTGATACATGTCATTAGCACCATAACAACGCTGAGGTCATGTTTAACATTTAAATCTCTTTCGTTAAAGCTGTAAAGCGTCAATATTTTCTGTCTAAATTTATCTCTGTCCATAGGTTTTACAGTTAAATAATATATTCAGTTTGCAAAGAGTTTAAAATTTACATATTAAATGAAAATTAACGATGAGAGAAGTTAATTAATATTAAGCAGATGGTGTAAAACAAACCAAAAAAAAAAGAACATGCTGACATAATTCATTCATTCCTTGTTTTAGGAGGAACTCGCCTGACGATTTCCAAATGGCTGTATATGCAATGGTATTGTTTCCCTAATGTATCTAGGTCATCCAAATATAACTGTTGCTTGATTAGATAGAAATAATAAGTTGATAGAAATACGTTGAAATCTGTTTCACTTTAATCGTAAACATTCCAACATTATTTCTGTAAATGTTGCTATAAACCGAGAAAATAGCAAATATTAACTTGACATTTACTGGTAAATATAAACAAAACTTACCAGCGCATTTTCCTTGCCTGTTACAATAAAACCAAACACAATATTAAATTAAACAGTTTAAAAAGTTGCTACCTGAAGATAAACGCAGATGTTGTTAGATGCGTAACAGGTTGTTGCTATTTAAACAGAATTGTTTTTCAAACGAAATTTAAAACTTAACTCTTGTCATTAATATAATAAGACGTGATAACCGTTTTTACTGTAAATTCGATACATTTACTACAATAAATTGGTCGCGCCGTGCCAAACCAATTTATTGTTGTAAATGCACACTTACCTTTTACATATCTTTTAGTGCAGAAGGTTGAGTTCATAGCTACTACTTATTTAATAAGATTAAATCTAAGGCATGTTTGCAGTCCTAGTAGTGGGCTTGAGTTTCTGTCTTTTATGTAAAAATTCTTATGAAAATTTTGCCATTTGTACCGACAATGTAGATTTAAGAAGCCATCTACTTTCAGTGGGGTCCCATCATATACAGTGAGGCGTTGTTGCGCGTTTTGAATAAGACCTGTTTTCTTTAACGAAGGACATTAACTTGTGCACCCTTTTCAATCTTCAATGTGATGATGTGAAACAGATGACAAGTTTAGCAAAGGCCTGGTTTGGAATAGGGTCGTGTTCAAATGTCAGTAAGCTCTTATGATCGAAATATGTTAAAGTTACTTACTTTTCTTGATTTCTTGCTGAAATAAATGAAACAAAATGAGTAAAGTAATGTATAGCTCGAAAACATGTTTAAGATTTGTGTGAAGAGGAGTATAAGATAAATAGTGTAAGTGTGTAGATTTTAAGAAAAGTACATGCAAAAGAAAATTAAGATCCATACTACAATCTGGTGTGAGTAAAATGTGGTTCTATAAATGTAATTTTAACTAATAAATTTCTGTTATGGTCCGCTAATTTACTTATGACAGTCTCCTGATAGCATTTATTCAATTCCTGAATGGTGTACCATGTTTGCTGCAATCATTTGTCAAATCATTTCCATCTAACTACAAAAATGTAATTATACTTAGGCTGAGTGTATGAATTGGACTAAAACAGAACTGTGAAGCGATCAACGAGATGTTTGTTACATTGGTTATTATTATGTGTACTTAGTCGAACTGTCATGTCAACGACACTAACGTGAAGTGTGTTAAAATTATTTCGAGAGGGAGTTGTGATTAATGCTTGTGTAAATAAAAAATACAACATGTATTAAATGGCGCTAACTTTACTTGTCTCTGAAGTTCTGAATTGTCAAAAGCTATAGGGATTCGAGCAACCAATTGTTTAAAGCCTTCTTTCCGGTAAAACATGTCATTAGCACCATATCAACGCTGAGGTCATGTTTAACATTTAAACCTCTTTCGTTTCAGCCGTAAAGCGTCAATAGTTTCAGTCTTAATTTATCTCTGTTCATAGATTTTACAGTTAAATAATATATTCAGTTGGCAAAGAGTTTAAAATTTACATATTAAATGAAAATTAACGATGACAGAAGTTAATTAATATTAAGCAGATGGTGAAAAATAAACAAAAACAAATAGAACATGCTGACATAATTCATTCATTCCTTGTAAAGGAGGAACTCGCCTGACGATTTCCAAATGGCTGTATATGCAATGGTATTGTTTCCCTAATGTATCTAGGTCATCCAAATATAACTGTTGCTTGATTAGATAGAAATAATAAGTTGATAGAAATACGTTGAAATCTGTTTCACTTTAATCGTAAACATTCCAACATTATTTTTGTAAATGTTGCTATAAATCGAAAAAATAGCAAATATTAACTTGAAATTTACTGGTAAATATAAACAAAACTTACCAGCGCATTTTCCTTGCCTGTTACAATAAAACCAAACACAATATTAAATTAAACAGTTTAAAATGTTGCTACCTGAAGATAAACGCAGATGTTGTTAGATGCGTAACAGGTTGTTGCTATTTAAACGTAATTGTTTTTCAAACGAAATTTAAAACTTAACTCTTGTCATTA
The DNA here is from genome assembly GCA_022818135.1 of Saxidomus purpurata. Lineage (NCBI taxonomy): Eukaryota > Metazoa > Mollusca > Bivalvia > Venerida > Veneridae > Saxidomus > Saxidomus purpurata. Next base: position 5,929,982 of record JAFMSR010000009.1, read on the forward strand.
ATATAATAAGACGTGATAACCGTTTTTACTGTAAATTCGATACATTTACTACAATAAATTGGTCGCGCCGCGCCAAACCAATTTATTGTTGTAAATGCACACTTACCTCTAACATATTTTTTAGTGCAGAAGGTTGAGTTCATAGCTACTACTTATTTAATGAGATTAAATTTAAGGCATGTTTGCAGTCCTAGTAGTGGGCTTGAGTTTCTGTCTATTATGTAAACATTCTTAGGAAAATTTTGCCATTTGTACCGACAATGTAGATTTAAGAAGCCATCTACTTTCAGTGGGGTCCCATCATATACAGTGAGGCGTTGTTGCGCGTTTTGAATAAGACCTGTTTTCTTTAACGAAGGACATTTACTTGTGCACCCTTGTCAATCTTAAATGTGATGATGTGAAACAGATGACAACTTTAGCAAAGGCCTGGTTGAAAATAGGGTCGTGTTCAAATGTCAGTAAGCTCTTATGATCGAAATATGTTAAAATTACTTACGTTTGCTTATTTCTTGCTGAAATAAATGAAACAAAATGAGTAAAGTAATGTATAGCTCGAAAACATGTTTAAGATTTGTGTGAAGAGGAGTATAAGATAAATAGTGTAAGTGTGTAGAATATTAAGAAAAGTACATGCAAAAGAAAATTAAGATCCATACTACAATCTGATGTGAGTAAAATGTGGTTCTATAAATGTAATTTTAACTAACAAATTTCTGTTATGGTCCGCTAATTTACTTATGACAGTCTCCTGATAGCATTTATTCAATTCCTGAATGGTGTACCATGTTTGCTGCAATCATTTGTCAAATCATTTCCATCTAACTACAAAAATGTAATTATACTTAGGCTGAGTGTATGAATTGGACTAAAACAGAACTGTGAAGCGATCAACGAGATGTTTGTTACATTGGTTATTATTATGTGTACTTAGTCGAACTGTCATGTCAACGACACTAACGTGAAGTGTGTTAAAATTACTTCGAGAGGGAGTTGTGATTAATGCTTGTGTAAATAAAAAATACAACATGTATTAAATGGCGCTAACTTTACTTGTCTCTGAAGTTCTGAATTGTCAAAAGCTATAGGGATTCGAGCAACCAATTGTTTAAAGCCTTCTTTCCGGTAAAACATGTCATTAGCACCATATCAACGCTGAGGTCATGTTTAACATTTAAACCTCTTTCGTTTCAGCCGTAAAGCGTCAATAGTTTCAGTCTTAATTTATCTCTGTTCATAGATTTTACAGTTAAATAATATATTCAGTTGGCAAAGAGTTTAAAATTTACATATTAAATGAAAATTAACGATGAGAGAAGTTAATTAATATTAAGCAGATGGTGAAAAATAAACAAAAACAAATAGAACATGCTGACATAATTCATTCATTCCTTGTAAAGGAGGAACTCGCCTGACGATTTCCAAATGGCTGTATATGCAATGGTATTGTTTCCCTAATGTATCTAGGTCATCCAAACATAAATTTTGCTAAATTAGATAGAAATAATAAGTTGATAGAAATACGTTGAAATCTGTTTCACTTTAATCGTAAACATTCCAACATTATATTTGTAAATGTTGCTATAAATCGAAAAAATAGCAAATATTAACTTGACATTTACTGGTAAATATAAACAAAACTTACCAGCTCATTTTCCGTGCATGCTACAATAAAACCAAACACAATATTAAATTAAACAGTTTAAAATGTTGCTACCTGAAGCAGGAAAATTAAAAGATAAACGCAGATGTTGTTAGAAGCGTAACAGGTTGTTGCTATTTAAACGTAATTGTTTTTCAAACGAAATTTAAAACTTAACTCTTGTCATTAATATAATAAGACGTGATAACCGTTTTTACTGTAAATTCGATACATTTACTACAATAAATTGGTCGCGCCGCGCCAAACCAATTTATTGTTGTAAATGCACACTTACCTCTAACATATTTTTTAGTGCAGAAGGTTGAGTTCATAGCTACTACTTATTTAATGAGATTAAATCTAAGGCATGTTTGCAGTCCTAGTAGTGGGCTTGAGTTTCTGTCTATTATGTAAACATTCTTAGGAAAATTTTGCCATTTGTACCGACAATGTAGATTTAAGAAGCCATCTACTTTCAGTGGGGTCCCATCATATACAGTGAGGCGTTGTTGCGCGTTTTGAATAAGACCTGTTTTCTTTAACGAAGGACATTTACTTGTGCACCCTTTTCAATCTTAAATGTGATGATGTGAAACAGATGACAACTTTAGCAAAGGCCTGGTTGAAAATAGGGTCGTGTTCAAATGTCAGTAAGCTCTTATGATCGAAATATGTTAAAATTACTTACGTTTGCTTATTTCTTGCTGAAATAAATGAAACAAAATGAGTAAAGTAATGTATAGCTCGAAAACATGGTTAAGATTTGTGTGAAGAGGAGTATAAGATAAATAGTGTAAGTGTCTAGATTTTAAGAAAAGTAGGTGCAAAAGAAAATTAAGATCCATACTACAATCTGATGTGAGTAAAATGTGGTTCTATAAATATAATTTTAACTAACAAATTTCTGTTATGGTCCGCTAATTTACTTATGACAGTCTCCTGATAGCATTTATTCCTGAATGGTGTACCATGTTTGCTGCAATCATTTGTCAAATCAATTCCTTCTAACTACAAAAATGTAATTATATGCAAAAATATGCAATTGTATTATTTCCCTAATATATCCAGGTTATCCAAACATAACAAATGAAAGGAAATTTTAAATGTTACTGTAAACCGAAAAAAAAGCAAATATTAAATTGACATTTACTGGTAAATATAAACAAAACTTACCATGGCCTCTTCGATTTCTGTAACAATAAAACCAAACTCAAAATTAAATTAAACAGTTTTAAAATGTGGCTACCTGATGCTGGAAAATTAAAAAATAAACGCAGACGTTGTTAGATGCGAAACAGGTTGTCGATATCTGAACGTCGTTGTTTTTCAAACGAAATTTGTAACTTAACTCCTGTCATTAACATAATAAGACGTGATAACCGTTATTACTGTTTGAATTTATTTTCGTTCAATCGCAGCGCAGAATTCGCTGCAAGTTTACAATGTACTTGGGTAAATCAACAATTATAATCAGTAAATAGAGGAAAAACATTGATTGACAAAAGAAATTCAAACGCTAAGTAGGTTAATGTTCATTTGGATACTTTTACTACAATAAATTGGTCGCGTCGCGCCAGACCAATTTATTGTGGTAAATGCACACTTACCTCTACGTAAAAGCATAATGATTTATTATCAGGCTTGAACAATGTAGTACAAAATAAGAATACAGTTTCATAAATATTATGACGTTCATGGTCAGGGAATATTCAGACATTTAATATAGAAGATGTACACTATCAATAGGATACTACTAACGTCTATTATAACGACTTCATATACTCGAAAAAAGCAAAATAAAAGCGTAGAACAAAATTATGTACAAACACCTTGAAACACCCTGAAACATATTCTTCAGTATTCTTGATCTGTTTAAAATTGTTTTGACACATACAATTTAAATTAACAGATTATTGTTATAAAAAGAACCATGTGATATGTTCTGTTACTCAGGAAAAATATCAGGAATGACAACGTTACAATACTTATGATTGTGTTTGGCTTTATCATATGTGAGGAGGAGCGTTAAATATGAATGCAGTCAGGCGTTTATTTCTCTAATACCGACGGGAATTCACGTTTTTTAGAGTTATCGTGTAGAAACAATGTATTTGCCTTCTATTGATTCCATTTAGAATGTTTGTATATGGTTTTACACTGCTAACACGTTTTTACTAATGAAATTATGGATGGGAGACGATCAGAATAGGTCATCTCTAAAGAATAATTTCATTCTTGGTGTAAGAGCTAAGGTCGATTATGTTCTTTTTATAGACATAATGAGATGTTCTATTCCTCAGCAGCACGCTTGGTTTAGAGATTTCAGTGAGATGATACAATATCTGTACAAAATGCACCCCATGCTCGCAGGTCGACAAACGCAACGCCAACGTCATGTCAATAGTACCTTGAATTGCAAGTTATATTATAAGGCAAATAGCTAGGTATGTAGAGATTTCAACAGACAGGAGCTGCACCAGACAAGATATCCACCTAAATATTGACTATAAAAATGCAACACTTTTGCAATTTCATGTTTTGTAAATGTACAAAAAACACAGATGCATAATAAGTTCAAGTTCAAGCCGAGGTTTCTGTTTTAGAAGTGTCAGTTAACCGGAATTGTTGTAACTTGGGTTCAAACCAGTTTGTAGCATAAAATTCTCATTAACCACCAGACAAAAATTGTGTCAATCAAGGTTGGAACAAGAAGGAAAGAATTAGGGAAACGTCACTGAAATAGATGCATGTAAATTTCTGAAAAATAAATATTGCTCGGTAAAATACTATGTTCAACTTGTAATGTCAATTCAGGCCTTCTAATTTTTAATAATCAGTCACCATGGAAGAGATTTTTTAACTATTTGTACGAAAGAAAACACTACAGTTTTACTGTTTTAAACAGAGCTTTTTTATTTTGTTAGTACGTGAACATGTTGGATCTCTTTGCCTTGATTTCAATCAGCTGTAACCTCCATGCATCGATATTTCGTAACGAAACAATGGTCCCATTTAAAGCAGGGTAACAGTGACGACGTAACTTTCAAATATACGAACTTTACAGGATATGAACAAAAACGATTTAAGTATTCAAAAATATCCAACGTGGTCGTTAAAATCACCTGATATACAAAAATACAGCTAACCTTCTTGAAATGTCAAAGATAATGTGTTGATTAAGAATTTGTTAAACTCATTTTTAATATACAGTTTGCAGCGCGTAATACATTTGTATACTGAATTTTATTCGATGGCGTCACCTTCGACAGAAAATCTCACCTAAACGAGTCAAACATAAGGCTCGTCACAGCGGATTTCTGTTCTAACTTATTCAGTACTTTATCCATATACTTTGGCTTCAACTTCAGAGATAATCAGGTAAACAAACTTGCATGTCTTCTTAACTAAAAATGTATTTTTTATCTAAAATGTTCCTACTAACTTGGATTACAATAAGGCACTTTCAATCAAAATTTTAGAAAAAATACTTTCATTTTAAAAGATGTTATGATATTTTTTCCTACTTTCATATCATGTTCTACCTCGGTGAAACTGAGTGTGGTAATTCAACATAAAATAAGTGTATCTGGATGAAACAAGCTTTTTAGACCGATTTGTTGGTACTATTTTGTAGTCTTTCTAGTTACAATAGAGGTCTGGTCCTTAATTTTGACAAAAGTTTATGAAGGTAAGAACAATTAACCTTTCTTTTTTAGTTTGCCGGAACAAAGATTTACTATCTTGAAAACGGAGATTTCGCCTAGTGAAGGACATATACTAAAATATACGTATATTATTTTAAGGTTTAAACCTTTACGCAAATGTTCAATGAGGTCTCATCCACAAATTCAAGCTAACATATTTGCTCTTATGGACGGACCTTTATAAAATTTGCTTCAAATCAAATCAAATCGCAAATGTTCAAATATAATATTTTATATAAGTGTCAAATGGGTGGGGGTAAATTGACTTTGGAAAAGGCTTGAAATGGCGTTTGTGAATTAAACGCTTTGTTGGGGTGATCATCATCAGACCCAGCTGCATCAATTCCGTTTGCAATATTGTACACACGAATGTAGATAGCCTATTGTGCATGAAAAACTGATGAGCTGCATAATGCACAAACTGCCCGCCATAATCTTAATCTAAATCTGTCTCATCCAGTGTATTTATTGCTAAATCAGGGTATTTAATTCCTAACAATCAAACGCTTGGCCAACCAAGTAGTAGCATAGAAAGGCATATTTATAAAATCACAAGTACTTGGGATATACATGAAATAGGGTGCCTGTTATAATTGTGATAAGTCTTGATATGGATTGCAGAGAAGGGCTTTCAAGATAAATATATAGAGCTTAATTTGTATAATCAATTGGATTCACGGTCAGAAACTTTGTAATGCCTTAAGGGATCTGATTGCTTTAAGACTAATTCATAAATGATATAGCAATATCTAAGGTAACTTGTGTGATAATTTCACAAAACATCCAAAATAGATAATTGAAGTATTATTTGCCATTCATCATTTCAATTGCAATATATAAGATATAGAGTACCCGAAGAAATCTTGTTGTTGATCAACTTGGCTGAGATATGATTATGTCAATATATACTGTAATTAAATGCTGTGCTGATAAACTCTTTATAACGAGCAAAACAATATCTAGATAAAGTGATAGGATAATATAAAACTAAATGATATCCATTATGCAATACTTTACAGGTGTTAAGAAAATATCTTTCTAGAAAAAAAACATGGTATTAATTATTAAGATGAATATTAAAATTGAATATTTTTAAATGTTTTAACCGACATCGAGCGACAAATAACATGCGTAAGAAGACGAATCCAATACAGCATATGTAGGGGCATTGCATTGGTTCTGAAGACAAGATAGATCGGCAGGATTCCTCGTGCAATAACAAATGCATGTATACATGGTAAAGTTTGAAACAGGGAAAAAATGGTACAATATTAGATATACATGAGGGTTTGGGGAGGCTGCATTTTTGGTACGTGGCATTCCCTGTTTGATATTATTTTTGTTTTTTTGTCTGGAAGGTTCGTAGACACATACTGTTTTAAACTCTTTGTTAACAAAAACGAGATAAAAAACTCCAGTACAGACGCATGTATGCTGGGGCTTATTAAAATACCAGTCACTCTCAATACGGTAAATTATCAGTGATATTGTGGCAAACGAAAGAATGTTCTGCCTTGAAGTCGCGACTTTATGAGTGGAAACACGACGAAATCGATAGACGCTAAACACAGGCTGTAATGTGCGTACAACAGAGTCTTTGGTCAGGTAACTGTATTTCAAGCTGTGTGGATGCAGCAGTATGCCAACGGGCAATTTAGAAAGATAATAGGAATAACTGTTTTGTAATATTGATATTTGCGACTGTATATACGATTTTTAATGGTCGCAAATATTTTTAACGGCGACGGCGTTAGACGTGGGTTAAAACTGTTTGCGACCATTAAAACCGTATGTACGGTCGCAAATATCTAAATAACTAAATATTTATCCCTTTTCTAACGCACAATGTGTCTAAATGTGATAATTAAAACGCCGTTCGAATTTTGCAACTATATATACGTTATTTAATAGTCGCAAATTTAAACGACGTCACCAATCATAAACGACGTTACATCGGTACTGCGTTAGAATCTAGTTTTTATAGTTTTCATTTGCATTTTTCACATCTCTGCTCAATACTTTATTTATGGTTGCCGCAAACAATAACTCATCAAACGCTTGGTTTGGATTTGAGAATGTTAACACATTACATCAATGAAGCCAGTAAATTTTGTAACGTCGAGTATTTGAACTATAACGTTTCCCTCTTATTTTGTGTGTAAATTATTAAATTAACGTGACAAAGTAACCCCAAAATTATATTTACTATAATTACAAAAACTCTTGACCTTGAATGTTATAGAATTGTATAATGCAAGTTTTAGTACATGTACTGAAGGAAAGTATGCAAGGTAAAAGGAAAAGTAACAATTGTTTACGAACTTCCGGACACCGTCGCACACTTTAAATTTCATTTCAACTTGAATATATGTACACTTATAATCATAGCCTTATGATGCATTGTGCTTTGTAGTAGTGTTGACATGTTCGTTTCTTTAAGAACGTTTTTGTTCAAGACGGCTGTAGGTTCGAGCCTTTGCAATGAGGTTGATCTATTTGTTTGTTTCATTGTTTTATTTCTATTTTGTTTCATTTATTCATTTGCCTACTTGTTTATTATTATCACCCGGAAGGAACTACGGGCGGCTTATAGCAATCGACTCCTCAATACGTCCATCCCCTTTATTGTCCGGAGAATAACTCCAAAAATGTTAAATGTTTCAATATGCAATGATTTTATATGAAACTAAGTACCATTTTAAAGCGTAACCACTTCAGGGGCGTTTGTCACATGTGAGTGGAGGCTCTTGGTTTTATATTTTGTTTAATTACAATCACAATAGTGTATAAAAAGAGCATCAATGTACTTATCTGTAGTAGAAGACCAACTATCACACAAAAATCACCGTCTGCTTCTACCTAACACTTCTTGCTCTCTAACAACACGGCTGATATAACTATGCTGTCATAACCGAAAAAGTATATATTGGCTATCAAAGTTGTAAGGTTTCCGAATTAATTGATTTGAACTAATCCGAAAAATGTATGTTTGTTTATCAACAAAAAATATCAAACTGTTTTGCTGGAATAAAATATATATAAAGATTGTTTAGTTTTAAAAAAACAATTTCTCAATTTTTCACATATTTAAAGTGATGACTTTAATTATTTTGTGGACATGACGCTGGTCAGCTGTTTAAGTGAAAGCGCTAAATAAAAAATCATTTAAAGCTAGGCAAGTTACACTCTATGTAAAATGTGCAATTCCCGACCTGTATTTAATTTCAGTATAACTTTACCGAAATCCCTCCCTGTGCCCCAAACGCATTAAACGCTAACAGTTTGTCATTTTAAAGGCTTTTTGAGGCAAGTAGGATGACCAACTATCACATAAAAATCACCGTCTGCTTCCACCTTATACTTCTTGCTCTCTAACAACATGACTGAAATAACTATGCCTGTCAGAACCGAATAGGTATACATTGGCTATCAAAGTTGTAAGGTTTCCCTAATAATTTGAATTTAACTTATCCGATAGATGTCTGTTTATCAACAAACAATATTCTGGTCGGACCTGTATCTAATAAATTTACCTACGCATTGTTAACAAAATCGAATAGTCAGTTTTCAAATTGTGTTGCAGAAATTAGAAAACAACAACATATAATCCAAGTAGAATATTGTCTAACTGTCCTGTTAAAAAAAGATTTCTCAGATTTTTATATAGTATTACCGGTATTTAAAGTGATGACTTTAATTATTTTGTGGACTTAATGCTGGTCAGATTTTTAAGTAAAATAGATTTATAAAGATTTACTTTTAAGTTAGGCAACTTTACTGAGGCAAGTAGGGTTATATTTTGTCTTGAGTTCTGAATTTAATGTGTTTTTTCGCTTTGTTGGAAATGCAAATAACAACAACTACAGGTCTGTGTTATTAGTATTTATATGACCTCCAATCAATGTTTCTTTTCTGATTTTAAGAATGTTAGCATAAATATGTCATGAAGATATGCAACTTGTGTCTGAAGAGTCAATTCAAAATCAAAAACATCAATGTCGTCTGCAAGATATATTAACCATAAAACCTAAATTAATCGATTAATTTACCGAAACTTTTTATTTCTAGCCAAATATGCATTTTGCGCCAGCGCTCTTTCATACTTCAATGAACTTTATTTGTTTAAAAAGCGAGCCGGTGACCCCCTTTTAGCTCCCCTGAGCTTGAAGTACTCAAATGTGAGCTATTGCAATCGCCTGGTGTCCGTCGTATGTCTGTTAATCGTCTGTCTGTCCTCTGTCCGCACTTAAACTTGTGTATGCAATAGAGGCTGCATTCTTCACTGGATCTTCATGAAACTTGGTGTGTTTGATGCATTGATAAACATCTAGGTAGTGGTGCTTGAATATTTGTAATCTTGGGTCAAAAATAAGGTCACTGGGTCTAATCATAGACAAACATTATGTAAGCAATAGAGGTTGCATTTTTTCATTTGATCTTCATATAATTTGGACAGTATAATTTACTTGATCAAATATAGGTTGAGTTTGAATATGGGCCATCTAGTGTAAAAAGCTAGGATGGGATGGGAGGGGATGGGAGGGGATGGGATGGAAGGGGAGGGGAGGGTAGGGTAGGGTAGGGTAGGGTTAGATGGATGATTGGATGGATAAATGAATGCATGGATGCATTGATGGCTGTCGACAGGTGTTTAAGCTGTAGCGTTTTGCCTTTGTAATATCTTTCCAACGAACTAATTTATTTTTATCTTTTAATCAGAGCTACCTCGTGTGTTTGCTTTGTATGCTAGTGTGTGTTGGTAGTGTATATGTGTGTGTGTACATGATTGTGTGTGTGTGTCGTGTGTGTGTGCGTGTGTGTGTGTGTGTGTGTGTGTGTGTGTGTGTTGGTGGTGTGCACTTCTGGGTGCTGTGGGGCTCGTTTTGGGGAGGCTGCGTTTTTGGTACGTGGCATTCCCTGTTTGATATTATTTTTGTTTTTTTTCTACAAACTGATATAAAAACGTTAAAAGTTTGACGTTGTAACCGCTATGCACGGATTTATGAATAAGAGTAAGAGTGAGGTTGGGTGTGCACCATAAACCGGTTTAAGCTCCCCAGTGGTGTTTTTGCCACTGACCGTTCCAAGGCGGTGCCCCACTGTGTTCCTTTAATTGTTCGTTTTGTCCTCGTGTGTTTGCTTTGTATGCTAGTGTGTGTTGGTAGTGTATATGTGTGTGTGTACATGATTGTGTGTGTGTGTCGTGTGTGTGTGCGTGTGTGTGTGTGTGTGTTGGTGGTGTGCACTTCTGGGTGCTGTGGGGTTCGTTTTTTTGGGGAGGCTGCGTTTTTGGTACGTGGCATTCCCTGTTTGATATTATTTTTGTTTTTATGATATCGAAATGGAAATAAACGATTTCGAGTTTTGTTAAAAGTTTAGGATAAAATTATTTTTTTTGGAAATTGGCGCGATGAAACAACGTAAAAGTTAAAAAAATTAGGGGTCACCGACTTACATAATTCGCAATTTTACGAATTCGTACCCCTACCCCATGTCATAAGCTTTAAACTGCAATTTTTACACGTGCCATTGGAATAAATTAATTTTTTATGCACTACTTGATGCTTCGTCAGATATACAATACTGTTTATAACAAAATACTAATGATCTAAAGACATGAAATTAGCAGTATATTAATATTGATTACGTATATACATACTGAAAAAAGAAATGTCTTCCTTTAACCTTACTTATTTTTCATCAATTGTCTCATATTCTTGCAATCAATAATATCAATAATATCGGTGCATTCTTCCTGGAATATGACAGGAGGAATTGAAGAGGCCCCTGTCAAATTCCGCTGATGGGATCCGAACCGGCAACCTTCGAATGAGGTGTCCGCTACTTTAAACCTACTCATCGGCGTCTTCCAACATAGTGTTTACTTCATGTCAGATCGTTTACCACGCAGTTTTCTAAATGCGTAGTTTTGTTCAATTTTTCGTGCGATTATGATCTCTTTCAATTATAGTGCATGCCATTGAAACAACTAGCATGATGAGTAAGAATACCATCTGCAATCAATCGTCATGTTTAATAATATCGAGTTTGATTGTCGGCAGGTAAGAAAGAAATGTTTTCGTCACTTTAGTTTTGCCGTACAAATAATCTTTCATATTTTATAATCATGGCAGGTTGAAAGTGTGACATAGCAAATCAGTTTTCCGTCACAACTTTTATATGCTTTATTTCATATTAAGTACTGCTTAGGTTATAAATGTGAATATGATGTACACAAAAAATAGAAATACAACCACATTACAGAGGGATAAACAGAAGGGAAAGACTGATTTTTTCAAAACAACACTTACAATACACAATTTTAAACCAATAATGAATTTCATTTATGCGCGAACAACTTATCTCATTTTGGCACGTGCAGCCGAGATTTTAATTACGAAACAAGTATGGGTGGATATGTGGATACGGATGAGCCACTTACTTTACTCCAAAGAAACATGGGATGTGCCCTACGGCAATGCACCTAGCACAACACCAAGCTGTGAATGAGTTTATTATTCGGACAAATTAACCAGACCACATGATTATAAATACATTTTCGTCCTCTACTGTTTGGACATGAAACAGATAATAAATTTTGAAACGAATTTCAAATTCTTATAGAAAGCATGTTAGACACCTTTACTTTGAATTCACTAAATGTTTTAATACTGTATTGATTCAAAATTTGAGCAGGAAACTGAGTTGAGCATAAAAAAGGTTTTATAATTATGGGGCCTTTAACCCTCTGACATCAAAAAACGTATTTTCGCACTTGATTTATTGTCTATATGTATCTTCGGCTTTTATCTTACGAATATGCACGAGGCAAATCATGTGACATAGTTATTATTAAATTGTTAAATCTTTTACACAGATGGTACAAATAGAAGGGTTCTGTGGCTCAGTTACATGTAGTATATAGCTCATGGTTATTTTCTTAAATCTTTTAAGTCTATTCTTTGTGAGTTCGATCCTAGCTAAAGTAAGTAGACCAGTGAGATTCATAAAACTGACTTTAGCTAATTAAGTAGTTAAAACTATAAATATTCAAAGCATATAATTTTCATTTCACTTATCACACGATAAATAAATGCTACATGTATAAGCTTAACTTTGTCGTTTCTTAACTGTATTAACTCCATATTCTTCAGCACCTTCTAAAGAATTCCTTGGGATTTTAGTCAGTATAGTTGCGCGTTCAGTTGCACTACATGTCGAAATGACGAATGAATATGTTTCATGCTACTTGAATTCCTCATGCAACCCACTCCACTGCTGATTTATTGTTAGAAAATGCACCAACAATTTCCGTAATCTCGCACCTACGGAAATTTATTTATTCGGAGTATGGAAAATATTTTAATGCAAAACGATCAGAATCAGGTTAGTTTGTCCGCATAATACATGTACCACTTATGAAAGTTACTGGCTCTTCCACTCATAAGTGATTTGGTTAATTTCGGTTTGTGTGCGGAGAACGATAGATAAAAAAAGAAACGAGCGAAAACAAATTATGTGTTGTTTTATCTGAATTATTTCTATTTGATGTGCAGGCATGGTACCGTTTTTTACTATGTACATGGAAGGAGGGTGTAAATCCAATCTAAACGCTATAGAAAAGCACTGTTCAAAGATCACATCTTCCAATAAATGGTTCCTGGCAGATAAAGATTTGAAGCTTTAAGAATAGTCAATCCTGGTATATAAATTGCTTTATTGAAAAACATGAGCCTGTAAGTAAATCAGCTAATCCCTATGTAGAAAAAGAAAGCGTAGAAAGTAGCTACCAGTACATCACAACGTCAGAACTAGGTTTGGGAAAAGGGTGAAACTTCTAGGAATTGTAAAAACAGTCAGCCGGTGACCCATCCTTTTTATCATATCAAATGAACGTTAAATGATTTTTATATAACATATCAAAAGTATGCATTTTTCCATTGAGTTAATTTTTATTACTCCTATTATAAGGCAAAATTATAAGCAAAAGCCTGCTAGAATTTACCCGTTTTGACGTCACATACTCGCGACTAGCGTCTCAAGCGTCGAAATGATTTCATAAAATTTAATACCATTATGAAGAACCTCTTAAATCAAGGTCTTTCAAATAGTATGGTCCGGAAACGAGCGTAATACGATAAATAACTTGCCTCGGATCACGTGACAAACATCCGGGTACCCGCAATTTTGGAAAAAGAAAGAAAATATTGAAACTTTACATCTACGTATATCTCGATATTTTACCAATCAATTTGACCAACAAAGAGATCCTTAATAAAATATATGCATTCCATTATCATAACATGACATTAATTTTTTCGCGATGTTTCGGTTTAGGTAGATTTACGCATTGGAAAGTTGACTTCATACGAACGGCTTTTTTTTCACAAATGGCCGAAAGCCGAAAACCGACCTAATTTTAGTGCTTCTTTCCTACTTGCATGGTGTTTATGGGATAAATGTAGCAGCTTTTTCTCATAGGTATGTTATGTCTTAGATTTTCGTTTTTCATCCGTATTTTATTTTTTTGGGACGGTCAGATCCGATCAAAATCTAAAAGATGGCGTCACCGGTGAATTTTTTCGCGATTCGGTGATATTTTGTGCACAGTTTTTCACTGTATATTTAGGGTCAAATGATGGAAAATTGCTAATTAAAATGTAAATTGAGGGTTATATTTTGTTTGTTATGAATTAGACTTTTTTTTTATTTAATAACATAATAACGTATAGTTTTGTAAGACCAGTATCGCGAGTCAAATTACCATCCATCGCTAAAACGCGCAAGACGGAATAGCATGGACCGTGTTTAACTCGCGTTTAAAACAAAAGTTTATTATATATAAAGGTTTTAATTTCACAATTTTACAGACAATTTTCTCAGCTTTCCAATTATACCATTTTTTTAAATTAAATTTGGTATTTAAATGACAAATGACGGGCAGTTTTGCATACAACTATCAGACAAAATACCAGTTAACTCGCTTGGCGTGATAAATACACGGTGTGATAATCGCTTCCAGGTAAAAATCGATAACCGAGACAAGATTATCAGTACGATAAGACGTTTATAGAGGGCGTTTCTAGACCATACTGTTTGAAAGACCTTGCTTAAATGCAAGGCGCATGACATTTTGCATTGTCTATTAATTTAAAATCAAAAGCGCGGTGAAGGAAAACTCGATGATTAACATGAAATACCGAGCTGTCCAAAAGTGACGTCAGTGGCAATGTTTGAAGCATAACAGCATAAAAACCGTTAGAAATATTAAAACAATGAAATCAAAATTCTATCAGAAATATATTCAATTATGCACAGAGTAAATTTCATCAGACAATTCGAAGAAACAATTTGAGGCGCATTCGATCATAATTAAGGCAGAATGCATCAAAATTGTGGATAGTGTTTCTAATCAATTTCCATTTTGAACACTATCTAAAACTGTTCGAAAGACATATTTGCAAACAATCAATGGTTATTTTAGTGAAACGGATCTCTTTTATTCGAGGCAGTCTGGCTCACAAAGCCACGTTCTTGTCAGACAGACCTCACTCATATGACCAATATATAAATGAAGGTTACAGATAAAAGCAATCTTGTATGAAGACGTTATTTCTATATCTTGAAAAGGCTTTTATATAGTTGACCATGACTTATTGCAACTCCCTTTTGACTTTAAAGGTACCATTTAGAATTTCTATGTATATTAGGGAGCCAACTGAAATGTGTTGTTAATTTGTACTGTAGATTTTAAAAAATGACAATGTAGAAGTAACAAAATAGTTTACAAACATTGTAAAAATATAGCTGGTAGACAGTGTAGAAACTGACATTATACAGTAAAAGAGTTGCTTAAAAATATCACCGCAATGAGTATACTGATATGGAACATGTTCATGTATCAGAAAACATTGTTAAAAAAAGTTCAAGAAAATTTTCTTAATCAATATATTTTAATATAATAAATATAATAAAATAAACTAGTGGTAAAGTCTAGACTTCAGGATGAAATTTAATATTCTGATGCTTTGGAAAAAAATTTAAGCTATCAAATAGACTAGAATTTTAAACTAATGCCAGTTTTTCTAACTTTTAGATACTATTTTGTCATAATATGCTAGTAGTGGGCAAGGTGGATTAATGAGAGTATTTTATCTAGTAGTCATACCCAGACTATTGAAATGTATTCCTTACTTCTACACTTCCCACATACTTAGTATATTGGGAAAACAATGATTTTTTTTTATATCAAATGGAATATTTGTTTTAATTCATGAATGTCTTTTGTATAAGTGAAATGTATTTGTAGTCTCTTATAATTCTGTATGGAATGACCATTTACATGGAATCACAGTTGCAATATTTTGTTGTTGTTGTTTTGGGCAAAAAATGACAGTGAAACACTTTTATTACCCAAAGACAAAACGCAATAGATTGTGTGATTGTAATTGTTCGGGTATTTCTGAACACTTAAGCAACACTCTTCACCAAAAAATCAATTTTTATCTTTAATGTTTCTTAATAATTCCCCACGTTGAAGTAGTATCTTTTGCAAATTTTGTCTAGTCAGTGGAGGCAGTTTGTGAACATGTCGGTTGATTCTGAACACACTGGATGGTAAATCTGAACACTTCTAAAGGACGACCATAAACTGTAGGAGGCTTAAACGACCCAACTGTTTTGAGACACACCGCATGTTTGGTGTTCAACCCGTTTACAGTTGGACGCTATGCTTCCCTCTTTGATTGTGTCTGACGGAAGAGGGGGAGGACTCTGTGATGGGCAGTTTTTAAATCCCACTGGGACGAAACTGTTTTGATTTCTGTCCTCTGGCCTGTTTCGTCGGGCCCTTAAGGGTGTTTCTCTTGGTGCTCTGCCTTCTGCAAAGGCATTGAGTACATACGTTTTTTGGTTCTCAAGGTTTGCTTTTTATATATTTATACACGAGCATTTTTGTGTTTTACATACCATGCCTTTTGTTTCCATTGCGTGTGTTAGAGATTCACCTAGCAGGGATTACTTTTATTTACACTGTCCTGTGACTTTGGAACATGGTGGGGGTAAGAGTGAGGTTGGGTGCGCACCATAAACCGGTTTAAGCTCCCCAGTGGTGTTTTTGCCACTGACCGTTCCAAGGCGGTGCCCCACTGTGTTCCTTTGATTGTTCGTTTTGTCCTCGTGTGTTTGCTTTGTGTGCTGGTGTGTGTTGGTGGTGTGTTTGTGTGTGTGTGCATGATTGTGTGTGTGTGTCGTGTGTATGTGCGTGTGTGTGTGTGTGTGTGTGTGTGTGTGTGTGTGTGTGTTGGTGGTGTGCACTTCTGGGTGCTGTGGGGTTCGTTTTGGGGAGGCTGCGTTTTTGGTACGTGGCATTCCCTGTTTGATATTATTTTTGTTTTTAAATATCTAAATCAATTAGGCCACACCAAATTAATTTCTTGGTCATCGGAATATATTTTTAAAAAATAGGAGCGAGCGAGCGAAAAAAAAATTAAAATATTTTTTTTCCCAATTCAACCATTTTTGGAGCGGGCGAAGAGCGATTTGGTAAAAAAAAAACTCCTCACAAAAACAAATATTCACTGTCAAAACAGATAAAAAACCTTGGAAATAGATAAAAGAGGTACAGACACCCTAAATATAAAATTGCAAAAAAGGTACAGACCACAAAGTGACTCCTATATACACCGGTACTAAGTTTGCAGGGGTAAAAGTGTTTCTTGCAAGAACATATATTTATTCATTTAAAAAGACCATATTTTGTTTTCTTATATATATGTACAGCTAATACAACAAGTTTTTTGAAAGAGAAACAAATTATTATCATTTAAAAAACCATCAGACTAATGTGTATTTCAATTTATGCCCAAACACTTTGTAATGAAACCCATTTGTCAGTCGTATTAAAATAACCCACAGAACAAATTCTTTAGTTGAGTCAAGGCATATGCTCTTTTACTGAACTTCTTACTGACCATTAGTGTTTTGACTAGAGATAATTGTTAAATTGCACAATGCTAAAACTTGCTTGTTTCTTGTTTTTTTCCTTGCCCAAGTTTTAGCCTCAGCGCCATTATCATGACACTTTTTACACAGAGGGCGCACTGTTGAAAATTAGGTAAACAAGTTTTCCATGTACTGATGTACGGATCAGTATCACCAAGAAGTTCATCTTCAGTGCCACAGTAACAACAGTAGAAAGAAATGAATTAGCCTTAACAAAAATGTCTTTAAATGTTTCCGAGTTGTTTGTCTGGACAGCAACTCGTCTTCCGCCGACGCTACCCTGATTTATGTTAACAATTAAAATTTTCGGGTGCATAGAATGACCGAAAAAGACCGTAAAAGACCGAAAAAGAACCGAAAATGATTTATTTTTACCGAAAACAACTTTGTTTAAAAAGATAATGTACAATTTATAACTTAAGTATTAAATAAATAAAGGAATTTGTATGTAATGAATATTTGTTTGTTTTGATAAGTTCCTGTGCTGCATCAATTACAAAATCTGAAGTACTAAATTCAGAAAGTTTTCGGTCTGTAATATTTGTTTTTCGATCTTTTTACTTGATTTGTAATACAATATTTACAAATTTCTTCATTTAAACTGTAAGTTATATACTCTTTAAAAAAAAAAGTTGTTTTCGGTCTTCATAAACTGTTTTTCGATCTTTTTCGGTCATTCTATGAATCGAAAATTTTCATACTGCACTGGTTTGCTGCCATTTTGACAATATGGTAGTCATAATTATACAAAAAAAGTAGCGGGAACATGTTCTGCTGGCGTTTTTAATTGAATTGTAGGTTTGAAAGTACTAAATTTACGAGACAAAAAGGCCCGCTTTGAATTGTTGGTCTTGGTTTATAAAATTGATGCGGGCGGAAGCTCAAATTGAAAAAAAAAAAAATTTTTTTTTATTTTAAAAAATAATGGAGCGGGAAATCCGTTGACCAAGTAATTAATTTGGTGTGGCCTTATTGTGTTAATTATTTAATATACTGACATAAATGGGAATTTAGGCAAAATTAAATACGGGTACATATTTTTGTATATAGATTAAAGTTACTAATTGACTTTGATAAAAAAAAATGCCTAACATGCACGAAAATACGATAAATAGATATACCGACTTCACACCCCGGATGTTTTCAAACATTATTATAACAATAATCACACTCGAATATGTCAACTTGAGTGGCTGTTGGTCCCTTTAACCCCAATTGTACATAAAGTCTAAAAGACTCAAGCTAAGCTTTGCAGAAACATAGTTTGGAGTGTTCTTTACTATACAGAAAGATTTAGCTGTTGCCTGGTGACGTTAATGTATTTGACTTTAGTTTGTGTATCTATTCTGTACAATGCAGATTTTATATGGTAAATAGTCTTTAGCATTTATATTGCCGTCATCTGAATAAAACGTAAAAACTTGAAATGTGCACTAATCACTCTCGACACCTCATTCCTGATGGTATCCATCGCCGTGAGGGCATGAGAGAAGAGAAGCCAGTTTTTTCCCTTTTTAAATTACGTGAAATTGTTTACATGTACACACTATTTAAAGAATAACATTTAATATGAAGACAGTATAATGAAACAATCATAAGTATAGTTCAAACTATCATGTTGAAATCTAAATGGAAGATTTGTTCACAAAAACCCTCCTTATGAATATTGCTATCGGATATTTCTGAACACTGTATAAAGATGCATTAAGCTATTAAAGGGATATAATCATGTCCTAACGTTGACGAATAAAATACAAAGATCGTATTTTATCCATGTAACTGACTACTTGATAGAAAGTACATGATGCTGAATCTTAGCAGGTAATTGATTCGTATTTAAAGTCCCAGGATCTCTTTGAATTTACTGATATTGTAAATTAATTATACTGATATAGTAATGTTAACCAGACATACGATTTCACGCACATACGATTTCACGCAATTTATAAACATCCGGTTTGCGCGAGTACGCGACTTTTAATGATGTCATTCACTTTTGGATAACTGCAACAAAACGTATGCAGTGCAAATGCGCTTAGAATTAATGTGAAAATTGTGTTTTAAAGATGTAAAATGTATAAATACTTTACTTATGTTAAAATATGGACTTACTATTCTTTTTTGTCCAACAGTTTCGAATGCGACCACAAAACCCAGAAAAAACTAGTTTTGAAATGTTGCTGATACAAGCTCCTCCAACGTTCTGTCAAAATGAAGTCACATGACAATAACGTGACCTAAAATGGCGGGTTTGGATAATATTTCACTGTTAAGCAATGTGTACTCGTTAATTTCAACCGCTTTAATGCGCAGAGATTAGGGGGGTTAATAAGGAAGATGCATTTTTATGTGCTCATTTTAAAGGAGAGTTAGATTCAGCGTAATTCTGGACTGATCTATTGACTGATCTGGTTTTTTAAGAACTTTTTAATATTTAATTCCATGTAACGATTTTTAAGTATTTAAACTGAATTGGAGAAAAAGTGCTTTTCAATAATCTAAACTGTACAGTTGACTTCGTATTTGAGTATATTTACTGTTTATTTGACAGAAACAATCATTTCAACTGATCGGTGCATCAATCTGTCCGTCAAATTTATTATTCATGTGTACAAACTTCAAAACAGTGCATAATAAACATGACCGATTCAAAGTGCGTGAAAATCTATGACGTCATACACACATTTTCTTTCGAGGGGTATGTAAACAAACATGGCTGTTTTTTCTGGAAATGGCAAATTAATAATCAGGAGCATTGTTGCATCATTGTAACTTTGAAACAAATTAAACTCTTGAAAGGTGATTTTTAATGTATTTTCATTTTTTTATTGAAAAAGCGACCAGTTGTTTCTTCTGTGCGTGGAAACCAATGTCTCTGGGATAGAACAATGTTCTATCCAGTCTAAAAAAAGTTGACATAAATATTTCTTTTTTATTAAAATCGTTTCTTCACGAAAAAGAGTTGCCAGAATGCCTCTCTTATTTCTTGCAATATTATTTGGTCATTTGTTTTGCACAAAAAACAAAAACTTAATTTCAAAAACATGTGCCTTCTTGTACAACAGATGTGATTAAGAGCATGCTTGATGATTATGTAAGGTATACTTGAAAAATTGGAACTGTATTTAAAATATCAAAGCTCACAAAATGTATAATCTTTTTCTGTAATAACAAGTATGAATTTTTCGTCTAAAGATGTTATTTACCTTATTACATGTAAGAAATGTAATACAGACACGACAAAACGTTTCCTAACGTATGAACAAACACAGCTTTGATATTTTAAATACACAGCCTTTCTAGTGCAACAACATTTTTATTGATTTCAATTACATTCATTATTTTCTCTTTATTTCCGCTCAAAAGATTTTTTTCTAAAAATCACGCAAGCTTACTCTGAAGAAATGAAATGTTACCGATGTGTTAACACTTCAAAATATGAACTCAGTTGCTGGGTATAAATACCGCAGACACAGCTATTGGGAGAATTATATTCAGATGACGCAGATATTTTTAACTACTTGTAGGGGACAGATGCAGACCGAGCATGACTAAGGGCTAGTTCGAGTTGGGTGGTTTATGGCTTTCTCGTCGCTTGGCAGAATCTAAGAGTTGCCAAATATGCGCAGATAAGTTGGTTCATTGCAATTCCTGACTAAGTATTTTGTTAAGCGTTTAGAAGTTTTTGAAAAATCGTTTGATGGCTAGTGGTGTAAATGCTGGCTTATATATTTTTTATTCGCTCTATTGCTTTCACGAAAACGATCAACAAGAAAGAAATCAACAAGCGAATATGATAGGGATTATTTTGCTGTACTTTGCTATCCATAAAATGATTATATTGACGACTTAATCAAACTGACTTGAATTATATAAAGTACTTTGTAGGAGGGACGAAATTGTTTTGGTAGAAAACAGTACTTGAAAATATTCCGTCCGATGATCGAACGATGATCTACAAGAGTAGGGAGGCAAAAGCTATATCACTGTGCCAGTATTTCTTCGGTTTGAAAAAGTGATAACGAACGCTTATTATAATACCGGTAATGTTTTTCTTGCATAACGATGCTTCATGTTTATGACCACATTGTTAACGGAATCGGATAGAAAATAGTGAAGTATAAACAAACTTCTTAGAAAAGAAATCGGCATTCATTATTCGAGGTGTACACAACTTGTGTATCTGCATTTGTGTTATTTGAATTATCTTTAATTTCTATTGAAAAAAAATGTCTTTGATAACGTTAATGGCAAGTGTCACCATAACAATTCTACATAGAAAGCGTAGTAACCCGAATACTTTGTGTCACGTGAATTTGAGAAATTAGAAGTGATTTAGTCACACTTCAAATGACCAAATAAAACTTTTCGATACGACATATAAATTTAAGGTTGTTAAAGGAAAAACAAATTTTAAACTAGATAATATACTATACTTACCATGTTTACGTTGAATTCTTTCCTGAAAAGACGAAGAACAGAATGAAAAACAGACACTTGTCTGGCAATTGGAAGAATGAAAATGTGCAGTTATAATTACTGTGGTTGATTTGGACATAAACGTGTATTCATGATCTCTAAAGTTTGTCATTGAAGCGTTTGAAGTATATTTCAAAGAGCATTCTCCTCAAATTCATCGTCATGCATGGGGAAACATTTCTTTACTCGCTCGAAGATTGCTTTTTACACTCGTCACAGACGATATTATTTCATAATACATGTACTATTATTGATAAGTTTATGTAAGAGTACATTTTTCCACAAACTGCGTATACAAGAACTGATAAATATCAGAGACTTGGTTTGATTAATTATTCAATTGTGCTTCAATGTAGCTTTATTGTTGCATATCTCTAATGTTATTATATATTTCTCTTATGACGATAAAATGCTATGTTCAAGTCATTTGTATTGTGTTGTGTTCTGTTCTCAACTGCTCTAATGACCTTTTTTGACACTTTCTGACCAACCCTCTAATTTAAACCTGAGATTTTCAAGGCACATTCATTCGGATCAATTTTAAAGGTCAATTTACATAATATGTGACTATAACGATTTCACAAGACTTGATTTTGATATGACTTTACACCAAAGTTTTTCACTTTCAAACGCCAACTAGAAAAAGTAAGATAAAATGCTGACCCATTTTGATAATGGTTGATAACAATATATTGCCTTTAGAAGAGCTTATCTTTGGATGTCATGAGCTGGTGACTTCGTTTAGACTCAAATTAACAATATGAGTTTATCAAAAATAATTTATAGTTTATTATAGCACAATAAACAGAAATACGGCCATTTATGTATCTAAAGATTTTAAACTGAATTTACTAAAGCCATATGATTAAGTCTAATACAAGCATTTATTAACATGGTCGACTTGTAATTGCAGGTATTAATAATCAAGGAATAAAATATAATTCTAACTATAAAAAGACCTGTTTTAACATTTTGCGTTGCGAAACCCTTTATTCCTAACCAGATCGACAAGAAATAAGTTTCAATTTTCAACTATTACATAGCGTTGGTAAGTTTCAGGCACATTAGGAATTGATGTTTTTTTCAAACAGAAAAACTTGTAAAATTAGAAAAGAGTGTTCATATAAATTTTATAAATTAGTTCTCAATAGCTCAGTGGTTAGTGCATTTGACGTTAGAGCGGAAGGTCGTTGGTTCGTGCCCTGCCGGAACTGAACTCGCCACTTCATTTTATTTCATCTCTCCTCTATCATTGGTCATTTCTCATCATCTTTCGACAAAAAACTGCCTTGTCTAGTTTCACCGTTTCTCCATTAATACCGAGAACGTCTCTGTTAACTTGCGACAAGGTCCAAAAGTAGGAACGCTGGTAAACGGAAATGCTAAGGGCATACACTGGCGTGTCCGGAGTGTACAGTGACATAAAAGCTAAGTAATAGCCCAGTAATAGCTAAGTTAAGTGTGAAAGAGTACTGTAGAGTACCATGGGAAAAACGAGAAAGTAATAATTGATATGCATGTGAAAAGCATTGAAAAGTGAAAATCACAGTAGAAATAGAATATACAGCAATGCTAGGCGGAAAGTACGTGAGAACGGATAGCCGATGACTAGGGCGGGTGGAGGTTGCAGAGAGGGGAATGAAAAAGTGAGAAGATGGAGAAAGGAGATAAGGCAGACCAAAAAAATTAAATTAAATAGAAAAATAGTAATGTTAACAGAAATGTTTGGTCTATCCATATTGAACCATTGTACCGTAAATAATACCAGAGAAGAACTGTAGGAATTCGCTTAGTTGGCTGCATTAAGGTAACGGTGGACAAAAACTAGAATTTCATTCGCAAAAATGTTGATATGTTTATTTCTTTTCAATTGTATGGAAAGTGTGTAAACCTGTACATATTTGGAATGTTTCTTTTCAAATTCTAATTAAGTAAAGAAAAGCAAATGATGGTACTCATCATTACAAAAAGAAACAGGGCAATTTATATAATAAAATGTTATACCTATCATCCATTTTTGAACAACGTTTGATGGTAAGGATATCCCCCTATACCAACACGTTTTCTTGCATTTATACACCATTACCTTTTTGAAAAATGCAAAACTCACTCTTTTTCCTCAAAGAACCATTTTCTCATTCAGATACGAATATACGGCGTAGATATCTTAGGTACTCTCGGTTCCAAAATCGTGCCTAGTAGATTATTTATCTGCGTTCATGCTTTGTATATATGTCAAAAGCTCATACATTGCTCCCATTACTTTATAGTGTACATTGCATAAAGACATTTTCCATTCTGTATGTGACAATAGAATATGATAGGATTCTGGTCATGATGACGAAAGGATTCTGGTAATGATGACAACGTAACGTCATTACGAGTTGCTTTACATTGCCAATGTAATTGCTTTATAAGGTCGCCTGAAGAAGTGCATATATTTAATGTATGTTATGGATGCTTTATCAGTAGTATATCACGTCAAGCGATGACTTAAAAACAAAAGAAAACAGTTATTGTCTTTTATGAAAAGCATTGAATCGCCCCGCCAAGTCGAAAACACAAATATAGCTTCTTGGCGAGTTTTCGTGTGTTTTGTTTTTACTTTTCGTCCCGCAATGTCGAAAACATGACATGACAGAAACGAACCACCATAGGTGAGAAATCGGAGGTAAGCAAGACATTTTGTGCGAATTTCATTCGAAAAAGTTCGCTATTCCAAGGTCCGAAATCAAGTTTGCAAACATATGTAGGTGGAAGGAATACCCAAACTTTTGAGTCAGAGCTTAAGTGCATTGTGTATCCCATTGAATTATATAGACATGTCTTTTATATAAAATAGCGGCTATGTGCTGTGTAATTCATTATTCATACTTGACAGCATTAAAGTTGTAAGGGTATTTCAGATGTTGACACATGCAAGTTTCACGAATCCATTACAGTATATGCGGTACACTGGCTAATTGTTCGGTGTTCTGTTAAACACGTCTTTCCTGGGGTTTAATTATCGGTAATATGTGATCTGAGTGTTTTATGTTGTAGCATATAAATGTGATGTTCCCTTCTATCAAACACTTCTTTTGTTTGGTTAGTTATTCTTTTCTCTTTTGTTTCTGAAGTCGGGGAAAATAAATGTGTTACCACATCCTCATTGTTCTCCCTTCGTACTACACCTAAATCAGCATACCGTGACGCTGTAGCGCATTAAATATACAGACACAAATTGTGCATATAGGAGTAATTTGAGGTTATGAAATTAAAAAGTGCGCGTTTCAGTCGGTTGTTAATGCTACAAAGCACGTTACTCAATACATTTTAACACCCTCGCATGATATTCTGTAAACACTTCTTTAGTTAAACATTAAACCGCAGTGTCCATGCTTGGTCATGCAATATATTACTCACGTGCTTGTTGGTCAATAGTCTTCATGTGGAGTCAAATGAAAGTAGTGGTAAAACGGGGGTTTCGCGGCCATCTTGGATGGTGGAGCCTATATAGTTTATATAGACGACGGCCATCTTGTATGGTGGAGCTTGGTGGAGCTTGGGTTGAGCCTATATAGTTTATATAGAGACGACGGCCATCTTAGATGGTGGAGCTTGGTGGAGACGGTGGTGGATTACGACGGATTTGCGTGGACCCCCGCGTCATTTTGGCGCTTCTATTTTTAGCGCATAGTTTTTAAATTTTTAGATTTTCAAATTTAACTCGCAGCGACCAACATTTAGCGGGAAACAATGGTATCGATTATAAACCACTGCGCCTTTTTTGTTGACTATTAAGTATCCATACTTTGAGAGTGATAGTTGACGTTGTTAAAATGTTTATCAGTGTAAAGATCATGAATTGAATGAGAGGTCAATGTCCTCTTAAAGTACCAGAGGAATTCGTTGCTTTTGTACAAGTTTGTGAAAGCCCGCTTTATTTGAAGAACATATAAATTGTTGTAGAAGTTAAGCAAAATATACCCTTTTTGTATTACCAACTGAGTATATTTTAATACTTATTATACATGCAATTTTAACATTGAACTTATTTCCAGTTTAGTCTTTTTCCCAATGTATGGTCATGGAAAAGCTGTAGAAAGGAATTAAAATACAACGAATGTACTTTAATATTTTGAACCCTTAAAACTATTTTACTTTATAAACTTTCATTGTTTGCCGAATTTTGACGACCATGTGTCCAGGGTAACGTTCTACTTCCATAAACCAGTACAAATAAGACTGGGTACATATCTTTCCATCATTAACATCATACATTGCGTATATAAAATGATGCTAACTAGCAAATAAAATGAACTTCAGTTCTCTGGATATTCTAGTTCTAAGTGAGGTAGGAAGTTCCAGGTTCTAATTACATCACTAAGTCAACAGTTTGCATTGAGTCAAAAATAAAATATCAAGGTAACTAAACGTTTATGACTCAATGTCAAGGTTGTTCTGCTTATAAGATTTTTGACGGACCGCATCGTTGATGTGATAAACCTGATGTTTTTAAACACTCATGTACAATTTGTTACAAGTATGTTTATTACTGTCAACATTGTGCTAACTACAAAAACGCATATATTAATTGAGAGAGAAATTGCATGCTGTGTTTTTGCAAAAAGTACGATACAATACCAGAGTTTTTCCCCGAAGGTTATTTTGCTAACCCAGCACAAGTTGTGTGGAAATATTGTCATGTGAAAAGTGGAAACATATGTAAAAGTCAAATTTCAGGTGATATTTATCTATTGATACTAACACGCACCTTTTTACGAGTATTACACACTGGTGACTCACGTCACAGTTTTTTACTTGAGCAGCTTTGGATACATATGTAAATACAAGGAATCCAGATACCAGACCATAACTGTTTTCTGAATAGATTCCTTCGGTTTTTTAACGTGCTATGCATATAGCATTGATACACACGAGGATGGCTCATGTTTTATACCAACATTGATGGATGGGAAACACTTGAACCTTATTGAAATTTTCGCAGGCTCTAACCAAGGATTAAACCCCTGAACCTTTAGATTGACAGTCCAGCATGCAAACCACTAGACCATCACACCACCCGTGAATATGATCTTATGAGCTGAAACCTGATTAAAGTACAAATGGATTTTTAATCGACACTCTATGCTTAAAAAGCGTGCCACCTCGAAACTGTAATTTTATAGATACTTCAGCGATGTTTAAATTTTTTTTTTATCAAATTTGTAAAATTACAGACTGAATGTCGAAACTTCATTAATGAATACAAAAAAGACGGAGTACATTTGCTGATTTATTTTAAAACTTGACGGGTAGTGTATCGATCACACCGTTTAGTATTTTGAAAATATAATGTTCAGAGATCTGTATCAATAATAGGTTTTGTTTACCTTTTTATAGCTTGAAATGTAATACGAAGCATTGTCCACATTGAGAGAAAATCTTTTCACTGATAAAATGTTAAGTTTATCAGTGGAAAGATCAAGAAGCGAATATCCAAAACCGTTTATACCCAGAGGATTAATTATATTCTATTCTTTAACGATATTAAAAGGTTGCTTTTATACAGTGTCTATAACCTGATTTATTTGAAAGACATACAATTTGAAAGACATACAACTTGTATATAAATATCTTATGATAAAGATATAGTACTAACAAAGTTTATTCTGACTTTTACTTGTAACAACCAACGTTAACAATATGTATGATGTTAATGATGGACTTACACGTTCAACTAGACCTGTGATAGGATATGCACAAACCTGTTACAATTATGCAACTGGAACGTTTATGACTCAATGTCAAGGTTGTTCTGCTTATAAGATTTTTGATGGACCGCATCGTCGATGTGATATACCTGATGTTTTTAAACACTCATGTACAATTTGTTGCAAGTATGTTTATTACTGTCAACATTGTGCTAACCACAAAAACGCATATATTAATTGAGAGAGAAATTGCATGCTGTGTTTTTGTAAAAAGTACGATACTATACCAGAGTTTTTCCCCGAAGGTTATTTTGCTAACCCAGCTTACGTTGTGTGGAAATATCGTCATGTGAAAAGTGGAAACATGTGTAAAAGTCAAATTTCGGTTTGTTCGTCCATTTGACCCATAGATATGATCTACAGCTTGTGTTGTTCCTTGAGAAAATTTCACTGATAAAATGTCAAGTTTAACAATATCAAAAGAATACATCGCGTTTGTATAGT
Source organism: Saxidomus purpurata (assembly GCA_022818135.1). NCBI lineage: Eukaryota > Metazoa > Mollusca > Bivalvia > Venerida > Veneridae > Saxidomus > Saxidomus purpurata. The sequence goes on from JAFMSR010000009.1 coordinate 5,958,010, forward strand.
CAATACATGTGATAGCCTAATCCTAAGTATACGTAAAGTGGTTAGAGCCACTGACTGAGGGTTATGGGTTAAAGCACGGCTATTGACCATGTCTTTTTATGTCAGTTTTAGTACTGGTTCTTCCCGGGAGGACTGCTTACGTAAATAACTGAAATACTGTTAAAACGGGCGTTAAACCCCATAAAATCGCATATATGAAGCATTAAACAGCAGTAAATACATAATATTATATGTACAAACGAATAATGAATGAATAATAAGCACCTAGCTTACTGGTAGATAAGCGATCATGTATTTTATTACTAGATACATGTAGAAACACGTTAGCTGTATTTCAGTCTTTATAGTACTTTGAACACCTCTCTCAGAAGACCATCAAAGTTTACAAAGATGCACTGCGTTGAAATTGTATGTGACGAAATTATATTTTGCATAAAAATGAGTAGGAATGAACAAGAAATGAGTAAAGATGAGCAAAAATGAGTAAAATTGAGCATAAATGAGTAAAAATAAGTAAAAATTGAGCAAAATGAGCAAGGCAGGAGCAAAATGAGCAATAAATGAGTAAAAATATGCAGGTAGTCTGATTTTTTTTTTTAGTTTAGGAACATTTTAACACGGTTCAAAACAAAAATGCAAAAACGGACGGATCATTAACACACAAAAAGAAAACAGTCTCAAGACAAAATAATTAGGCCATTTTTATTAGTTCGAATGTACAAAGAAAGACGTGACACATATATTAATCGTAAACCTTAGCACAATTTATAACAAAGTTTAAAGAATTCTCATTTTAAAAAATAAACACGTTTTCGAATGCAATATGTGTTGTCCTCCGGTTTCCACTTATTCAGTCTAAGAGAACAAGAAAAAATTTTTATAATGTAGTTAACTAATTGTCATTACTATCCTCATTACCATAATCTTCATCAGAACTGTCCTCATCGTTTTCAATTTCTGGAGCATGGTACTGACTTAATACTTTGTCAAATAAGAATCGCCTTTTATGAACTTCATACTTCAGAGCCTCATCCTGTTCAAATCATCAACATCTCTTAGATTAGCAGCTGTCTGTGCAATAGCTTTAAAGACAGTGTCTTTCTTTATGTTGTTATACCAAACAACTTTCTCCAAGAAAATGTTCATCAGGGTATTGCGATATTGATATGTCATGATACTATATGCTTTCTCACGTGCTTGTTTTTCACTGAGTTCATTATCGTCCATGAGTTGTTTTACACGTTCTTCATAATCCATTTGACACTGCTCAAATGTTTCATCGATAAGGCTTGACCAAGGATTAATACCATCTGTATCATCCATCTCTGATTCATCCTCGTCATCGTCATCGGTGTCCATTTCGTAATCAGAATCTTCATAATCTTCTGCCTTTGGAGAACTTGATAATTCATCATCGGTGTCTTCCTTATGTACAGCATTCTTATGACGCAACATATTATACGATTTGGCGAATTGTTTCAAACAGATGTCGCACATATCCTTTTCCTTCAGATGTTTATATCCAAATAACCGAAAAAGTTAAGTAAGTGGTGATTTTAATGTTTTGTTCTGAAAGATCCAAATATATCCGTAATTAACTTTTTCTTGAGAACCGGTCTGTTTGTCTGTGTTTTAATTGATAGTTTGTTAACTTTTCTTCTTAATTTTTGCTTGTGTACTTGTGTACTTGAACACTGTTCGTCTTCTGTTTTGTTGATATGATTCCATCTGTTGTATTTGTATTAATGTCAGGTTTTGGTAAAGTAACAGTTTGTAAAAGTTCTCTTTTCAGCTCACTTTTAGCTTGATTCACAGTCTGTTCTGCTGGAGAAACCAATGTTACTGTGCTCTCGTCAGAGTTCACGGGAAAAGTGCTAGGTATAACATGTCCTTTTCCCACTTGTGATTTATTTTTAAATAAATGAATCAATTTTTGTGGGTCTGGTATATATAAATTAGAGCGACTCATAGCTATAACAAAACGCTTTAAAGTGAAGACTAAGTTACACTGAAGAAGTTAGAAATGAACCAAAATTCATCATTTACAGCTTTTATAATACATTTTGTCCTGAACTTCTTATCCTTTCAGTTGATATTGATCTGCATTTTTTGAATATCTGTTTACATGGCTAAAGCATGCAATTTTACTGGTGACCTTCTTGAATTGAAAAGTGCTCATTTTTCCTCATGTGTTGCTCATTTTGCTCATGTTTGCTCCTGCCTTGCTCAATTTGCTCATTTTTTACCTATTTTTACTCATTTATTCTCAATTTTACTCATTTTTGCTCATCTTTACTCATTTCTTGTTCATTCCTACTCATTTTTATGCAAAATATAATTTCGTCACATACAATTTCAACGCAGTGCATCTTTGTAAACTTTGATGGTCTTCTGAGAGAGGTGTTCAAAGTACTATAAAGACTGAAATACAGCTAACGTGTTTCTACATGTATCTAGTAATAAAATACATGATCGCTTATCTACCAGTAAGCTAGGTGCTTATTATTCATTCATTATTCGTTTGTACATATAATATTATGTATTTACTGCTGTTTAATGCTTCATATATGCGATTTTATGGGGTTTAACGCCTGTTTTAACAGTATTTCAGTTATTTACGTAAGCAGTCCTCCCGGGAAGAGAACCAGTAATAAAACTGACATAAAAAGACATGGTCAATAGCCGTGCTTGAACCCATAACCCTCAGTCAGTGGCTCTAACCACTTCATGTATACTTAGGATTAGGCTATCACATGTATTGACTATACAAACGCGATGTATTCTTTTGATATTGTTAAACTTGACATTTTATCAGTGAAATTTTCTCAAGGAACAACACAAGCTGTAGATCATATCTATGGGTCAAATGGACGAACAAACCGAAATTTGACTTTTACACATGTTTCCACTTTTCACATGACGATATTTCCACACAACGTAAGCTGGGTTAGCAAAATAACCTTCGGGGAAAAACTCTGGTATAGTATCGTACTTTTTACAAAAACACAGCATGCAATTTCTCTCTCAATTAATATATGCGTTTTTGTGGTTAGCACAATGTTGACAGTAATAAACATACTTGCAACAAATTGTACATGAGTGTTTAAAAACATCAGGTATATCACATCGACGATGCGGTCCATCAAAAATCTTATAAGCAGAACAACCTTGACATTGAGTCATAAACGTTCCAGTTGCATAATTGTAACAGGTTTGTGCATATCCTATCACAGGTCTAGTTGAACGTGTAAGTCCATCATTAACATCATACATATTGTTAACGTTGGTTGTTACAAGTAAAAGTCAGAATAAACTTTGTTAGTACTATATCTTTATCATAAGATATTTATATACAAGTTGTATGTCTTTCAAATTGTATGTCTTTCAAATAAATCAGGTTATAGACACTGTATAAAAGCAACCTTTTAATATCGTTAAAGAATAGAATATAATTAATCCTCTGGGTATAAACGGTTTTGGATATTCGCTTCTTGATCTTTCCACTGATGAACTTAACATTTTATCAGTGAAAAGATTTTCTCTCAATGTGGACAATGCTTCGTATTACATTTCAAGCTATAAAAAGGTAAACAAAACCTATTATTGATACAGATCTCTGAACATTATATTTTCAAAATACTAAACGGTGTGATCGATACACTACCCGTCAAGTTTTAAAATAAATCAGCAAATGTACTCCGTCTTTTTTGTATTCATTAATGAAGTTTCGACATTCAGTCTGTAATTTTACAAATTTGATAAAAAAAAATTTCAACATCGCTGAAGTATCTATAAAATTACAGTTTCGAGGTGGCACGCTTTTTAAGCATAGAGTGTCGATTAAAAATCCATTTGTACTTTAATCGGGTTTCGCTGTTAAGATCATATTTACGGGTGGTGTGATGGTCTAGTGGTTTGCATGCTGGACTGTCAATCTAAAGGTTCAGGGGTTTAATCCTTGGTTAGAGCCTGCGAAAATTTCAATAAGGTTCAAGTGTTTCCCATCCATCAATGTTGGTATAAAACATGAGCCATCCTCGTGTGTATCAATGCTATATGCATAGCACGTTAAAAAAACCGAAGGAATCTATTCAGAAAACAGTTATGGTCTGGTATCTGGATTCCTTGTATTTACATATGTATCCAAAGCTTCTCAAGTAAAAATCTGTGACGTGAGTCACCTGTGTGTAATACTCGTAAAAAGGTGCGTGTTAGTATCAATAGATAAATATCACCTGAAATTTGACTTTTACATATGTTTCCACTTTTCACATGACAGTATTTCCACACAACTTGTGCTGGGTTAGCAAAATAACCTTCGGGGAAAAACTCTGGTATAGTATCGTACTTTTTGCAAAAATACAGCATGCAATTTCTCTCTCAATTAATGTATGCGTTTTTGTAGTTAGCACAATGTTGACAGTAATAAACATACTTGTAAAAAATTGTACATGAGTGTTTAAAAACATCAGGTATATCACATCAACGATGCGGTCCGTCAAAAATCTTATAAGCAGAACAACCTTGACATTGAGTCATAAACGTTTAGTTACCTTGATATTTTATTTTTGACTCAATGCAAACTGTTGACTTAGTGATGTAATTAGAACCTGGAACTTCCTACCTCGCTTAGAACTAGAATATCCAGAGAACTGAAGTTCATTTTATTTGCTAGTTAACATCATTATATATACGCAATGTATGATGTTAATGATGGAAAGATATGTACCCAGTCTTATTTGTACTGGTTTATGGAAGAAGAACGTTACCCTGGACACATGGTCGTCAAAATTCGGCAAACAATGAAAGTTTATAAAGTAAAATAGTTTTAAGGGTTCAAAATATTAAAGTACATTCGTTGTATTTTAATTCCTTTCTACAGCTTTTCCATGACCACACATTGGGAAAAAGACTAAACTGGAAATAAGTTCAATGTTAAAATTGCATGTATAATAAGTATTAAAATATACTCAGTTGGTAATACAAAAAGGGTATATTTTGCTTAACTTCTACAACAATTTATATGTTCTTCAAATAAAGCGGGCTTTCACAAACTTGTACAAAAGCAACGAATTCCTCTGGTACTTTAAGAGGACATTGACCTCTCATTCAATTCATGATCTTTACACTGATAAACATTTTAACAACGTCAACTATCACTCTCAAAGTATGGATACTTGATAGTCAACAAAAAAGGCGCAGTGGTTTATAATCGATACCATTGTTTCCCGCTAAATGTTGGTCGCTGCGAGTTAAATTTGAAAATCTAAAAAAACTAGGCGCTAAAAATAGAAGCGCCAAAATGACGCGGGGGTCCACGCAAATCCGTCGTAATCCACCACCGTCTCCACCAAGCTCCACCATCTAAGATGGCCGTCGTCTCTATATAAACTATATAGGCTCCACCCAAGCTCCACCAAGCTCCACCATACAAGATGGCCGTCGTCTATATAAACTATATAGGCTCCACCATCCAAGATGGCCGCGAAACCCCCGTTTTACCACTACTAATGAATATACCGTTTTCTTAAACAATTCTTTTATTCAGTTTAATATTGCATGATATTTGGTTTGCTGTTTTATATGTATACATTGTACGATATTGTCGCAAACAGTTCGTTTTTTCAGTTATTTATTCATTTTGTTTTGTAATCTGTCTTTATTTTATGTCAAATATATATAATGATCTTATAAAAACTTTTCCTTATTTTTGTTATTTACACCCACTATTCCGTTCATCTTTTTTATGCTAAGTCGCATTATAATACCGATTCTTTCATACACTTGCCTTATACCACCGCTTAGTTGATAAAATGTCAAATTGCCTTAAATATGTGTGATTTTAAGTTCAGTAGCATTATAATAGGTATTTCACTTATATGTTGTGTTGTCGGTATCATCGATAGTGCGGTTATCAGCCAATTGTCATTTGTTATGTTTAAGTGATATCTTAATAAATACAATGATTTTCAGGCCAGATGCAGCAGTTTCAGTTCGATTTCCTGTGTCATTCTGTGTACTTAATATTTCATTATGTTGACTGAGCTCAACGTGTTGTTCGGTTCATACGCTGTTTTAATTCGGAGGTTGTAAACGAAAGAAAAATGGTGGCAGCACCCAATAAGAGCGATGTTTAACCGAATAGCTTATTCATTTAACTCAACTTGAAGGCAATGCCCAAAACCCATAATGAATTAAAGTAGTCAAAAAAGTAACTTTTTGAGAGACAGTAGACCTAATATCATGCAATACATGTAATAACCTAGTAAGATAGATTCTTTCAGAACAGCATATCATTTGACTCAACGCGAAGACTGTGGACCAACAAAGAATAATAGCATGGTGTTTCACAAAATAACATACTTTTTTAATAGAGCATGAATAGAATGAACCAAGTATCACGAATAAATTATCTAATAAAAGAGATGATTTACAGAACATAATATAAAAGTGACTCGACATACAGACAATGACACAAACATCACAAATAAATAAAAGGAAGTGTTACAGAACGTCATATGTAAATGTCATACCGTACAAACAGCGAACCATATACCGATAAATAATTCATTTCAAGCATTCAACGTACGTCGATAACACTTCTTCATAAGACGCTTTAATATTTAAGGGAGCTATTACTCGCGTCGGTTGTTTAAATATTATTTATTGATACAAAGAATTTACCCTACAGTTTGGTTTTCTCATAAGAAATATGTAGTAGATGCCTTTAAATGACTTATGTGTGTAGAGTTATGTATATTCTAAGCACTTAAGAATATCTGACATGTATTCGTCCGGCTAAATACACGTACACTATCACGAATCTTAGTCTGACCCATTTAACCTTGAGTTTTGAGTGTGATTTTGCAGTGAGAAAGACATCCTTGCGCAATGGTTCTAACGAAAATTAACAATATGTTTTACACGTTTCGATGCTAATCGTTGATGACAAAATAAATGTTAAAAATATCTTACTTTTAAAGGTCACAGTACCAAATAAACTTTATGAAAAGATATCAAAAAGGTTGTTTTCTATTTCGCCGCCTTAAAGGTCTGAACATTATTGTGACATCACTGCAAATGCTATTTACATAGTTATGGATCCATGCAGTAGGTATTGCATAGTCCTATATTTAGTGTTATTTAAAATGTCGCGATGTCAGTTCGCCTTGCATGGCGTCGTGTCTGCATTTATAGCGTGATTTTTTAGCGATGCCTTATCACATTGTTGTGCGAGGTATCGCATTGTTGCGTAATATGCCGCATCGCATCTTCGTGATGTTGCATCACACTCACATGCATCGTTCCGACAAACGACAACGCGATGCGGCGCTCGACAATGCGATAAGACACTCTACATTGAGATTCGACGCTCGGCAATTTCAAATGACATTGTCGTGATGTCATATCGCATTGTCGCACGTTGGCCAGTATGCACGTAGTATTATTGCCTCTATGGAATATCAACTTTGCAATATACTAGCTTGCGCTTAATCATTGTTCCCTGAGCTCAAGCTAAGTCTAAATGTAGTTATAAGGAAATAAATTTAATCAATAAGTTTTATATTTCAATTATTCATATTAAAATTTTAAAGAAATTTACAGTCAAATTAAAAAGATATAGTGAATGTATTACCATATCACATACCTCAAACATTAAAACGTACCGCAAAGTTTAACATCATGAATAATTTGCCAATATGCAGTTACAATTTCAACACTTTTAACATGATTTTGTAATTAAGTAGTCAATATGTACTTTAGAGCTACAGTTACAACACATTTAGTCTTTAAGTCTCACATCCTAATGAGCCTGCCCAAATGATCGTGATGTATATGATGACAAAGGGCATACAAAATTACCTGAAAAGGATAAAGGGGATCAAAATCAAATCAAAATGCGAATTTTATTAATCGGGCATCAATTCCACTGATAAAGAATGTCTATATTTTCAAATACTAGTAACCCAGGTGTATAAAGAGGTCGTACTTATCTAGAGCGCAAATAACGGTCGCACAAATTAATCCGAGGGCATAAATGAGACGTAGCGTAAGTCACGTAGTAAATCTGTCATGAAATTCGCAGATGTAACTTTAGCGTAGTTGATGTTTTTTATACCTTATCATGTCAATTATCAGTACGGGTAATAACTATAGGTATAATTGTGCCCCACCTTGACTATTTGAGATATGGTTTTGCTGTCTGTCTGTGATATAGCGTTTCCACTAATAGGTATCTCTTGATCTACTCCGAGGTATTGGAACAAACGTTTAAAAAATTATGTCCCATCTAGCTCTGTTCAGTATTAAGGCAACATTCGGTCTATATGTTGAAAGACTTAAAAGTAATGAAATAACTTCGCCTGATCGAAACGATGTTCAGGC